>OY754496.1:12094552-12660128 GCA_963575735.1 Amblyjoppa fuscipennis
CGAATGAAATATTTCCTTGGTTATATTCATTGTACCAATTTTTGCCGTTGTTTTACATATTTACATAGTTTTGTACTGCAAACGTAATAATCTATTGGGAACGTACACGCGAGTGGTGACGATGGTTTACGTCCAGTAAATTTTTCATAACGCGTGTTATGAAAATTATTAAAATCATCGAGAATTAATAATTTTTTTAATCAAGATCTAATTTGATCGATTATGGATATAATTCCGATCGATTATCGAGAATCAATAATTTTTTTTTGTACACATTTTCTGCTTACGTTTTTTAACGGCGTCACGAATCGCAAAACGCTCTCACGCGCTTTGCGCGCAGCGTGAGAGGAAAGCACAATGTATCGCGATATGCGCAGTAAATACGAGTAGGCGAACAGCGGCACAATCCACAGGCTTACACGGGAACAGCATGGATGTCACTGTTACTCGGCGGAGTTAATATACCATCAGCATTGTGGTATATCTAATTGGCGAGGAATGGATATGACATAATTAGTCAATTAGAGGCATAGCGACGAGCCAATCTAGCTCTCCATTTGCCTATCTCTCTAATATACGAGAAAATGCCTTGCAACGTGACGTCGGTAAAAGAAAAAAAAAAAATGCGTTCATCATTAAAAAAAAAAAGTGCTATGCCCAATTACCAAAAATTGCATAATTATATAATACACTCATGCATAATAATTAAATGATAATTCGCACATTGCGCGCCAAAAATATTTATTTGGTTGCAAAAAAATTAATGAATATGTAGTTCTGAGATTTGCCGAATTGTCTCACCACTGATAAGCGATAACATTATCTGATTAAAAGAACGCAGTATCGCACTTATCTTAGAGCGATCGAGCGTCAACGCCGTTCTTATCATCAACTTCCTTTCGTCTCGCATTATCGATCCAATAGCAGAATCATTATTGCGAAAAAATATTATTATTATTTTTGCGAAAAAAATGTATTCAATTGCACTAAAAAATTATCATCAGTCGTTGAAAAATGCTACAATTACATAACGACTGATAATGTATGATAATACGTAATATCCCATTTATCTTATCTCACAGCGATCGAGTGTTGACCCTGCCCTTATCATATTAAAAAAAAAAACATTCCCTTTTTACTTCCACATTATCGGTATTTCAACGAATGCGTTGTTACGCCGACCCTGACCCGCACTTTACCATTCCTGCGAGTTCCTGCTTCGCTCCACGCTCGACGCATGCAACGCTCGCAGCTCCAGCAGTGATTGTACTTGGCACGACGTTTCGTTCTCATTACCAAAAGATAACTCGACACACGATTGCTCACTAAACATTTTTTTTAAATAATGACTTATCAGTCGTAAAAAAAAAAAATTCTCTGATTGCGCAACAGCTGATAACAAATATAATAACACGCAATCTCCCATTTATGTTATCTCACAGAGATCGAGCGTTCACACTGCCCTTATCATCACCCAAAAAAATCTTTTTTTTTCTTCATTATCAGTGTTACAACAAGTCCGTTATTACGTCGACGTTGATCACTCGTCAAAAATTTGCTTCACCAATGACTCATCAGTCATCAAAAAATGTTATAATTGCGCAACGACCGATAACAAATATTACGAATTTATCTTATCTCATAACGATCAAGCGTTGAACCTGCCCTTATCATCTTTAAAAAAAAAGCCTTTTACATCCTACATTATCAGTGTTACAATAAATCCGTTATTACGTCGACCTTGACCCGGACTTTACCATTCCCGGGAGTTCCTACTTCGCAGCAGCGCGGTCGACGCAGGCAACGCTCGCAGCGGCCGTGATTGTACTTAGCCCGACGTTTCGTTCTCATTGCCGGGGATAGCTCGACACTGGCAGAGAGAATCGAAGTCATTGTTTAGCTCAGCGGGTCAAGTGCAGGGGGGAGGCCGTAATCATCGTCATCAGTTGCCGCGCTAGTGAGTCGTCACGAGGGGGGGGAAAAAAAAAAAAACACGAGGCATTGAGTGGCAGATACTTGCGTTCTTCTCGTGCGGTAGCGCTTCGGCTTTCAGCGCGACTCCACACGCCTCTCGCCTCTCTCGCTCTCCCGTTCTCTCTCCATTCATTGAATCGCACTTTATTCAATGAAGAAGCATGCATCAGCGGGAACGACGTCTGCGCTAAAAGGGAAGCTGTCGAGACACTCTTGCCTGCCGGCGAGGCCCCGAGTCCCTCCGCGTATCGAACAAACGCGGTTCCGTCACTCGTCAATCGTCACCTCGCGATCCGATCTGCAGGGGACGCACGAGAAATGCGAGCTTCGAGCGCTGCACCGCTCGCATTATGTGTATATGAGCTTGATATATATATATATATATATATATATATATATATATATATATATATATATATATATATATATATATATATATATATATATATATATATATATATATATATATATATATATATGGGCGAGTGGGGTAAAATGGAACAGCGAGGCAAAAGGCAATTTTCAAATAATTTTTGGATGCGAGAGCGAGGCAAGACGAAGCAGAAGATCTGCATGTATCGATGGGGCAAAATGGGACAGTAGGGCAAACCGCAATTTTCCAGGAATTTTTGAATGGGAAAGTTGGGCAAAACGAGACAAGAGGTCGGGATGCATCGACGGGGCAAAATGGACGGCTTAATATTATTGGAAAATGGCGTCTTTAAAAAGGCGATTTTCCAATGATTTAAGAACATCCCATTTTGCCCCATCAACGCATGCAGACTTTCTAGCCCGTTTTACCCCACTGTCCCATTTTGCCCCTCTTTCTCCTGTATAAAGTAGAAAAAATATATATATGTATGTATGTAAGCTGTGTATATAATGTAGTGGAGATTATAGAACGCGGAGGAGCAGAAATTAATTTGTACGACCTCGTTCCTCGCTCCCGTCGTTCGCAATGCATCTCGGAACTAATATATTCAAGGTTCTATACCTATATATTCACCTTCCAGCTCCGTATTCAAGCTCTTTCTATCTTATTCCCCCCCCCACAGCCTCGGCTCTATTCGTTTCTGTGGAATATTAATCAAATATCGCTTCAGTGTAATACGAGGTATTACACTGAATGCGAGGAAGTGAAATTGAATAGCCTTGGGATGTGATTTTGTCGCGGAGCCCCTGAGAACATTTTTTTTTTTTTTTTAGGGTTCATCGGGCATTTAAGCTAGAGATTCTCCGGTTGATTTTTTTTTTTTTTTTTTAAGAATACAAGAGTAACTTTCATGAATAAATTAACACTGTGAATCATACTAATTGGAGATCGAGTTTACCCGGTGATAAGAGGAGTTATTAAGAATGGATTTAGGGATGGAAAAATACAATTATTGCGACCCTTTTTCAAATTTTTTCGTAATTCGAGCAAACTTTGCTTTGCGGGTTGTTTCATTTAATTAATTTTTTTACGTATACCAGAATATTTGTTACGAACAAATTAACACTATGAATTTCACTAATTGGAGATCAAGTTCACCTTGTGATAAGGTGAGTAAAGTTTAAGAATGAATTTAAGGATGGAAAAAGATAGTAATGCGACCGTTTTTTTGTAATTTTATCTTTCGTCAAGGATTTCTCATTTTTGTTTTTTTCATTTAGTAGATTTTTAATCCCCTTAACTTTCTGGAGAAATGATGGGAATCCTTAACAGCAAGTTACCTCGAAGATTTTATGCGAGCGCGTAAACCCAATGGGCATTAGTCACAGTTCATGCACCGCGAATATTAAAGTGGCAAGCCAATTGCGGCTGAGCTCTCAATTTTGTTCGACGAATTCGTGACGAATCCGACTGCTTAATATGAATGAGCTCTCGACGGTGCCGGGGAACTGGTAAGTGAGTAATGCGATGAGGGATTCGCAGGAATCTTGCTCGAGAGAGTGCATTATGCACCGCTGTATAGAAACGTGTGTCGCGCTTCAGATCTGGCTCGCCGGTCGTCCCTCGGTCACGCTTCGCGGCCGACCTCACTTCTTCTTTCTTCCTCCTCGCTCTCCGCACAAGTGCGATGCGGCGTGCCTCGTGCAGTCAACGAACTCGAATCCAGTATCCGGGAAGCTTCCCGATCCAGGATCCTGCGACTCCCGTCGAGAACACGTCGATTCGCGGGAATGATTATAATGACGATGACGATAAAAGTAACAATGGTGATGATGATTATAACGATGATTATGACGATGATGGTAACGATGATGATGATGATAATTTTTTTTTTTTTTTAATAATGCTAAACATTTTTTAATATTCTTCAGAATCTTAATTTTCAATTGTAATCTCATATTCTCTGTTGTCAAAGTTGATTTAAGATTATGTGAAACACCTTTTTCCTCACTTGAGCCGGCCTCGGCCGGTACCAAAAACTGTAATCAATTTTTTTTTTTTAATGAAAACGATGATTAGGATGATGACAATAATTTATTTTTATAAAAATAATGGTAAACATTTTTTTAATATTCTTCAGATACTGAATTTTCAATTGTAATCTCATATGCTTTGCGGTAAAAGTTGATTTAAGATTATGTGAAACACCTTTCTTTTCACCCGAGCCGGTCTCGGTCGGTGCCAAAAGGTGTAATCAATTTTTTGTTCCTCTTCCTGGCATTGACGGTTCAAAGAGAAGTCTCATCGGAAGCGGACATCGCGTCAGCTTCCGGTGAACGTGTTATTTCGACCGCTAATAACGAGAGCCCTTGAAAAAAAAAATTGATTACAGTTTTTATTACCTACAGACTAACGCATCTGGCTTTCAATACCGTGGCACATTTTTTAAATCGTTAAGAAATATCCTCCTCTATCGCGTGCGGATACAGCGATAGCCGAGGCCAGAAACGTAAAGGTCAAAAGGTCGGATCTACGAGATGTTTGTTTTGCGGCTCGAAGTCTCTCGAACTCCTGGAACTGAGGAGTCCCTCGAAGTATACGCGTTTTAAAACCTCAACAACAAAAGTCCCACATAAAGGCGTTTCACGGCGTTTCGACAATTTCGGTCGTCTCAGAGGCTATCCCGGTCAAGGACAATTGGCATACTTTTCGCAATTGTCCCTTGTTTATGGCATGTACGAGAATGTCGTCACGGCGGCAGCGACAAATCTCGCGTTCTGTAGATTTTGATTTTTTTTTTAATTAAGCTGCAGTTCGTCGGGCAATTATTGAAAACTCATAGTTTCGAGTAAGCTTAATTGGCTCGAATACAATAATTTGCTAAATACATCAACAAATCGATAAGTATATCGACTTATCTCGAGTTTGTTATTTTTATTTGGTTATAATTTATATGAAATCAGAGTACTCGAGGTGGATTCGGGTTTCTATTAAAAAAAGGGATTACTCTATTTTGTGCGGATTATTTAAAACATTTTATCGCTCTTATAAACAAAGAAATCATAATTTTTTTCGCGTACGGTAGAGTTGTCACGCAATTAATGAAAATGCGTAGTTTTGCGTAAGCTTGATTGGCTCGAAAATAATAGTTTGACAAATATTTCGAAAAATGACTCATCTCGACTTTTACTTCAAGACTAACCAACGGATTTTTTCAATAAAAAAAAAAAAATTTTGATTTCGCTATAATTTTTATGAAATTGAAGTAGTTTCGACAATTCCGGTCGTCTCAGAGGCTATCCCGGTCAAGGACAATTGGCATACTTTTCGCAATTGTCCCTTGTTTACCGCATATGCGCGAATGTCGTCATGACGGTAGCGGCGAAACTCGCGTTCTGACTCATCCCCCGCGCATTCGACCGTACGACACGGAGATGAGATGATGACCGCACGTCAGCCTAAAGCCATCGTACATCGCAACGATTTTCATTATTATTATTATTAATAATTTTTTTTTTTTTTTTTCAATTTCTTCCCCGTTGTTTTCTTAACTGTTTTAAACGAGTTTAAATGCATAGCTGTTTGAACGGATGAGCGTGTTGAAGCGTCATGATTATTCGGCTTGTGACCGTAGCGAGATAGCGAGAGTGAACGTATTTAAACGATTCTTCCGGCTGTCGCGTAGCGGCGATGATGATGACGACGGGCCGAGAAGTGCCTCCGCCGGTCCGCTCAGGGGTCACGGATAGAGGCACTGATTCCATGTAACAATTGGATGCGCGGCCCACACGTGTGCACGTGTGTGTGCGCGCACACACGTCTCGCACTCAGCCTCCGAATAATATTTTATTAGATCATCGTGTTACAAACGGCCTTCGTGTCGCACGGGGGACCTTCGGTTCACGCCTTCTCGAATTTATCACGTTAAAATGGCATAACTTGTCCCGGGTTTGACTGCACGAATGAGCAGCGTATTAAAAAGAAAAATTATTTGTCATTTTTACGGAATCAGAGTGGCTCAGGTGAATTCGGGTTTGATTTTTTTAAGTGTGTAGTCTATTCTGTGTGGATTTTTTTTTTCTATTATACATAAGATAAAGAGGTTTTTTCGGTACGATAGAGTTGACACGCAATTAATGAAAATTGGTAGATTTGAGTCAGCTTTTGATCGTCATGAAAATATTAATTTGGTAAATAGTGAAAAATTACTTATCTCGAGTTTGACTGCAAGACTGAACAGCGTATTTTCGTTTCTATTTTTTTTTTGTTATAATTGTTATACAATCGGAATGGTTCAGGTGGATTCGTGTTTCGATTTAAAAAAATGGTTACTCTATTCGGTGTGGATTTTTTTTTTGCGATAATTAAATAAATGATTTTTAATTGTTTTGAGTATGACACAGTTGTCACGCAATTGGTGAAAATTCATAGTGTAGATAATAGTTATATAAATAATCGTTTGGGAAATATCGCAAAAAAAGCACGTATGCAATTCCATCCCGAGAATATAGAGCACGTGTACGATAGTCCAGAAAAAAAAAAAAAAAGTCCGAGGTTGACGTCCGTCGGGTGAGTTCAAACGCAGCGATGCACCGCACGTTAGCTCCGCCACGTTATACACTCACTCTGAATGCGAGACCCATGCGGCTGCTAAATTATTTAGAGGAACGTTTCAGACGAGAAAAAAAGCGACGAGACTTCGTGTGAATGGAACGTAAAGGAAGTACACATCGGTTCTTCGTGTCTGATGTGCGATGAGCTCGGTAAGCGTTAATATCCCGCGAAAACCCCGAGAGAATCCGAGACACAATACATTGACTGGATTTAAAAAAAAATTTTAAACAAAATTGTCAAAAACAAAAATTGCAAAAATAAAATATCTTCGAGCTCAACGAAAAAGAGATTAAATAGTACGTTTGCACATTTTGCGCACAAACGTTCGTCGTTCGTGGACGGAAAAAAAAAAAGATAGACAAATCAAAATTGTACAAATACAAATTATAATGATAAAATTTATAAAGAGAAAATAGAAAATTCTCGAGAACAGCGAAAAACAGTCCTGTTTAGTTTGCACGTTTCGTAGAAAACTTTCCGTCGCTCGTAGCCGTTAAACAAAACAAAACATTACCGATGAGAAAGTCGTAAACCGGGCGGCTCTCGTAGCTTCAAATATATTTATGTATTCGCCCGTATCCGTCCGATATTTGCGTTCGTCCCGTGCGCTCGGATTGCCTACACCTGAACCGAATGAGAAAACGCTTACCTCATAGTATAATTCGCACCAGGGATACGGGATAAAAATAAACGTGTCTCAGATCGTGAGCCTCGTCATCGTATCATCCGTCGTTGCATACCCAATCGGTGTAAATAAAAAACCGTGCGAAATTTGTTTTCGTCGCTGTGTATCCAATGACCAGAAGTGACTTGCGAATTGCGAATATTTTATTCCTGGCACACAAAATCCATTCCGTATGCTATAATTTGGTTTTCCTGGCATAACAAAATGGAATTCGTGGATTTTTTACGTGAATTATATTATTCACGTGGTTCGTGGTTATTTGTATTTTTTAATTCTATCCCATATGCTGTATTTTCGAAAATTTAGTTTTAATAAAACATGGAATGGAATGCGTGAATAATTCCATCTTATATGTTATATTTTTGACAGGTTGGTTTTCATAGCATACAGAATGGAATTCAGAATGGATGGACTCCTTATTACAATCATAGGATAATTTTGCGCTCGATATTTCTTGCCGTTTTTGTATTAAAAAAAAAAAAAGATATATACATATTAATTAATACCAATAGCATTGGCGTTGGCTTAATACCAATAGCATTTGAAACAAAGCTTTCTCACCAGCATCCTCAACACCGACGTCGAGTCTGGGGGGGGGGGGGGGGGGGAAGAAATGAAACTTGAATCTCGCACAGTGACGTAATCGCTGTAACTGTTGTCGAGGTGAAGTTCCCGTGCAGTATCGTGTTTGCCCACGCCTCGACCCGTCCAGCAAGAAAACGCGCTGGTTCACGCCGATCCTTCGACATGTCAGAGCCGACGGCGAAATTGATTCTATCGTAAACGGAGATTCAATCTCGACCGTGATTGCGTCTCTATATTGAACTCTTCGATTTCTCCCTCTGCACACGACGATGAGCTTTTTTTTCCAATAGCAGATTAATTTTTCCGATGGAAAAATATTATAATTTTATTTCCTCCTTTTTTTCATGTTCGACCACTCGCGAAGCGGCGGTAGCAGTGCAGTCGATAAGGTTATCGTCCATAAAACTTAGTTTCGAGAATTAGACGGCTCGGTGCAAAAAACGTTTAACGGGAAACGTATATTTTCTTACCGCGTTCCGAGCGAATGTAAACGATACCCGACCTATATATATATATTTGTATACACAGTGATACACATAACTGTATATATGGGGAATTTCATGTCATTTCGACCTGGGAGCAACCTTTGACATCTTGCAGTAGGCCCGCGATTTTTTAATGCCTGAACTAACTCTCAAAAGCTTTCGGATGTTTTATTCGCATTTTAAAAGTTTATTATAATTATTTATGATTGAAAAAATGAACTCATTGATCGTCAAAATCAGATAATTATTGGTTATAGCTTGACCATTTTTATACGCAACACTGCATATTTGAAAATGTTACCAAAAATGTGTTGCATATAAAAATGGTCAAGCGATAGTCCATAATCGATTGATTTTTTCTTCTAATCTTTTTCACTGGTTTTTTTTTTTGATACAAATGAGAAAAAAATAGAAGGCGTGGCTGGGCCGCTCCGGCTCAAATCTCAAGATTTTTTCATATGACACAAGATTTTTCAGAGTTTTTGTAGATATTTAAATTGTGGCGATTAAGAACTTCATTTTAGTAATCACAAATAATTATAAACCATTTTTTTATCTAATAAAAAATCTAAGTACTATTAAAAGTTAGTTCAGTCATATAAAATATCGCGGGCTCAATTCAAGATCTGAAGGGTTAGACCCAGGTCGAATTGATATGGAATGCCCCGTATATTATAATATATATATTGAGAGTTGGAGATTTCTCAGAGGGAATCTCAACGAAGCGCGGGAGCGATTCATGCCTCAAGGATTTCATTACAAACTCGATAAGAGAGTGCTGATCCGAGTTCAGAGATTGTCGGTCATTAGGGAGCAACGAGACATCGTTCCGGACGTAGGAGCGATCTACTCTCTGTGCTCGAGGGAACACATTTTATTTGTATTTATTTTTAATTTCTTTTAGTTAGATCACTGCTTTCAAGCACCTGGAACGAACCGCAGAGAAATCAACGGTTTCCTTTTGACCGAACGCACGATATATATATATATATATATATATATATATATATATATATGTGTATTTAGTTTTTTTGTTTTTCATGTTGATCGAACACATTTTGTTTTTAATTTTATTTTTTTTAGATCGCTGCTTTCAGTCACCTGAACGAATCGCAGCGAAATCGACGGCTTCCTTTTGTCTGAACGAGCGATATACATTATATACTTATATAGATATATATATATACATTTTGTTTTATTTATTTTTCTAGCTTCACGTTAACATTTGACATTGAAGCTACTCTCGAGCGATAAAAAAAAACACGGCGGTACACGTTCATGTTTTACGTCGGATTTGCGTCGGAACTGTTGGGTTGAAAGAAAACAAAAAAGCTTTGTACGTGTATTCGCTGATAAATGGCTCGGGTATTATCTCTCGCCTGTTCGTACCCGTCGTGTATTGGATTTGCGTGGACAGGACGGAAAGAACCCCATGGCGTTTGACATTGATAACTCGGTCAATCGAATATCGATAAAGGGCTTTTTTTATTTTTTTAGTTTTTTTTTTTTTTAGTTTTCTCGCTCGCCTGCTGTGCAACGATTAATTTGACGGAACGCATCCACGTACCGTGCAATTTACGCTCAATTCCACTTTTCTAATCGAATCGCTTTTTCTTTGTTTACTTTTTAATGGCTTTACCGAGAACCGAGAATTCCGCCTTGCCTTTCTCGTTAATTGGATTTTTTTTTTTGCATAGACAACATTTACAAGAATTTTTGGATTTGTCTTTTATTTTTTATTTCTTAATTTTTTGTTTTTCATACTTGCCAGCTGTGCAGCTTTTAATTCGTTTAATTGCATTTTCTAATCGAATCGTTTTTTTGTTTGCTTTTTAATGGTTTTACTGAGAAAGGCGAATACCGCGTTGCCTTTCTGGCTAATTGAATTAAAGTCGCCGGCGTTTTCCACTCTGCCTTTTCCACAGAGAACGCCTGTACGCTTTACAGAGCGAGTACATTAATCGTATCTAAGTGAGTCCCACTGCAATTTTATTTATGTCTATTTTTAGACGTTCCCTCAGATTAAGCCATTATAACCGACGATTCGCGAGTTACCTCGAGGCGACGCGGGACTCGGTCGGTAACGAAATCTGTAATCTGTTGATTTGTTTTTTTCTCGGTGGTCCTCGACTGTCAGCTTCTTGGTCTAATTATTTGATAGACCCAAATATATATCCTGTTAAAAAAAAAGTCGAGCACCATTGGGAAAAAAAAACAACCTGCATTACAGTTCGTGTTGCCGACTTAGCGATCGCGGCCAGAATAACGATTTCTTGAAGGGCGCTCGCCCAATAAATATTTATTTATATATATAAATATTTATCTATATAATTCATATATTTATATATCTAAAATAAAAATCTATTTATAAAAAGAAAATTTATTATAAATAAATATTTATTTGCGGAGCACCGGATGATTAAATTTTTATTTCTGTTTGGCAATCAATCGGCGCGGATGGGCGGCTTGATAAATTCCGTAGTGCGCGCGTACTACGTAAGTGTAATAGCCGGCACCCCGAGCACCGGGTCGAAATAGAAGCGTCCGTCTAAAAATAGTTTTCGTAGCTCTGCGCGAGCAAGCAAACGCAGCCCGGGGCGTTCACGATTCTTTTACGATTGGCCTTCTCCGGCGATCGATCTTCCTCTTCGCTCGGCGAGATTTCTCGGAATTGCTACGGTACAATGTTTATCTGCCGCGACCCGGCCGGAGCGGCCGGACAGTAAAAAATCGTGCCCAGTAAAGTCGTCGGCGAGGAATCACCGATCGACGAACCGGCGTCGAACCTCTCAGGAACTAATATATATATATATTTGTTTTTATTTACGGCTCGCGGTGAAAGGCTTAGCCGGCATCTCTGGCAATAAAGCCGAGGCTAATTCTGGCTGCGCGTGAAACGCCGTAAAAAAAAAAATAAAAAGAAAAAGGTGAGCCAAAAAAAAATTGTTTAAAGCACGAATCGAGTGCCTCGAGTGCCGATTGCGAAGAGTCGTGAGGGCAACGAGCTTCGTGTTCTGCGATTCGAATCGATAATAACATTATTACCTGCCGCCTTTTATCGTCATAAAGAAAAAAGATTCATTTTTGATAAAAGTGTCATTTTGACTTTAATTAAAAATGTAAAAAAATACAAAAAAATAAAAGATGAGCTAAGATATTTTTTTTTTAAAGCACGAATCGAGTGTCTCGATTGCCGATGGCGAAGAAGACTCGTGAGGGAAACGTGCTTCGTGTTCTGCGATTCCAATCGATAAACAACATTATTGACCAAAAAAACTATGATTTATTTTTAATTAATAGTGTTATTTTTACTTCAGCCGATTAAAAATAAAAAATCAATAAATAGAAGGGTGAGCTAAGAAACATCTTTTTAAAGCACGAATCGAGTGCCTCGAGTGCCGACGGCCGAGATTCGTGAGGGCAATGGCTTCGTGTTATGCGATTCGAACACATAAAAAAAAAATGAATACCTTTCGATCATCATCGCCATCGAAATAAAAAGAATAATAAAATGAATGATGAATTCTTGATTAAAGTGAAATTTTTGCATGTAATTAATTTTAGATTGTCGCCGCATATTGAAATCCAGGATTCGTTTATCCTCGAGGACAACATGCGTGCATTTCACACAATTGAAAATTCATCAAATTTTATATTATCTTAAATTACCTGAAAATTTATTAAATTGGATTGTTGCGCTCAACGTGTCAATGACTGCCAGGATTGTCTGTAATGGTCGGAAAGTAGAAATAAAAATAAAAATAATCGTGCCACGCGAGCTTCGAGCACTGCGTGCCATTTGCGAAAACAGAAACGACGGAGTTGCACGTAGAGCGACGGAGATAGAGAAACAGGCCTCGCACTGCGGCAGCAGCGGCTTTGCTATATCGCATATCGATTACGCGCTGCTCAGCGGAGCCACGCCGGGGGGGGGGGATTCATTTGTCTGGCTTCGCTCCACTTCGAATATTATTCCTGTAAACAAATGTTCGTGCCGGACATTTGGAATTTTCGATTTCCGCTGCGAAGCCTTTTTTTTCAGCACGAAAGGTCGATGAATCCCTTGGGGCGAGTCGGATGAATGAAAAACGTCGACGAAACAAAAAAATTCGATATCACGGACGCGCTCGACCAACGGTAAAATAAAAAAAATAACAATAACTTTTACCCGTTAACTATTTCTGTATCGACAGCTGATAAATAGCGTCGAATTACGTGTCGGAAAGGTGTGACAATTTTATTTATTCGTCTCATTTCACAAAACATTTATATTGGTTTCTCGATGAGACGAGGATTGTCCCGAATATTCCGAAAAATTTTAACGAGTAAAGAAAAAAAAGAAAAGAAAAAAGGGCAAAATATTCCGATAATTAAAATAACAAAACCGTCGATATTCCGTGCTCTAACTGGGAATATATTCCGTGTATCGATTGCAAACAAAACCATTGGCTTGTTATTTTAAATATTCGAATTTTTTGCCATTTTTTTTTTGTTTCTTTACACATTAAAATTTTTTTTTCTGTAAGGCTCGTCGAGTCACTGCGAGAATCGGCCGAGAGACAGAGTTCTCTCACCCCTTGACATCGTGCCAGACCGCACGGCGCCCTGTGCCTGCGTCGAACGCGCCACTGTTGTACGACGACGGTATACCGGTGTACCCGGTTGTGTATATACAAACCGAGGGGGGCGCCCCTTTCGATCCACCTTCCTTCGTGGCTCTGCGAGGCCGACGGCTGACACGAATAGGCCAACCGAGCTACTGTAATTCTTTACACTGGGTGGAAGAAAAAATCTATAGAAAGTAACGTCACACTTGTCCTACAAAAATAACATCGTTGGATAAATCGTGGCGAGTTGACTCGCCGAGAAATTTTTTTAAAATCACACAATATGGAATTTATTCCATTCTATGGGATAAATTCCCTAATCGTGGAATTTTAGCTCCTGGAATGAAATTTATTCCATTCTATGAGATAAATTTTCTAATTGTTGAAATTTAGCTCGTGCAATGAAGTTTATTCAATTTTACCGACAAGATTTTCTAATTATTAAATTTTAGCTCGTGCAAAGAAATTTATTTAATTCTATGGGCAAAATTTTAAATGGAATTTATTCCATTCTATACTTTTAATTTAAATTTTCTAATCGTTGAATTTTAACGCGTAGAATGGAATTTATTCCATGAAATTAAATTTCCATTGAAGCTACAGAAAAAAAACTCACATTTTTCGTTTCAATAAATGTGTCGATTTATCATCTTACCGCAAAAGAAAAATAAATGTGTTCGTAAAAATTATCTCATTCACATGACGACCTCTGTTCCTATACGTGTATCGATTGCAAGGAAAACATTGGTTTTTGTTATTATAATTATCATTGAGCTCGTTACCGAAACAAACGATAATCGTGCTTACGAGCGTTCGATTAAACACAGTAGCGCGTAGTAGGGCGCCTTGTGCGTTACGATGAGTCTCGTCAGATCGGTTTACTCCCGGTCATATCACGCCGATAAGCCCGATGTGTGGGCGAGCTACACACCCGTAATCGGCCGTCTGCAATCAGTCTGGTTTACTGACGAAACGGTGAATGAATGATCGGCACTCTTCCGGTAATCCTTATACTACGCGTAGTATAAGCGAACCACCTTAACAAATATTTGCTTTTCTTATCAGACGCTTCGTCTCTTCTCCTCCTCGGCTAAGATGCGTTTACTCACGTGTCGAGCCACTGAATTCAACACTCGCGTTTCACGAGCGTCGATCTATAATCGAATGAAATAATTGGTTAATAATTATCAATCGATTAATTAACCGATCAATAATTAAGTATTCAAATGAAACAATTAATTGGTTCATCAGTGAATCTATTAATAATTAAGTGATCGACTAATTGTTCAATTTAATGATACAATTTATTGATCGATTAATTAATCGATTAATCATTCAATTTCATGATACAGTTGATTAATCGTTTTGATTAATCGATCACTAATTTAATATCGGTGAAATAATTAGTTCATTGATTACTTGATCAACAATTCATTAATCGATCAATCATTTTTCAATTTAATGATACAACTAATTAATCGATTAATTAACCAATCAATAGTCTAACACCAAGCAATTAATTAGCTCATCGATTAATTGATCAATATTTAATGTATCTCGGTTGATTGGCCGATCGTCCGTCGTGTTATTTTATTTTTTATTTTTTATTTATCGGTCTCGAGACACGATTGCGACTGCGACGTTGTATAATGCTTTTAAAAAAACATCGAAAATGTATCTTCGAGTCGATAGCCTGGAAGGCGATCAGCTCGAAGATGCATTTTGAATTTTTTCTTTAAGTGTCCGAGAGCAAAACTCGTTCCCTTCGACCCTATCTATGCGTGACTTATCGCATCGGGCTTTCTCCTTGAACCACTTAACCATTACGGCATTACACTGACCGGTTTGCGACATCGCAGTCGGCGCGACGAATATACGAGCTCGAACTCCTTCTGAGATCGAGCTCCCTCCTTGTCACTTCTTCGACGATTCTCCCGGCGATTTATTCATTTCTGTTTTTTCTCTCTTTTTTTTTTTCTAGGCTTTTCACATAGGCCGAGTTGTCGACTATGTTTCCATCGTCCTTATCCGCTCGTTTAGGTTTAAAAATAGAAATTACGTTGGTCGGCGAACTGCTTACAGCGATCATCGACAATTATGTTGAGTTTGCAATGCCCTCGAGCGAACCGAGCGATTTTCATGCTAATGATAAAACGTATTTACTTAAAAAAAAAAAGTAAAAAAAAATCGTATAAAATCGTACGATCGTGGACTGATGTCTTGATCGAATGTTCTTGATGTTTCAGAGCGATCCCAGCACTGCTTTCCTGAGGGCCGCGAGGGCAGGACAACTGGAAAAAGTTTTGGAGTACCTCGAATCCGGGGTCGATATAAATGCCTCAAACGCGGTAAGATTTCTGATCCGGCGAATCAAACCAGATCCCTAAAAAAAAAAAGAAAAAATTGAAAAAACATCCATGTAAAAGTTGAAGAAAAATTATCCGTCCTGGAGAACATTTTTGGAGCAGAATTGTATTTGGAAAAATCTGATTTGGCTGTAAAGAAAAAATTGGAATTTTGAAAAAAGAAAATGCATTTATTAGATATTTTGATACTGAAAAGTGTCGAGCGATTGAGAAAGATCATTAAAAAAGAAAACTGTAACGAACAGTTGCAGTTTTACCGTATCCGCTTAACGATACCATACAGTTATGTTAATAGTTATTATTTTATTCATTGCAGAATGGTTTGAACGCTTTGCATCTCGCAGCCAAGGACGGTCATCTGGAGATCGTGAGGGAGCTTCTGACGCGCGGAGCTATAGTCGACGCGGCAACGAAAAAGGGAAACACCGCGTTGCACATCGCCTCTCTTGGTATTCGTCGAGCAACATTATTTTGCTTCCTCATAGAGGAAGCTTTTTAAAACTTATTTTCCACTTAAAAAAAAACAACTTCTACACATTTTTTTTCTATACTCAGGGCCGAATTTTAAGTCTTAAGTTCGAACTTAAGATCTATTTTAAGTTCGAATTTAAATCATAACTCAAATTCGACTGTAGTTCGAGTTCGATCTTACGTTCGAACTCAAAAGTAAAATTCGACCTGGTGGTTTTTCTTAAAGCGGAGGCTTGGCTCGTATCGCAGTGTAAAAAATAAAAACACTGTCGTTGAAATTTCAGCTGGACAAGAGGAGGTCGTACAGTTGCTGGTTCAGAGAGGAGCGTCGGTGAACGCACAGTCGCAAAATGGATTTACACCATTGTACATGGCTGCTCAGGAGAATCACGACTCCGTTGTCAAGTTTTTGCTCAGCAAAGGCGCTAACCAGACTCTCGCTACCGAGGTTGTAACAGATTTCTTACCATATTCCCCAACTTCACACATATTTTCTCGTACTTTTTACTCAAACGGTCCTTTTTTCCGCTGTTTCAGGATGGCTTCACACCGCTGGCAGTCGCGATGCAGCAGGGACACGACAAAGTCGTCGCCGTTCTGTTGGAGAACGACACGCGCGGCAAAGTGCGACTGCCCGCTCTTCACATCGCGGCCAAGAAGGACGATTGCAAAGCTGCCGCTCTGCTTTTACAAGTACGATCGAAATTAATCCGACTCCAAACTTGCGTCGAATCGACGCTGAAAGATTTCTTTTGAATTGAAAAAAAAAAAATTAAATAAAAATGTTTACAGAACGATCACAATCCCGACGTGACATCGAAAAGTGGATTCACTCCGCTTCACATTGCGGCCCATTATGGCAACGATCGAATAGCTTCCTTGCTCTACGACAAAGGGGCGGATGTTAATTTTGCCGCGAAGGTAAACGCTTCGACGAAACCCTCACTGTATTATATTTATATTATATTTATATTATATTTATATTATATTTATATTATATTTATATTATATTTATATTATATTTATATTATATTTATATTATATTTATATTATATTTATATTATATTTATATTATATTTATGTACGATTTCTGCAGCACAATATTACACCGATGCACGTGGCAGCAAAATGGGGAAAGATCAAAATGGTGAATCTTCTGATGAGCAAGGGAGCTAACATAGCAGCGAAAACGAGGGACGGTCTGACGCCGCTCCATTGCGCGGCGAGAGCGGGTCATCACGAGGTGGTTGATATATTAATCGAAAAGGGCGCTCCGATCGGTTCGAAGACCAAAGTTAGTTGGGACTTTTGTTTTTTCTCGTGAGAAAACGATAAACAGATTTTTTGATACGCTGATTATAATTTGTTGTTTTAATTCGCAGAACGGTTTGGCTCCGTTGCACATGGCATCGCAGGGAGATCATGTGGACGCAGCGAGAATTTTGCTCTACCATCGCGCACCAGTCGACGAAGTGACCGTCGACTATCTTACGGCTTTGCACGTAGCGGCTCACTGCGGTCACGTTCGGGTCGCGAAGCTTCTGCTCGACCGCTCGGCCGATCCTAACGCCAGAGCTTTGAACGGTTTCACACCGTTGCACATAGCATGTAAAAAGAATAGAATTAAAGTCGTCGAGCTGCTGCTGAAGCACAAGGCAAGCATCGAGGCTACGACAGAGGTGAGTCTTCGACAGAGCAAACAGAATAATCGGTTTTTGAGGATATCCTTAAAATCGTTTGCATACTCGCGAAATTGAGCAACGTGAAATTTAAGCAGGCTCGAGTGCTTCACACTAGTCAAACGAGTGCTACATTTTTAAACTCGTTTATACCAACTTTTACGGATCTATTGTAGTGGATTGTTATTTGCATTACAGCAGATGCCCTTAACTTAGAAAAACATTTGTTGCAGTGGATTTGCAAAAATATCAACTGGTTTGTGCTAATTTTCGAAAAGTACTTATTCGTTTATTTTTTCAAAGAATAATGCACAATTTTTGCTAGATTTTGATATATCAGGACTCGTTCTCTTTCTCGAAAGATACTCTACGAATTCACCATTCAGATATTCGGTAGTATTATCCGTTTAAAAATGACCTGTTTGTTTATGAAGGAATTTCATCGATGGAAAATACCGTCGAATATCTAGATGGTGAGTTTGTAGAGTATTTTCAAGGTAGATAATGGGTCGCAATACATTAAAATCGAGTAAAAATGATGGATTATTATTTTTCAAAAAACTGAACGTTTGCGAAAATTAGCACAAACCTGTTAATATTTTTGCACATAGTAATCATCCACTATAATCAATAGTAGATGCGTAAAAGTTTGTACGAACGACTTAAAAAATGTATCACTCATTTGGTTCGTGGGAAGCACTCTAACCGTCTTAACACCTCGATTCACGTGCTCCAGAAACTTCGCAGAGGTCTGCATTAATTTTCGTAGAAACATTGTATTACAGCAAAGTCCTTTTTTATTTCTCAATAGTCTGGGCTGACGCCTCTGCACGTGGCGAGTTTCATGGGATGCATGAACATCGTGATTTATTTATTGCAAAACGAAGCTAGTCCGGATATACCGACGGTCCGAGGCGAGACGCCGCTTCATCTGGCGGCCAGAGCGAACCAGACGGACATAATCAGAATACTCTTGAGGAACGGTGCACAGGTCGATGCCAGAGCGAGGGTACGTATCGGATTTATAAAACCTCCGTCTCCAGTACACCGGTAACAAATCGATGCTCGATTTTCGGCGTCCTATCGAGGCGATAACTACGCTTTCTAAATTTGTATCGCCGCCCCCTGAGATCTGAGTGTTCGGTGCTTTAATGTAGGAAGAGCAGACGCCACTCCACGTCGCATCGCGTCTGGGCAACGTCGACATCGTAATGCTGTTGCTTCAGCACGGAGCCGACGTCGATGCCACAACGAAAGACTTGTACACTCCGCTTCACATAGCCGCTAAGGAGGGCCAGGAAGAGGTACGGATTCGTACGCAGTAAATCAACTCGAGTCGCGTTGATAAATCGGGTCTCACTGGTTGACCTTGTTACTTTGCAGGTCGCATCAGTTTTGTTAGAAAATGGAGCTTCGCTTACCGCCACGACTAAGAAGGGCTTTACTCCCTTGCATCTGGCAGCTAAATACGGAAACATGAATGTAGCGAGGCTTTTGCTGCAAAAAAGCGCGCCGGTCGACGCCCAGGGAAAGGTACATAATCGGCATATGCCATTTCTTTGATCGATATTTCTAATTATTTTTTATTATATTTACATTGTTAAAAAGAAATTACAAATTTAATGTGCAGGACTAGAAATTAAAGTAAATTATTGGAATTAAAGTACTTTTATAGTAAAATTGAAGTTGATTATTAAAGGTCGAGTATTCCGAATGTTTCAAATATATTCTACGTTAATTTTTAATCACAATAGTTTATGTAATTTAACAAGTCAGTTTATGCATAAAAACTTCCAGTATCACTACATTAAATTTCATATGAATATTTTTTGCCCTGCAATTCACGAGGTTCTCTTCGAACTTAATCTTTTTGTCCCATTACAGAATGGAGTAACTCCGCTCCACGTCGCGTCGCACTACGATCATCAGAACGTGGCGTTGCTTCTGCTCGACAAGGGCGCGTCGCCGCATGCGATGGCCAAGAATGGTCACACGCCTCTTCACATCGCCGCCCGGAAGAATCAGGCAAGTTCCACGACGCAAAAATCTCGGAGAGGCCGAATAAAAAATAGCAACTAATTTTCGTATTTGTTGAAAAATAGATGGACATAGCGACAACGTTACTGGAATACGGAGCGAAGGCGAACGCCGAGTCGAAGGCGGGTTTCACGCCGCTTCATCTCAGCGCCCAGGAGGGCCACACCGATATGTCGACCCTGCTGATCGAACACAAAGCCGACACTAACCACAAGGCTAAGGTAAATCGAAGCACAAACGAGGCCTTCTAAGTAATGGATTGAATTTTATTGATCGTTCTAAATTTTCTCGTAGAATGGGCTGACACCCCTTCATTTGTGCGCACAAGAGGACAAGTACAACGTGGCAGCGATCCTCGTGAAGAACGGCGCTCACGTCGACGCTAAAACGAAGGTAATTTCTATCAGTTTTTGTTCCATTGGTTATTTTTCATTCGTGTTTCATATTTCATATCGGAAATACGTGTAAGATGAGGCAGAAACCCAGGTCGGTTTTTTCGTAGTTAGAAACAAATCGGCATGACGAATTTGCGGCACTCGTCGATTGACGCAGAAAAACAAGCGATGTTCTAATTTTAGCTTAAGCTTTTAAAGCTTAGCTGCTGATTATGATTTTGGTCGAGATGCTTTAGAGCAGAAAAAAAATGCTGTCTGGAAAAATTAAAACTGCTCCGAATCTCTGTGCATTCTTACTCACAGACTCTGTAATTTTCATCCGTGAGTCGTCGAGGTGGTCGAACCCAGAGTACGACTGCGAAGGTCGGGTGATCGTGACGCCCTCGAACAATACAATTAACATGGCTGTTGTAAGAGGTTTATATTAATTGTCCTTGGTGCGTTCCACTAGCAGACGCTTATTTTCTCACCGCAAAAAAATCGATCTCAGTTCAGCCTTTCCTTTCGAGATAATCCGATCGTCGAGTCACACCAACCATCGGCGACAGTCGATGGAAAGTTTTTATCGATTAATCGCGATCATTTTATTCGCAGGCCGGTTATACGCCTCTCCACGTGGCTTCGCACTTCGGACAAGCCGCGATGGTTCGGTTCCTGCTGGAAGCCGGTGCGGCCGTCGACAGCAGCACCGGGGCAGGATACACGCCACTCCATCAGGCAGCCCAACAGGGACACACTCTGGTCATCAATTTGCTTCTAGAGAGCAAAGCCAAACCCAATGCGGTTACTAACGTAAGTGAATTTCATTTTGTACATTTTTTTGAACATTCTCGACATAACATAATATTGACAATTAACATAGTAATATAAAGAAAGGAAAACAATAAAAACAACAATCCGAGAATTCGTGAGAATTTCGCCGCATTACCGTGCCAAGACTCTTTAACGCAAATAGTTCGCGTCGGTGTTGATGTTTATATCAATAGAACACAATAAGAATAGGTGTCGGCTAGCGACCGCTAGAAGTCTCTCGGAAGGGTCGAGTCGTGCGAAAGTCATTAAATTTCGATCCGGGATATTTCTCCATTCATCGGGAGTGATAATTTTTTGTTATTTTTAAGTGATTAAATCATTTAAAAATTATTATGATAATTATAATTAATTAAATTACATTTCATTGTAATAGAATTATAATAGAATGGAAAATACCGTCGTCGAGTAACTATAGATACACAGTTACTATAATTTTTTTTTCTCAAATATTTATACTATTTTTGTTTCTTATTTTCCACAGAACGGACAAACGGCTCTGGCGATCGCACAGAAATTGGGCTACATCAGTGTCGTGGAGACATTGAAAGTCGTCACCGAAACGATAATAACGACAACGCATACCGTGACTATCGAGGAGAAATACAGAGTCCAGGCGCCTGAGTCTATGCAGGAAACATTCATGAGCGACAGCGAGGACGAAGGCGGTAAGTTTTTGCTCTCGCTGCTTCGCAAAGTTAATTTTTTTACTAATGTTCTCAAAGTTTTTTTTCTAGATGTGACGATTCAATTGTTTATAGCAAAATTTATAAAGTTAATTGGTGTACGGCCGTGATCGAAATTTCGCAGCGAGCCGAAAGCGATCTGCATTTATAAATTAAAATTTGGCGCATTAAGATTCTTGCATCGTTCTCGGTCGGTAAAGAAATTTCCATCACGACCTTACACAGTAGACCACGGTACAATTTTTATAGAAATTTATATATATTATTATTTTTTTTACCGGAAGGTTTCAAATTTTACCCCGGATCTCTCGAACCCCCCGAAGTGTAGTCGCATGCAAAATTTGCTAATCCGCACGAAAAAACTTTTTACCGTTTACTCGTACAATTAAATTAAAAAATTACAATATTCCGTCCCGACGGACCCACACAGTAAAAAAATAACTTTCTAAAATCGGAGTGCTAACAACATAATTTGTTTGTCGTGTGCAAACTTAACCTTCCCTTCACGTGTCAATAACAATTTTTCTGTAATACTAAACAGAAAGAAATGCGGATTTTTGTGGACATGAAATTCATGTCAAACGTAAAAACATTTTTGTACTGTGTGTCTATCCCTTGCGAGTCCAGCCGTAGAGCGTATCAATAGAAATCGGGTGTCCAGATTGACGATCGATCAACGTATCGACACGTCCTTGAAATGGACCGTCGCACCGTAGTAATGATAATTGATAATTGCCACAAGATCCGATGAAATCGAGGAGTAGTTTCACGTTTACTTTCTCAAAAAAAAAAAAAAATTGCGTTTGCTTCGATATTACGAAAAACTTCGGATTTTTTAATTTACTTATCTAGTTTCGAAAATTAATATATATATATTTTTATTTTCGTTTATTACGCCGAAGCATGATATTTAGCAAACGCTTAACTGGGTTCGTTGTCGCTCGAGGCTCTCGGCTTCCGGTGTGCATTCACTTCCGGATACCGCGGAAAGCTCGCCACCACCCAACCGTCTGTGGGATCGTTGGATGAAAAGATGAAAAGATTTTTCGTTTTTTTTCGTTATATATATATATATTTTTTTTTTTGTGAAGAATAGGTTGTTTAGGGTTGTTGAAAAATATTACCTCGTGAATTATCTTTACTCGAACGGCGTATACTACGTAGGTGGTGATGAGATCGGCATGGCGACCATGAATGTCTATGGACAACCGCCACACGCGCAACACGTGTACCTCCCTTCCTACTACCAGGGCCAAATGACCTACACTCGTAAGTTCTGTCTCACTGTGTCACTCACTCTAATCATTGTCTCTCTGTCAATGCTCCCGTCGTTTAACCCTGATCCATCGCCTGTGTATTCTCCCCCTCTGAAAAAAAATCCCCTCGACCCCCACTGTTCATTGTATTTTTGGTCTGTCATGTTCGCTGTCACGATATTATTACACGTTGAGGTATATCATTATCCGACATTAATTGTATACACTTAGAAAAATAATTATCGTATTGTTACGTAAAAAATCATAATTATAATAACAAAACGAAATCCGTAGTTATAGCAAGTACACTGTAAAAAAAAAAAATGTAAATTTAGTGTACCGGGCTGGAATATTTGGTATGCAAAAACTGATTTATTAAATTTAATCATCACAATGATTTTTTCATAACAACTGTGATGAAAAATGAATATACTTCTATAGTAAAATTAAATTAAAGTATTACTAAAGTTTTTAATGTACTGCATATTATTTTTCACTGCAATTGTACATGAAATTTGTTATATCAGTTTATGCATGAAATCTTTCAGTACGAGTACGTTGAATGTCATACGAATTTTTTTGGCAGTGTATCGATGGCGAGCGAGCGCCTCGGAACTAGCCGAGCGTAGTGAATTAGATCGAATTAATTCTCTCGCCCCACTGTTGGTCGTATTTTTGCTCTGTCATGTTCGCTGTCACGACGTTGTTACACGCCGAGGCATATGATCCGATATTAATTATCTAAACTTAGAAAAATAATTATCGTATTGTTGCGTAAACAAAAAAAAAAAAATAATTATGAAAAAAATATTAAAAAAACAAAAATCGTAGTTATAGCAGTAAGTCGATGCCGGGCGAGCGCCTCTGAACTAGCTGAGCGTAGTGAATTAGATTGAATTAATTCTCTCGCCCCACTGTTGATGATAATGTCATGACATCTTCGCTGTCATGACATTATTACACCTCGATTATAATCCGGCATTTTAATTATACAAACTTAGAAGAATAATTATCGTATTGTTGCGTAAAAAATCATGAAAAAAAAAAAATAATACGGAAACCGTAGTTATAGCAGTAAGTATTGATTGCGTGCGAGTGCCTAGGAACTAGCGGAGCGTAGTGAATTAGATTGAATTAATTCTTCATGCACCATCGGAATATGACGGAATCGCTCGTAGTTTACTTATAGCTCTATCCGCGCGACCTTGGTCTCCGCGCGGCTCTGGGAATCTCGGGTGTTCGCGACGCGGCATGCCAAGAGCCCTCGCGCGAACCGTACGATTTGGAGCAAGCTTTTAGGGAACGTGGATAATCCAGTTCACGTTAATAATTCGCACGTGTTCGCCGTTCGAGCCGAGTCGGCTTAGTTTAGATTGGCGTCAAACTAGTTTACATGGGCGGAGGCGTGCGATCCATACAATTGTTTTTAATTAAAAGGTTTCTTTTTTTTTTTTTTTTCAATACTCGTTACAACTCTAGCGCCGAGTGCACTTACGCATGGCAGCACGTTCCGTAACATCATCGCCTCTCTCGGTTTCCCACCAGCTACCTGTTACGTAACTGCGCTGGGTGGCCGTGCAGCCTTGCTTCCATGGTTCTTATTTTGTGGTGTAGTCAGTTCGACGCGCGCGCTGGCGTACAGCCAAATTCGAACTACCGACCCGAAAATACACTAATTTATGTAACGTAACGGTGTAGCTGTTATATTTCAAAGTTACCACGCATGGACAGTCGCGATACGGTACAATCGCTGGAACGACGAAAAAAAAACCCAAAAAATTAAAAAAAAAAACGTACTTTTTTTGCACAATTTTTTTTTTCGCCGGAAAAAAATCAAGCAAATTAAAGAAAAAGAACGTATTTTTGTAAATCATTTTTATTTTCCCACCGGAGAAAAAGGAACGGACAAAAAAAAAATTGTATTTTATTTACACCATTTTTTTCTCACCTGAGAAAAATTAATCGTGCGAGCAGTTGTTATCATTTTTTTTTTCTGTCGCAGTAAGAGATACATCGTGGCTTTTGTGAATCGATCGACGAACGATTTTCATGCAAATCGCCGGCGAGAGAGCCACGAGAGATAAATTCTCGTGTCGTGCGCCAACCGGCTCTCGTGCAGCACTACCGAGAATTTCGCGTTATAAAAAAACATATAGTACGCACTTCGATACCGCGAGGAAAACTCGCGGACGGTGGGGGAGCGAGAGATTCAGAGATTTCTATTATAAAATTGGTGCTTCATGTTAGTGAGGTCACATTTCTTGACTCGCGCCGATCGCGTATCGATCTCGGAATCGTCGCTGTTCCTGCACATCAGGCGAGTTGCGCGTCGCAGTTCGAAACTCGGACGTGTTATAGTGAAATAAACAAATTAAATTTAAATACTTTCTTATAAAAAAGAAAAACAATCGCTGAATCTGCGAGAGTTTCCACGCGTCTGGTTAACCGTGCCAAGTTTGTTTGACGCAAATAGTTTTAAGCAAGTGTCGATGACTCTCGGAACGAGTGTCGCGAGAAATTAATAAAATTAATTCGGAGCCCCCTTAAAAAAATAAAAGAATAAAAAAAAATAGTACCGACATAAAGAAGCTCCAATTGTCGGAGTCGACACTGCGCACCACCCGAACAACACAACACATGTGTCCCCGATGAGACGCGTAAACATTTGTCGTTGACGACGAACCGGGACTATTAATTCCCGTTCCGGTGCACTCTTCGTACGTAAGACAATTAAGAACCGCACAAGTCGGGACAATGGCCAAGGACAAGGCAAAGGAAAAGAAGAAACCGACCAAGAGGATGGCGTGCTGCGGATGTGCTCGTAACAGGAACAGCGACCTATTCTGTAAATATTATATTCATCCACAAAACAAAAAATATATAACAATAATTTATAGTTATCTAATTGTATAAATAATTGGTAAATATAATTACATAAATAATTATGGTAAATGTGATTATATAAACAATTATAGTGAAACGAAAGAAACGATTATTCGTCGATCGCGCGTGAGACGCAATATCGATGTCAATTTAAAAAAAGAAGCAAGAAAAAAAATCCTAATAACGTAATTCGATAGATAAACACAATGGCACTTCCTGCATAAATAAGTTTCGCAACCCATCTTTAATTCGATTACATCATTTATAACTCCGGGTGATGTATGGCGTCGTCGTTTTGACTCACGGAGGAAGTGATTGGTATTCATATCGTATAACTAGGTCAGGTAGCCGCGCTTGAAAACGCTCGTACATGTGAATGGTCCATTTAATAGATCGCGCTTGTGGACGGGCGAACCCCCCCGCCCAACAGACACAATGTTACGGTCGGCGAATTACCGCGGTTTAAACCCGACGGAACGGTACTCGAATTTAACCAGGCAATTACAACCGTTTAAGCTGATTTTTCCTTTTTTTTTTTTACAAAACTCAATTTTCAAAGATTTATCGACGCCACTCTTGACGTATCCGTACATATGTATATTGCGATGGGGTTTTTATAAAATATAAAATATAAAATATAAAATATAAAATATAAAATATAAAATATAAAATATAAAATATAAAATATAAAATATAAAATATAAAATATAAAATATAAAATATAAAATATAAAATATAAAATATAAAATATAAAATATAAAATATAAAATATAAAATATAAAATATAAAATATAAAATATAAAATATAAAATATAAAATATAAATGTACTATATATATACTTAGGCGCCGCTCGCCATTTGTGAGCGAGCGGTTACTTAAATAGAATAAGATAAACCGCTGCGTCAGACTCGAAATTACAATCTAACAACGATATGGTGAATTCGTATAGCGGGGGCTTCTGTTTATAGGTCATGCGGCACCAGGCCACATAAATTTTACTACAGTCATGAACTATTCTCGTCAGTGACTCTATCTCTCGTCTGTAATCGCTATAACTCGATTTGGCTTTAATCTGTTTCATTAATAAATCGTTCTCTTTTTTTTTGTTTTTTTCTTATAGTTTTCGGAGGAGCGAATGAATGTTTAGTCTCCAATGTCGAGGAGAGGTCGGATAGTTCGTGGACGTGGAAAAAAAGAAAAATGCTCGAAAGGAAACTGACGGTCGACTTCGGAGTCGCAGCTCCGATATTAATTAACGCCGTTTCCTGCGCGGAGCTTTCGTCGTCCACGTCAGCCGCGTTAATGCGCGGAATTTAACGCGGATGCGCGAATTTACTCGTCGTAAAATATACCTGAGAAATTCTCTCGGTGGGGAAACGTGCCAAGCGCGTCGAGTATTGTGCGCGCATTGTAATCGGTCCATCCGAGCGTTCTCTATGACGCCGATGCACCGCCGTTGCGAACGAGGCAAAACCGCACTGGCGACGCAACGAGGCGGTCGGTAACGCGCGTAACACCGAGCTGGACGAGGGCGTTGGAGTATCGAATTATTTGAGACATGACTCTCGTCATTGAAATTTACCTTGTCGGGATGGAGCGAGCCGCGAGGGGGGCGTGGGCTTGAATTCGTGGGTCAATTGGTCATTCCCGGTTTAACATTCCTAAACTATTCGCCCGTATCGCGCAGCAAGTAAAACAGGGGCAAGATATGAGCGGCTCAGTCTCCGACAAACACTCGTCCCGCTTTTGAGTAAACTAGAGAAGAAAAAAATTATCGCATTTCTCGTCGTTTTAGACTGTTTTAAGTACTCTGTAAAATGTTCAATTTTAAAAATTTAATTTGATTGAAAACATGGCTTTTTCTATGAGGAAGCAAGATCGTAAACCTTGAAAACTCGAACATTGATACACTGTTAAAAAAATGTACATTTAATGTACTGAACTGGAAGTTTTTATGCAAAAACGGGTACATTAAATTTAATGTACAATTGTCATGAAAAAGTAATGGACTTTTAGAATAAAGTTAAGGTAAATGATTGGAACTAAAGTACTTTATAGTAAGATTAAAGTGAAATATTAAAAGTAAAGCTTTTGATATATTGTACGTTAATTTTTCATCACAATTGTACATGAAATTTAATATATCAGTTCATGTATAAAAACTTTCCAGTACCAGTACATTAAATTTCATATGAATTTTGTTTACACTGTAGGGTTGTGACGAAGCGTTTTTTCGCTCGTTTTTTTTTACCTTCTTGGCGCGGAACATCCCACGAGGGGGGGACGTGGGCTTGAATTCGTGGGTCAATTGGTCATTCCCGGTTTAACATTCCTAGATTATTCGTCCGTATCGCGGAGCAAGTGGAGCAGGGGAGAGATATGAGCGGCTCTCAGTCTACACCAAGCACTCGGCGAGCTTTGGATTAAAGTTGAGACGAAAAAGAAATCGCAATTTTTAGAAAATCGATAATTGTATAGCGTTTTTGACGAGGCGATAGCTCTTTTTTTTAATAGCGCGAAAAACTCCATCGCACTATAATTAGGGTTGAGGTGGAGTGTGACGTGGAGTTACATCGTAAAGCCCCAACGCGTTTTTCGATGGGCCGGAAAACGCTCTGTTTGTTTTCTTAAATCACCCGGTCGGCAGCTGGACGTAGTTAACGGTACAAATCTCGAAAGGCTGGCGTATACCTGCACTGTAAACAAAATTCTTATAAAATTTAATGCACCGGACTGGAAGTTTTTATGCATAAACTGGTATGTTAAATTCCATGTACAATTAAAATGAAAAATATATATAACACTTTACTTTAAGTTTACTTCAATAGTATATTCATTTTTCATTACAATTGCACACTAAATTTTATATACCAGTTTGTGCATTAAAAATTCCAGTCCGGTATATTAAATTTACATTTTTTTAAACAGTGTGGAGCGAGTCGAGCAGGGTCGTTAGATAAGCGCCTCTCAATCTGCGACAAACACTTGTCCATCTTGAGGATTAAATTTGAGAAAAAAATCCGCAATTTTGGAAAATTAATCATCGTATAGGGTTTTGACGAGGCTATCGCTCATTTTTATAAAATCTTGCGTAAAATTCTCCCCGGCACTATAATTAGGGTCGAGGTAGAGCGTGACGTGGAGTTACATCGTAAATTTATATCGTAAAGCTCTAACGCGTTTTTCGATGGGCGGGAAAACGCTCTGTTTGTTTTCTGAAATTATCCGCAGCTGGAAGTAGTTAACGGCGTAAATCCCGAAAGGCTGAAGTTATACAAGCGAAAGGAAAATACGCCTAGAAGAAAACGTCGAAACTATCAAATCCAAATATACAAGCTTATATATATATATATGAACATGTACGTTCGTCCTCGTTATATTATTTTCGTTCTCGTCGCAGCGAGGAAATCATTTTTTTTCCACGCTGATAGTTCACGTCCGGTAATCACTGAACATACGATCACGTTCTTCTCGAGCTTTGATTTTTATTTTCAGCTTTATCTTAGACGACATAGATCGTAGTGTATTTTTATTTATTTTTTGCTGTATCGCACCGATCTATCTCTGTCACTGATTCGATCGATCAGCTCTCATGTGTCCTCTGTTACACTGTGCTCACTGCAATTAATTATTCAAAGGAGACCCTCGACTCCTTTCCATACGAAAAATATTGCGAAGAAAATTTCTGTGAACATTTATACTCGTATAAATACACGTGACAAAAAATGATTGTTATTACAATTTTAAAAAACGTTAATAAATTTTCGCGAAATCGAAAGGACGGATTTTCTATTTCTGTTTGCGCACAGAAAAACCGCCCATTTGATTTAAGTCACGCGATATATATTTATTATAAAGTATACACAGCGGTGTATATTTATCCAAGATGAAGCAGCCTATTAATTCACATTTCCATATCGCGTGACGAAAATTCGAAGGACAAATTTTCCATGTGTTTCAGTCATTCAACATATCGATAAAAAAAAAAATCAGACATTGGAAAAAAATAATTATTCTCAGGTATTTTAATGTTATTCGCACGTGTATGTATTCGGTGTATATTTTTCACACCAATTTTTTTTAAAGTGTATTTTTCGTGTGGCTCGTTTCGAAGTTATAGGGCGAATAATGATCGTCGCTTTGTATTTTTTTTTAACGTGCCTATTGACTTTTCACAGGCGAAGATCCGATGCTCAGCGACCAACAGCAGTATCGTTACATGACTGTTGATGACATGAAATCCATGGGTGATGACTCGATGCGAGTAAACGTGACGGACGACGAGAGGGACAATCGACACTCCGGTGAGCATTTTTTTTCGTTGTAACACGTCAGCGGCGTTCTATTTTATTTTTCTCATCTGTTTCAGTTTTTTTTTATATACAATTAATTTATTTATGTATTTATATTTTATATGGGGCATTTTCTACCATTTCGACCTGGGCTTAACCCTTCACATCTTGGATTGGGCCCGCGATTTTTTATATGACTGAACTAACTTTCGAAAGCACTAAGATTTTTTATTATATTGAACAAAATCATTTATAATGAATTATGATTTAAAACATGAATTCCTTGATCGCCACAATTGTAAAATCTAAAAGGACGTCGAAAAATGTAGGGTCTTGTATACAATTTTTTAAGATTTGATCCGACGCGCGCCATCGTCACCTTCTATTTTTTCCAATCTTTTTCGAAAAAAATAGTGGAAAAAATAGAAGATGACGTCGGCTCATTCTGGCTGAAATTTTAAAAATACTTATATGTGACACATGATTTTTTAGATCGTTTCAGATTTTTTAATTGTGGCGATCAATAAATTCCTTTTTTAATTATTAATAATTATAAACAATCTGAAAAAATTTAAAAAAAATCTGAGTGCTTTTGACAGTTAGTTCAATCATATAAAAAATCGCAGGCTAAATCCAAGATGCGAAGGGTCAGACTCGGGTCGATTTCGTATAGAATACTTTATATATATTTGATATATATTTTATCTATTTTATTACACTTAAGTATAATCGGCAATGACACAATGATAATTGTTGATCGATTACAGCATCTACCGTTACAGAAATGATTACCAAGGAGAATTATCACCGGACGAACGCGGCGAATCTGAAGCCAGATAACGTAGACATCAACAGGCATCCCGTGCACGTCGGGTATGTATCGACGTTCTGTTTCTACGCACAATATCATTCGGTTCACTACCACCACTTCTATACTCTTATATAAAAAAAAACAAAACTATGCGGTTCAGTCATCTACGATGGCAACGAGCCACGTTAAAAAAAAAAATGAATATCGAACCTTCAATTGTCGGCGGACAGTCCGCGTCTGGCTTCGGAGAATACGCACGCGACTAGCCAACAACTCCGATTAGCAATAAAATTATTTTGTCCTCGAATTTGTAAATGTAATTACCACTGGGATTAGCTAACTTTGAAACAATAATGTTGTGTATTATAGAGTGATATGGTGTGCGTGTGTCTGCGTGTGGGTGGCTCGGTCGTAGAAAACTTACTAACTCCGTAACCGTTACGATTAGTTGCGTTTTGTTTTTAATTTTTAAGAATTGTATGAAATTTTACGACTTTCCTAACTAATCGAAGAAAAAAAAATCAAATTCTGTTAATTTACATTGATACCATGCGATGGTACATTGTTTCACTTCCCTTTAAGTTCTAATACCGTATTTTGTAAATAGAGATATTTAATTTTTTTTTTGTTTAGTTACAAAAATTAGTTGTACGAATAATCGAACTCCGTCATCGAATGGGTGTTGCACAGAACCTGGCATGAATCAGATGATCGGACCATTTTTTTTTTTGTATTTATTTCAAAAAAATTTTAAACCTGTGTGTATAGCACCATTCACATTGGGAACAAATTTGAAGAGATATTTGCCTGATTAAAGTTTAAAAAAGTGCATTTTGGATGAGCGGGAGATTCAACGATTAACGGGTTCACAATAATTAATCTGCAATTTGATTTGCCTTCGATCGCGATAGCAGCGATTGTAACGCGTCCACCGGTACAATCGTGGCTGCGGGATGAATATCAACCAGGCGTTTCGAACGGTACCGTTCGTCACGGAATACAAATGGGTGGATTGCGCGGGCTGCGTTGAACGACTACTCTGTAGCTCGTTGTGCCATTCATTCAAGTCAGTTCATTCACCGGCTGCACTATGGCATGTACTCCGAAGTGCTCAAAGTTGTACGTTCAGTGAAAGTTCTCGATAACAATCCGTTTGTCCCGTTTGTCCGGCGTCGCTGTATGGTATTCAACGGGGACAATATTATTTTATTTCTTTTACCCCATACCGAAAAAAAAATCAAATAGATATTTGTCGAAGCGTAGAATAATTTTTGACGAATCGGAAGTTCGAGTTGTGCAACGAATTTTTACGCTCGCTTGTACACATAGCACAAAAAAAATCTATACTCGAACGAATCTTTACATTTTTTTTTAAACGAAAATTGAAATAAAAAATATACTTGTCGACGCGTAGATACATTTCTGACGAATTAAAAGCTCGAGGTGTACAATTTTTATAGTTCGTGCACACGGCACGAAAAAAATCTATACTCGAACAAATCTTTTAATTTTTGTTAATATCACGCCACTATAGGCAACTGCACTTTCATCGTTTCTCACCGAGCGTAAATTCCGAAGTTCATTCATCCTCCGATAATATCACTTCATTCGCCTTCACTGCTATTACGATTTACAGTAGTAGCGCTGTAGTTGTTAGATTGGATAACCCACGGTGGCCTGTAATTGCACGTATTCGAAACGAAAAAAAATATATATAAAAAAGCATGAGCACGGTTTAGAACTGTTCCTGATAATTAAACGCAGTTCTGTTCCGAAATTAGACCGTCACTAGAGTCCTTAAATTCGTCGCTGGCTGCCCTTGGTATCGTACCAAAAGGACAAGGAATGTGGAGGGACAGGTACACTATATACCCTTTATCTCTCTATTTGTCTCTTATAATATCTAATAATTATTATAATTTTTTAAATCTCTGTCTCTCGGTCCACTGCCCAACAAAATTGTGCTGTGAATTTTACGCCAAACATTGTCTCTGCGTAGCTTTAATTTATACGTGTAATCCGATATTCGCGTTTAATCGAGTGAGTGAAGAAAAAAAAAATAAGTGCGATGTACAAAAATAAGAAAATGGAAGCGCGCTTCGTGCGCTGCAGTCAAGTCAATCATGTACCCGGATTTGAAAAATTGTTTGCTACTGCACGGAACACTAAGTGCTAAATTTTCACAATTGTTTATTTGAAATGTTGTGCATTTATTAGCAGTAACGGAAATCGATTTGCCAAGCTGGATGAGTCCTCTATCAGGGAAAATGTCGATAGCAATATTTTCGTAAATACGTAAACTGATAAATGCAAACTTCCATGACGATACATTGACGCTGAGTTTTTTCACAGAAGTCGAATTCACGAATTCACCGAGTGGCTTTTTTAAAATAGTAAAAATAGTAGAACTGTAAAAACTTCATCGGTTAAACAATGAGCTGTATTCGTCATAGGTCAAACCTTCAAAAAATCTACGCAGTGAATTCGTAGAGCAAACTATGAGAAAGAAAATGATGGTACATAAAAATTGATTAAAAAATGCGGATTTTACTTTGAAAAAACCGAAGAAAAACGTATTATCGTTGAAATGTCCATTTACCAGTCGTTGTTCTTGTAAGACCGTCGTGATTAATATTTCTCTTGATTGAGGACACATGCAATAATCTTCACTGTCAATAAATGCATATAATTTGCATACAATAAACACTCGTGTGACTAGTGTGCCACGCATTGGCTACCATAAAGGAAAGCATTTTTTTTTCTTGGTACTTGATTGGCTTGACTGTACCGTAACGATTACCTTAACTTTGTCGAAAGACCGTTCGGTTCTTTCGAGACCGTGTTGCGTCCGTGTATATTATCGTGAAGCATTACTACGGCATAGTATTCGCTTCTAGTGGCTGCCAATGTGACTATATATATATATATATATATATATATATATATATATATATATATATATATATATATATATATATATATATATATATATATATATATATATATATATATTTCAACAATCACTTAAGGTTGATTCACGTTTGCATTATATTTAGGCTTTTAATATACCTCTTACCCTATACACCTCGATCGTACAGTGTGAGTGGAGTGCTGCTGCACCACAAATATCTACTATAATACATAATTATTATTGTTTTGTCTTCTTCGTTGTACAGAAAAAAATGTAGGCCCTTAAAATACGAAGATTTTTCGAGAGTACCGATGTAGACATTAAAAGAAAAATCGTTACGGTTATTCTTCGCGTGTAAATATATTACGGCACAGGATGAAGAGGAAAAAAATGGTATTTCGAAAAAAAATCTATTCTCGAATTATTTGCGAAGTAGCGACCGCGCGAGATTTCATCCTATCGCACATCCGACACAATATATATTTTTGTTTTCATTGTTATTAATAATATACAAAATACTAACGCGTACTTTATTTTGTTTCCGATTCTTTCTGTTATTTCATTTGCGCTACTCGCAGAATTCCATCGTGGAGAAAGTAAGTGGTCAACTTGTCGTCACAATTTTTCACTCTGCCTACTCGTTTATTTGGTTCACGTTACTTTTAAATGTGTCGAATTGTTAACTATTTTTCGAAGCCGTCACCATTGTTTCTTTGCTCGCTCGCACCCTTATATATGTAGTGTACACATTAGATTATCATAGTGGCTGAATATTATGCTGCTCACTTTAGTCGTACGTAGAGAGAGTACAAAAGCGGAAGCAAAAGTCAGCGAATACATATTTTTATCGGAACGATTTGTTCGAAGAAAAAAGATTCCTGTTTGTTCGTAGACAGCGAAAAAGAAAATTTTATGGCGTTTTCAATTTCCCGAAAAAATGTCTATTCCCGGTTTGTTTGTAAACAGCGAATAAATTTAAAAAATGTGTATTCCCTGTTTGTTCGTAGACAGTGGTTAAATAGTTTTAGTTAAAGGCTATTATTAATTAGGTATAGCTTTGTCGTTCGTTTATCTTGGGTGGATTATTGAAACTGTTGTTCGTCTATGAAATATGTAATATAACAGTTTCAGATATACCAGTCAAGCCTTATAAATGCTTCAACTTTGATTTAGCTCAATGTTGCGGCACACCATCAATTCATCAAATTCATTGCGAAATCATTTCATCGCAAAAGTACTTTCATGCAACGTCTTTCTTTTTTCACAAATTTGTTAATAATTCGTACGGTTCGTACCACGCGGTCTGGGACCGACACTCGACTTTGGTGCACTGCAGTCTCAAATACTTTAAACGATGCACAGTATAACACAATGCGAATCAGTGAATTTTTCTATAGAGCGTCACATCTACAATATACTGCTTATAGATCTGTATTAAAAAAAAAATTAAACAACTTTTCAACTCAAGTACTCGCGATCGACGAATCAATAGTCTTAAATCGATAAATCGATAGTCTGAAATAATTCCAAACACTGTATTACGTGCAAAAAAAAAAAAAATTGTAATTACGTTTAACGCACATACGAGTGCTGCGCATTATTATGAAAACTATTTTTTTTGTTATATTTTTTTTCAAGCTACATATAAATTGGCCTCTTGATAAGATATGCGCATATTTTGTAAACGATAATTATGTTTTAAATCAATTTGATTTTCTTTCCAAATCTGTGATTAATTTTCAACTGGAACAGTCGTCAAATAATTGTGATTCTTTCGTCACGTACTTGTGTTATATATTTTTTTCACATTTTTTTATATTGTTTATTAAGGTCTTTTCGAGCATTAGAAGGCACGTCGATACGTCATAGTTTGATGAACAAATGAAATTTTCTAATTTTAATTTCTCTAACAGCTTCCTGGTTTCGTTCCTGGTCGATGCGCGCGGAGGAGCGATGCGTGGCTGCCGGCACAGCGGTGTCCGGGTCATCGTACCACCGAGAAAAGCGGCGATGCCGATGCGAGTTACTTGCAGATATCTCAAGAGGGACAAACTTACGAATCCACCGCCTCTCATGGAGGGCGAGGCGTTGGCCAGCAGGATTCTCGAACTTGGACCAGTTGCTGCCAAATTCTTAGGGTAAGAAAGTGAAAAAAATAAAAAACTTCAATTTAATTTTACCGTTTCTCAGAAATTAAAAAATTACTCTCACCAAACAATTTGCTGTCGATCAACTAAAACATATTGAGCGACACACAAATACAAACGGGCATTATAGAAGACCCAGAAAACATATAAAAACAAGTATAAGTTACAATTCCCACGTGACAGTTTTAAAATAACAAAATACAGCAATAAGTATAATAAACCAAGGAATAATTAAATAAATAAATCCATCCTGAATCCCAAATGACAATGTCTATGTGAATGTGTAATTAGTACATAGTGAGATATACGCAGGTATTGGTTAAAACTTCACGATATTGTCAATTAATGCACTGTTATTACTAATAATAAAAATTACTGTTTCAGGCCAGTAATCATAGAGGTGCCGCACTTTGCCTCCCTTCGAGGGAAGGAGAGAGAAATCGTTATTCTGCGATCCGACAACGGTGAGACCTGGCGCGAGCACACACTGGAAGCTAGCGAGGAGGCTGTCCAGGACGTGCTAAACGAGAGCTTTGAAGGAGAAGGTATTCCACGAACCCTCAAAAAAAAAATTATAATTCTAATTTAATTGCGTTGCGTAATTGCGTCTTAAAAAGAATTTTTCCGATTCTAATTAAAAATAAAAAATGAACAGTTGATAAGACGTTTTGATGGCTTATTCCAGAACTAAGCCAGCTGGAGGATCTCCAAACGTCGCGAATCGTAAGAATTCTCACGGTCGACTTTCCCCATTATTTCGCGGTTGTCTCGCGCATCCGGCAAGAAGTTCACGCCGTCGGTCCGGAGGGCGGTACCGTTTCCTCGTCAGCCGTGCCTCAGGTGCAGGCTGTATTTCCACCAGCGGCGCTCACTAAAAAAATCAGGGTCGGCCTTCAGGTAAAGATATTCTAGGCTTCTAATCGCATCACTAGATCGTCAAGAAAAAGAATTAATTTTTCTTTTCAATTTAAGCAGAATTAATTTTGAACGAATAATTGACAATCATGTTTTTTTCCAGGCCCATCCGATACCGGCGGAGCTGGTGGCGAAGCTTCTGGGCAATCGCGTCGCGGTCTCGCCGATCGTGACGGTCGAGCCTCGTCGAAGAAAGTTTCACAAGCCGATCACACTGACGATACCGGTGCCGCAAGCGGCGAACAAGGGAATGATAAATCAATACTCCGGAGATGCGCCAACGCTGAGGCTTCTGTGCAGTATAACTGGTAATATATGCTTGCGCGTAACACTGTAGAGCGGCGACCAGCTTACTGAAAGATCTCTTTCCGTAAACTAGAAACACTTTAATGACAATATTTATGTATTTATACTCGTGTCGGATTATTATGGATAAGAGATTATATATGAAAATAATTGTTAGATTGACAATAGCGCAATCGATAAATATACATTGGAAGTTCGATCGAACTTTAATCGAAAGATCGGTCAGAGATACGCAAGGCAGATGGTAGCTGCATGCTCCATAGAAACATGTTATATTCGAGTACCATTGTTGTATACATATCTTGTTGTGATTCATTGTTAATGCTTGCGTATTGTTAGGATTGAGTCATTTAGGTATGGATCATTAATTAACGTAGATACAAAACTTTTTTATCTATTTCTAGCTCATTGTTATCTTTAAATCGATAGTTTTTGTTTCAGCACCATTCGTTTGACTGGTAATTGCTTAGAGGATAGAGATTTTTTTCAATCACTTATACCTCGACTCTTCGTTTCGATAAGAAATTTAAAACAAAATTTTAAACATATATAATTCAACTTTTCGAGTCCAACGAGACTGTTGTTCGATCCAACTGGGGGAATCATCTCGTTCCTTTTCGACATGCATATGCACTTCATATATTCATGATTCCCATATTTAATATTTTTCGATCGATGAACTGCCGAAATTCGACGTTAAAAAAAATGGAATTAAAATGAAGGGTTGTATATGTAAATCGCGGAAGAGTTCGATCAAGATACAAGCAAATGTCCGATACGAACGAATCAACGCTTCAATAATTCGACACTGATTTATCGATTATATATTTTTTTAATTATAAAAAACCGCTTTAAATCGCCTTACACACGTTGCTTCATAAGCCGGTTTTTTTTTTTTTCAATCGCTCTCATTCTTTCGCAAGCATTATCATACGGATGACACTTTATCGTTACTTTGACGACACGGTAATAAAAAAATGCGTATGAAATGTAATGTACCGGTATTGGAAGTTTTTAATACATAAACTGGTATATTAAATTTCATGTACGATTGTGATGAAAAATTAACGTACAGTATATTAAAAACTTTACGAATCATTTACTTTAATTTTACTATAAAAGTACTTCAAATCGAATAATTTTCATTAATTTCACTATAAGGGTTCATTAATTTTTCATCGCAATTTGTACATTAAATTGAATGCCCCAGTTTTTGCATAAAAACTGGTGCATTCAATTTACAATTTTTTTTTACCAGTGAATGATAATAAAGCACGTGGCAATAATTGCACGAACGACAACACTAAGTGCAGCGAGGGATCGGCAGACTTTTTGTCACGATAAACAGTACTGTCCTTAAAAAAGAAAAAATCCGAAATCAAAATAGTAATATCGTTTGACGAGGAAAGTACGCTGAAGTGAAGAAAAGTTTTGCAAAGATCGCGACTGTATCAAGGCGAACAAAAAATTCGACATCCAACTTTTCACACGAGTCACAATCTTTCTCCTCTCTCGCCGTTGGCGCATTCGCTGCACGGACATATTTTAATAATGTTATTGGACTTGGCATGTATGTCGTTCAGGGGGTCAGTCACGGGCGGTCTGGGAGGACGTGACCGGGTCGACGCCGCTGACGTTCGTCAAGGATTGCGTATCGTTCACGACCACCGTGTCCGCACGGTTCTGGCTGATGGACTGTCGAAATATCACCGAAGCCACGAGAATGGCCACCGAACTCTATACACACGCGACACATGTGCCGTTCATGGCTAAGTAAGTAAACAAGCCGAAGTGTATTAAAAAAAAAAAAAAACCGAATTATTCTCAAAACATGTGCCGAAGATATTTCAATCCTGAAATTATCAATATCGATGCATCTAGATAAGAACTTTCATCAGAAATTCGTCGGATTTTTTTGCAGATTTGTCGTATTCGCGAAGCGCGTTGACCCACTGGAAGCGAGGCTGCGAGTCTTCTGTATGACCGACGACAAGGAGGACAAAACTTTAGAGCACCAGGAGCACTTTACGGAGGTGGCCAAGAGTCGGGATGTCGAGGTGCGTTAGAACCGGCCAATCTTCGACAAAAAAATATTCAACTTTCGTCTTACATTTTATGCTCGACTCGTGCAAGAGTACTAAGCAGAGCTGGGCAAAGTACCAAAAAATACATCCAGTACAAATTATAAAGTATCAAGTACTTTTCGCAATTAGGTCCGTAGCGTTAAGCGATGTCTAGGCTTTAAAAAAAAGGTGCAAAGTTATTTGCACATGACTTCCTTATTTATTATAATTTTCGCACTTTATTACGCAATTTATTATTACATTTAAAGGTACTGGAGGGTAAAACACAATACATGGAGTTTGCGGGCAATCTCGTGCCCGTGATGAAGAGTGGTGAACAATTGCAACTGCCCTTCCGGGCTTTCAAGGAGAATCGCGTGCCGTTCACGGCGAGAGTGAAGGATCCCGACGCGGCCGACATGGTGGGCCGTATAATGTTCATGAGTGAGCCCAAAGTGCCGAAAGGCGAACCACCTCAGACACCGATATGCACATTAAATATTTTGCTGCCAGAAAAAATTTCACCGGAAGCTGCACACTCGGAGCTAGATCTATTGGAGTTGTCGAAGAATTACAGCTTCTTGCGAGACGGCGGAATAAGTACGTCGATTCACGGCCGAGACGTTCGAATGAAAAAAAATCTAATTTTTATCTTTACGTTAAAACTCGTTTCTAACATTTTTTTTTCTTTTCATCCGATCAACAGGCAGACCCGATACGATACACAGAGCGACGATCCGTTTGACGGACATCGCGAACCTGTTGGACCGGGACTGGGAAAAATTGGCAGAAGAATTGAATATATCGCCGAACGAAGTTGACACGATAAAGAACGAGCATCCCGGCAAGCCCGCGCTCCAGGCCGCAGCGATGTTCAAACTCTGGCAAGGAAACGGCAACAAAGCGACGGGTCAGTGATATTTTTATCTCGAAAAAAAAATCCGGGAAGCCTCGAGCTTGAAGTATCTCGAAAAATAAAAATTATACGAAACATAATTTAATCGCCCGTTCTCGAGATGTCGGCATCGTGGGTATTTTTTCACGTCGAATATTTCATAAAAGCCGTTGACCTTGATCTTTGACGCGTCGGATACTTGAATGTCAGGAGTTGAAGAAAAAAAAGAAGAAGAAAAAAGTAAACCGATACTCATCGTCGATGCCGACAGTAGCTTCGCCCGTCGATGTGTTAAGGTAGTTCGTGCGGTACAGTCAAGTCAATCGAGTACACGGATTTAAAAAATCTTTTGCACACGTTTTAAAGGAGACATTTTGCGAACCAAGGTGTACTTCGTGTAGAAAAATGTACAACAATGCATTTACGGAAAAAATCACTCAACTTACGCCAATAAATCCATGGGCACATTTTTACGTTATTTTTCTGAAGCCAACTTTGTCCTTTTTGTCCGAACTTGGTGACGGACGGCTTATTTTGTTGAAATATGTTTGACGAATTCACCGAGTAATTTGTTTCGTTTAGATTCTCAATCGGAAGAAAAGTTTTGTTAACGTCGTATCTCACCTTTTTTCATTTGACTTCACAAAAACGGCGTTAAAATATGGTGGATTTATTTGCCGTAAGTTATTGTCTGTAAATTCAATGTTGTACATTTTTTTCTACATAACGTGAGAACTCTTTCATCTAGATCCACCTCAGTTGCCACTTGTTATGCCTTTAAAACATGTGCAAACAATTTTTGAAATCTTGGTACTAGATTGACTTGACTGTACACTAAAAAAAAATCATATGAAATTTAATGCACCGAACTGCAATTTCTATGTAAAAACTGGTACATTAACATTGAATATACAATTGTGATAAAAAGTTAATGAATTTTTACAGTGAAATTAAAGTAAATCATTGGATTTAAAGTACTTTTATAGTAAAGTTAAAGTAAATTATGAAAAGTAAAGTATTTCTAATGTTTTTAATACACCAAATATTCATTTTTCATCACAACTGTACATAAAATTTAATAAACCAGTTTATGTATCAAATGTACTGGCACTGGTCTTCCAGTACCAGTACATTAAATTTCATACGAATTTTTTGTACAGCGATACTTTAATTCGCCCCGTAAACACAGTCAGAGCGATACCGACCGACAGGACGTGTGTCAGAATTAAGATATTCGATTATTCAATGTTTATTAATAAGTGCGATGCATCAGAGTGACGCAATCACTCGTGACGACCTCGGCCTCGATGACCGACGCCACCCCAACTCTCCGCCAGGAAATCGTGAATTGTCCGCTTCGTCAAGAAACCCCAAGCGCGCAACGACCGGGCCCGAGCGTTTGGTCCAATAACACATTAGGTCACTCCTAAACGGACCGACGAAAGCGTAGACAAATAAGAGAGAAACCAGTTTTTTTTTTTATCAAGGTTAAAACTAAGAAAGAACGTAGAGAGCTGCGAAGTTGAGTCAAGCGTCTGGAATCTCTGCAGAAGCGTAGTTTATGATCTCACCGCGCAATTATTATGCCTCGCATAAACACGTGGACCCTCTCGTATCGCACGAACTCTCCCACTTGTTCATGCTAATCGAAACGCTGTACGACGGCTCGGCGCGCAACATAACATCATAACTATTATCGGAGGAAGAAAAACAACAACGGTCAGTTCAGTGTTCGCGACGATGCGAAGGTGGTGCGCAATGTACCGGCTCTGCGAACTGTGAGATCGTCCTTGTGGCGTGAATCCCGTGCGCTTCTTTTTAACACGAGCGAAACGAAAAACTATTTTTGTTAATTCTTCGAGAAGTTTGTTTTTTTGTACTATTATAGAAACTATTATTTTGTGAAAAGTGAGAGTGCCGATGTGAGAAGACGAACAGAGCATTTGTTCGACAATTTTGATAGTAAAAAAAAATATATAGTGAAATAGCGTTTTTAGGTTTTTTTTTTAATAGAGAAGAAGATGTTTATAACTCTGTATCAGGCATATGAGAACCCTTCAGTGGCCGGTTACACGAGCGAGCTTTTATTGGTATTTAACAGAACGCCACCTTCGCGAGTGACGATTGTACAAGATCGAGGTTCGTTCGGCGATGGTCTCGGATAAAAGTTTTTCATCGCGCGATGTATAATTTTTTTTTTAATCCATCGGAGTAACGTGAAAATTTTTATTTTTTTAGGAAACACGCTGGAAAAGGCACTGAACAAAATCGGTCGCGAGGATATCGTAAAGACGTGTATATTCAACGTAGAACTCGTGACCGACGACGTTGAAAAAGCAGTGGCTCGAGTGAGGCTCGATCAGCCGGGTTTCGATTCACTGAAGGAGGAATTGGGACCGTCAAGAGACTCGTCGCTGCGTCGTGATGGCACGTTGGATCCAAAATTGGATCCTGACTACGAAGAACCCGATCGAATGAGGGTACGTCGATCACTACACAATATTATAATTTTTTTTCCAAGTTTCAATTGCGTTACAAGTGGACTTGGACAAGTTTGATGATTCAATCAAACTTAACAGCGGATGTATTAATACTGGACATCGTATTTCAAAATCTATTCTTTCGATTGAGTTGAAATTTGCACAGATTCTTGATTATAATATTTTCTATCTAATGACCGGATGATTAGAAAAAAGATTTCATTTAATCGTTACAAGTCTCACTTTTCCCACACGTGTTCGTAGACGGTTGAATCAAACTTAACGAGCGTTTCCTATATTGTGATCAACTATAGATCTCGACTACGAAGAACTCGGTCTAACTTGGGTACGTCGTTGCCATCGCGGAAATGATCATTTAAAAAAAATTCCTCTTCGTCTCAATTTCCCTATCTCGCGCTCGCAGACGATTGAATCAAACTTAACGAGCGTTCCCGATATTGTGACACGGTAATGAAACATTCCCAGAGACGCCACGAAGCGCCTTTATCAAACGTGGCATCGGCTGCAATTCGCGTGCCCTCCCATTATTCAATTCCCAGCCATTGTTGAGAGCTCCGCAACGCTAGATACGTTACCTCATCGTTCGAGAATGTCCACATTAATTGTCTTACGGTTTCGTCGTTTGCAGGATTCCGAGTCTGTCGAGGATCTCAGCAACATGGGCAACGTGACGCGCAAACAGAGTGAGTCAATTTTTCATCATAAATTTTCTTTATTCTTCTGCGTTTTTTTATTCTCCTGATCGAATTTTTATATTTCCTCTCTCGCATCTAACGAGGCAATAAATTCGGTTGTTTGTGGCTCGCCGAACGCTTCGAACCGCGATTACAAACGCGTTCATCTGACGCATTCGACGTCGACGCATAGTTCGTTGCGAAAAAATTCGTCCGCTAACGAGAAAGACGAGGAAGTCTCTGTGATCTCACTATTCGTATTAAAACCAGTGGCTTTCGTAATACGTGTTAACTTTTGCTGGTGGCCAAGCAGAAGGGACGCACTGAATCACTGCACGAGAGACAGGCTTTAGTCACCGTTCGTTCGACTAAGCGGATTGCCGCGAATAATTGTTACATCTTCTGCATACTGCATAGCTGTTCGGTGTGAGCGCTTCTCTCGCTGTGTCACATGTCGTCAACTCTCAAGTGCCCGACATGGGAAACCTTGCTCACAGAGGTACCGATCGCTGGAGTAAACTCTGTCGAGAAAAAAAAGAAAAATAAAATGAAAAAAATCTAGGGCGTTGAACGTCGCAACGACTTGCGGCATTTCTCGGTCACGCACGGCTGGAATAAATTGCGTACGCGTGTTACCTTTCCTTCTTGAGAATTAACGATTTGACCATTTGTACCCAATGCCACAGTGATTTTTTTTTACTGTGAAATGTTCGAGACAAATTCGTTGTACACTTCGAAGAGATTTTTTTCAAGGATGCATCGCACATACATTTGTAGCGGAAAGTTTGGCGTCTTTAGTACAGTTGATTTTTTCTGATTCTTATACCGTTAGGAAGTATTCAAATTCTTACTAAATCTCACTGTCGACTAAAAATGTACGTGTGATGCATCCTTAAGGCACTGACATAAGGATTTGGTTTAAAAAACAGGTCGATTTTCAACATTTTTTTAAAACTCGGATATTAGAAGGACAAGGTCGGGTTTTTACACACAGTCAGTACAAGGTGTTATGAAGTTTCAGTTTTTGTTTTATTTGACGAATGTAAATTTACAACGGTCTTATTAACAATTAAGAAATAACAATTAACATTGAACATTGTATCTGAAAATCTATTCGTCAGATTGAGTTGAAATTTGGATAAATTATAACATTGGATTGCAATATTTTTTTATCTAATGACCGGATGATTTAAAAAAAGTTTATTTGTTAATAACAAACGATTAAGGTAGTTTTTATTGTTGTCAAAACGATAAGTCCACTCTTAATTGATATTGTCAATTTAAAAAAACCTTGTGATTATTCATACGATTCACGCCCGAAGCGTTGTACACGCTAGAGACACGCCAGACACGCAAAAGTCACCCTAGGAGAATAGAGAGTACTCGGGCGTCTTCTTGGCGTAGTTAACGCAAAATAAAAATGTGGTTTTGCGTCATTCACGCCAAGGAGAACATTGGACTCCATGCGTCATTTACGCTGAGGAAGAGATTAGGTTGTTGTGTTAACCACGATAAGCGTCCAAAAAACCGGACGCTCCAATAGTTTAGCGTGTCTGGCGTGAGTCGCTCTCCAGTCACGCTTTAAGTCCGAAAATACGAACACTCTAACAGTAAAGCGTGTCTGGCGTGAGTCGCTCTCCAGTCGCGCTTCACGTCCGAAAAGCCTAAGGCTCTAACAATATAGCGAGGCTGGCGTGAGCCGCTTTTCAGTCATGTTCAAAAACGCAAAAAATGGACTCGAAAGAGGCAGCCTTGCAATTATTTGACGAAATTTTTGTTTCTTTTTTCAAAATGAGCTGCCATGTATTTCGACGTATTTTTTCCCGCTTCGGGCGTGAATCGTATGAATAGCCACAGCGTTAAAAAAATCAACTTTTATAACACCCTTTACCAACTGTGTGCAAAAACCCAAACTTGTCCTAATACACGCGTTAAAAAAGAAACCAAATCCTTGGGTCTTAAATGTAGTGCCTCAAATCTGCTCTTGTCGCTGTTGCTTCTTGGCTAATCTTCATTGTCTTCTTCTTACTCTCGCCTTCTTCGACTACTTTCGATACACACCTTATTTTTTATTTATTTTTTTTTTGCACTCCACAGCTAAGCAGCACGTCACAATCACCAATGGCACTGTTTTCAACGGTACCTCGACCCCGATAAAAGACAAATATGCCAGCGAAGAGAAAGAGCTCGGTGACGATATGGCAGAGTTTCTTGCACATAAGTGTCACGCCACGGATACGATGACGAAAAAGTCTTACGATATACCGGACGATGATAATAAAAAGAGGCAGAGGATTTATGAGGATGCCAACAGACTCGTTACCGGTAAGTGAATCGAAGAAATTGTTGGTTTTTTTTTTTTTTTTTTTTTTAACGAAACGATTAACGTTAAGAGATCGATGGGTTGAGGGGCCGTGCTTTGCCTTAGCAGCGGGTAAATTGGCAGAATCGATAATAAACGGCGAGTATCGTTTACGATCCTGAAGATATGTGCGTGAGAATAAATTTCATCGAGTCATAACGGCTGTGCGTTGCCATCGCACAAACTTCGCTCCGGGAAGCTCACCTGGAGAATACAATTCAATTAGAATTAGAAAATAAACGTCAATTAGAATTGTAAAAAATAAAATTCAATTTGAATTAGAAAATAAACATCAATTAGAATTAAAAAAATAATAAAATTCCATTAGAATTAGAAAAAGGTTATAATTTTTTTGCCTAAAGCAGGGCATTGACACAGACTGGCCAATGATGAAATTTGACGTCACGCGGATATCTTCAGGGTCATCATCGTTTCCTGGATTCCATTCTCTCTCGCTCTCTTATTCTATCTCTTTATCTCGGCTCTGTCTCTTCTGTATCTATCTTCCTTTTTTTTTGAATCTCTGTAGCATGAACGATAATCGTGTAGGTGAAACAATACGGCAATGGGATTCACGCTTCTATTTCTTTATTGCATATTTCGTCAAGGTAAAAAATAAAATGAAACCCTAATTTTTTAAATAAAAATAAATATAAAATAAAATAAATGAAGCCTGCATCCCATTGCCGAAGCCTCCGCGGGCATTTGGATTGCGAAAAATCGTGTCGATAAACAAGCGTCAACTTTCGAGAGCTCCTATACGAAGCCCACCTGTTGCCGGCGACGGGGAATTTCTTTACGTTAATTTAAATTATTATTCCAGGCACGATTTTACCTCCGAATGTCAGAGCCTCCGGCTTTTACAGTGTGCCAATGTATAATACGATGATCAATTCCGATTGTGTAAAAATCGCAATGTCATACGGCACCCGAAGCTTACGACTTTCATAACCACTTATTATTATTATACATACATATATATACATATATATTCTCGTTATATCATTTTTCACCAGCAGGTTCTGGCACCCGGTGCAGATTTCGCCGAATCGAAAGGCTTTTTCGCTTTTTTTAAAAATCCATAACCGAGAAAAAAAAATAACATATCTTATTATTTTCGCTTACGCGTCACCTGGATATCCGTCGTGACTTAGTCACGATTACCCTACATCGTTCAGAAAAAAGAAAAATCAAAAATTAAAGAAAACAAAATAATTAATAATTAAAAAGACAAACATAAATGTTGTCGATTCACTAATACTCTCTTTCTGCTCTTCCGTATTTCCTCGTAAAAAAATTTGTTTCAGCAAGGTAAATCTGCAATTGTTTGGCGTTGCATGAACTGGCTGTGTGGGCGCACGGAGCAGCTGTCGATTTTTGGGTCGATTATTATTATATATTTTTTAATAAATGGCGCTAGACGTTGTCGCTGTCGTTTACGCAACGAATACAGAAACACACATATACATACAGAATATTCATATTATATTTATGCGATGAAGTTAAAAAGTACTAAATCACTGCACTAATATTGTCCGTTGATTTTCTTTGACGATCCTTAACAGTGTATGAAAATTGCATTTCGAGAGACATAACGAACTATCTTTTTTTTTCTGTGTCTCCACTGTAAAAAAAATTTTGAAAATTAATGTACGGTACTGGAAGCTGCTTCACATAAATTGTTTCCGAAATTTCAAACACGCGCGTCCAATTTCACAGTAAAATTTTTATTTGTATTAATATTTTTTTAATGAATCTTACATTTAGATTTAATTTCATGAAATTTACATTTAGTGTTTTTATTTTACAAAAAACAAAGTGCATTAATCTTCGATTAATGTAACTGACGCGAGCAAATTTCAAGTTCCGTTGCATTAAATATACAATAAATTTTTACAGTGTCTTTAATTCAATAAATTCGTTTAATTAACGATCAGAGCAATGAAATTCTTGCGCCTCTAATACGTCATTCTACAGGCATATTTAGACGTGCCATTTAACAATCGAATCGAAGAAAACGACGGACCGATATATCGACATAACGACAAAAAGTCCAGGACTTTTCAACTCGTCGCTTACTCGAGCGCTCTGCCGTCTCACAAAAAAAAAAAGATCATTATAAAAATCAATGGGTCTCACGATCCCCTTGCGAAACATAATATATCAATTAGAATTTTTTTCATACAAAGATAGCTGCTCCACAGCACGAACACTAAGCACAATTGCCACGGCGAAGTCTAACTGCTGCCTCCATCAATGGGCATATATTATTCAGCCAGCCAGCTTACACTAATGATGACGAGATGATATATAGAAAAAAAAAAAAAAGTGACGATATGATGATTTACCACGTGTTTTCGATGCCTAAAAAATGTTTAATACTTAATTAACAGGTGTCATACAAGACGCAGAAAAAGAGAAGGAGAAGTTAGCGAAGGAAGGGTGGTCGGTGGTTTATCATGATGATGCGAGTGCGAGTAACGAGGCTGAGGTTGCTGTAGGTCGTCGTTTAGCTCGCGTTGACGATCTCGTCCTGACCGACGATCCAGATTTTGTAAGACCAAAGTCGGTCTCGGAGCTGGTCGACGAAATCGAGGCCCCGATAGTGAAAGAGCGTAGGTTTCCGGGAGGCAAGGGCGATTCTAAGGGTGGGTTAATATCGACTAAGACGATCGTGAAGACGGAGGGTGATCCGAGATCGGGACAGTCGGTGATAACGAGGACGACGACGGTGCAGGAGTACGACCATCCGGTCACGACTGAGTCGGTGATGGATTCGCAGCCTCTGCGCCAGAGCCACTACTTCGGCGCCTACGACCCGGTGATAGGTCAGGGTGTTCCGGTCGACAGCAAAATCGTCATCTCGACGAGCCCAGCTTCGGACTCAGTCGAGCGGGTGACGACGAGGACGGTCGTGACGAAAGGTCCGATCGTAGAGGAGAGAATCGTGACGAAAGGTCCGATCATGGAGGAGAGAATCGTGACGAAGGGTCCGATCATGGAGGAGACAATCGTGACGAAGGGTCCGATCGTGGAGGAGAGAATCGTGACGAAGGGTCCGATCATAGGGGAAAGAATCGTGACGAAAGGTCCGATCATGAAGGAAAGAATCATCACAGATAAAAAAATCGTGACGGTCTTGGACGGCAGAACCGGCGAGCCGGTGCAGGGCACGGAGATTCTCGGCGACGAGGCGAAGCTGCATGGGCAAACGGTTTCGTTTGACACAAACGTTAGAACCGATGAGTCCAAGAAGGACGCGGCCAGGAGCATCGCCAAAGTCTACCCAGACTGCGCCACGATGCTGGCCGAATCGGGCAAGAGTCTCGAGAGCGAGAAGGAAAAATCGTCGAGGGAGGAGAAAGAGGTGGCGGAGAGAACGAAGGATATCAGAGGGATCCTGAAATCGGAGCCTGCGAAGAGTCCGGAGAAGGAGAGAGCGTCCGAGGAGGGAAAACAATCCGCCTACGAGATCGTATACAACGCTCAGAAAACTGAGGGCGATGGAAAGGATAAAATCGACGGAGAGTCGAAAAAACACAAGGAGAAAGCTGGTGGAATTTTCTCAGGGATCTTTAAGGCACCGAAGCTGAAGAAGGGAAAGTCGAAGGACTCGAAGGACACTTCGTTCGACAGCGGCGACGAAGAGGGCAAAAACGCGACGATGAAGTTCTTGGACGATTCGAGGAAGAGCGAGCCTCATCAACCTCCTCATATGATTCCTCCGATCATTCAAGTGTCGCAGCCGGACGACGTGAGAATCGCGACTGCGGAGTTCCTTGAAGACTCCAAACGAAGCGCCGCGGTATTCCATCATGCCGAGTCGGAGAAACCTGAGAGGAGCGTCGGCGAAACTGTCGTTGATGTTAGGTCGAAGCAGGCTGATGATAAAAACGCGACTGACACTGAAGACGATGATGAGAGCAAATCCAAGCCTGGATTTTTCTCCAGCTTCTTCAGGAGCTCCAAACCGAAGATCGAGGAGAGCATTGACTCAGCGGCGGATGATGCGAAAAAAGCGGCAGAGAGTGCTGAGGAAAAGATGAAGACAGCTGCGAAGGATGCGAAGAGAGACGCGAAAGACGTCGTCGAGTCTGTGAAGGCGTCTGAGCATAAAATCGTCGACGGAGCGAAGAGCGATGGACAAAAAATCGTCGATGTAGCGAAGAGTGACGGCAGGAAAATCGCTGACGGCGTGAAGAGCGACTCCAAGAAAATCGAGCAGGACTTGCGAGATGTTGCTGTTCCGGTGAAAGCCACCGAGAAAATCCTCGACGGCGTCAAGCACGAAACTAAGAAAATCGAGGACGTAGCCGTGACAACCAAAACCATCGAGACGACCGTGACGAACGGAACGAAGAAGATTCTCGACGACGGTAAAAGGGTTAAGGACGTGGTCGACAAATCGAAGAAAGACATCGAGACGACCGTAACGACGAGAACCGTGACGGTGACGAAGATCGTTAAGGATGGCGAAAAGGTAATTGAGGAGAAAACACAGCGCATCACCGAGGATATTCGTGGAGTTCCCGAAGAGTCGAAGAAGTCCGTCGAGAAATTCGCGAAGATCGCTGCGGATGACGTCAAGCAAACTTCCGACGAATTATCAAAGTCACTAAAAACGGACGTGAAGAACATAGAAGAGGGTTTGCCTATTCGCGACAAGGAAGCTAAAGACAAGCCGGCTGTCGTCAAGGAATCCTCCAAGGATTCCGGCGACGAGGGAAAGGACAAGAACACTGGTTTCTTCGGGATCTTCAAGAGCCCTAAGGGCAAGAAGCGCAGCCGCTCCAAGGACAAAACGGATTCGTCAAAGCAGGAGTCCTTCGACAGCGGTGACGAAGAGTTGAGAATCGCGACCGCCGCTTTCCTGGACGACACCAGAAAGACCTCAGACAAAATGCACGAGCCAATTTTGTACCAGGTCCAGCTTAAGCTGGAGGCAGACGAGAAGATTGAGAGGTTCGTCGCAGCTGGAGAACGCGCTTTCGACACTCCCAAGGACAAAGTCGACGGCGCTTCGTACGACGTCATCAAGGGCAAGACCGTCGATGGAAAACCCGGAGTAGAAACTCTGGTAACGAAAGTTTACACGACATCAACGAAAATCATCGACAAACCGGATGATCACAAAGCTGAAAAGGAAAACGGCGTCTCTTCGAAGACGCCCTTGAAGTCCTTCGACTCGAAGGACGAAGCAAAAAGTGACCTCGAAGACTCGCAAGCCTCCGACGACGGTAAGAAGAGCTTCTTCGATATGTTCAAGAGCCCGAAGCTGAAGAGTAGGAAGAAGAGCCGCTCCAGAGAGCGAAGCACCTCGAAGGAACCGTCTTTTGAGAGCGGAGACGAAGAGCAGCAACGTGAAGTGCGCGATGCTACGAGCAAGTTCCTCGAGGACACGAGACGCACTGCGGACATTCTGCGCGAGCCGCTGATAGAGGAAGGTTCTCCAGTGAAGCACGAGAAGAGAACTATCTCGCGGGAGGACGTGAAGGGTCGAGGAATGAGTCCGACTCCTCGCGACGTCGTGGAAAAATCTGGCACTGTAGAATCTGCCGTGGATGGTCCGACGGAGAAGCCGCACGAAAAAGGCGGCCTCTTCGGCATCTTCAAGAGCCCGAAATCGACCCTAAAGAGGCGAAGCAAATCTCGAGAGAAGAGCACGTCTGGCGACGCCTCGTTCGACAGCGGGGATGAAGAGCTGAGAATCGCGACTGGGAAATTCTTGGACGACACGAGAAACGTCGCTGACGCACTGGCTGAAAAACCGGAAGAGTACAAAAAGGAAGTTCCGGTGGGCGAGTCGGATAGCAAAATTCGCAAAGGGCGAACGGACGATGCGGAGAAAACTGACCACAAATCTAAGGACAAGGAGGGAGGATTCCTGTCCGGGATACTCAAAGGCGCGAAACACGCGGTTGAGGAAGTTTCGGAGGATGTCAAGGAATTCTGGGACGACACGAAAAAGGAAGCTGCGGAGGAGGAAGAGCGCGCGCGCCGTGAAGCTGAGGAAGCTGCGAGGGCAGCGAAGCATGCGGAGGAAAAAGCTTCGACTGGTATACAGAAAGTTATTGTTCATACCAAGTCGGCTGAGAAACATGCCGAGGAAAAATTGGTCGCTGCTAAAGATGCGGCTAAGGCGAGCGGAGAAAAGGTCGTCGACGTTACGGAGAAAGCGGCTAAAGCAACGAGCGGCGCTGCGGAGAAACTCAGCAAAGACGCTGGAAAGGCTAAGGAAGCCGTGAGCAAGGAAATCAAAGAGGAGAGCAAAGCGGCGAAGGACAAAGTCGTCGCGGGAGCGGAAGCTGTTGCTGAAACTGCTGAAGTTGCTAAGGAAAAAGCAGCGAAGGACGCTAAGAAGGCTAAGGCAAAGGCCGGTGGCTTTTTGTCTGGGATTTTCAAGGGCGCTAAACATGCCGCTGACGAAGCTTCAGAGGATGTCAAGGAACTAGTCGAGGACAGTAAGCAGGCGGCAGCGAAAGAGGAAGAAAGGGCGAAACAAGCCGCTGACGAAGCTGCCAAAGCAATGAAAGAATCGAAGGATAAAGCTGCTGCGAATCTTCGAGATGCGAAGGATAAATTGGCTCAGGATGTTTCAGTTGGAGTGGGGAAAGTCGCTGATAAAACTAAAGCGGCCAAAGACCAAGTAAAGGACACGGCCAGTGCTGCTAAAGACGCAGTGTCGGGTGCAGCTAAAGCGACTGGAGAAAAAGTCGTAGATATTACGGACAAAGCAGCGAAAGCTACGAGTGAGGCAACGGAAAAGATTGCCCAGGATGCAGCGAAGACCAAGGAAGCTGTCAGCAAGGAAATTAAGGAAGACGCAAAATTGGCAAAGGACAAGGCTGCCGCGGCAGTGGAAACTGCTGCTGAAACTGTGGATTCTACAAAGGATGAAGTAGTGAAAGACGCAAAGAAAGCCAAGGCGAAGGCTGGTGGCTTCTTATCTGGAATATTTGGGGGCGCTAAACACGCCGCTGATGAAGTTTCAGATGACGTTAAGGAATTCATCGAACATAGTAAGCAGGAAGCCGCGAAAGAGGAAGAAATGGCAAAACAAGCTGCCGAAGAAGCTGCGAAAGCGGCAAAGGATGCGAAGGACAAAGCCATTGCAGATCTTCGGGATGCGAAGGACAAAGCTTCTGCAGATCTTCGGGATGCGAAGGACAAAGTGGCTCAAGGTGTATCAGCTGGAGTGGAGAAAGTAGCTGATAAAACTACAGCAGCTAAAGAACAAGTAAAGGAAACGACCATTGCTGCTAAAGATGCAGTGTCTGGTGCAGCTAAAGCGACTGGAGAAAAGGTCGTAGAAGTTAAAGACAAAGCAGCTAAAGCAACAAGCGACGCTGCAGAAAAACTCAGCAAAGACGCTGCAAAGGCAAAGGATGCTGTTAGCAAGGAAATCCAAGAAGATGCAAAGGCTGCAAATGATAAAGTTGTCGCGGGAGCAGAAGCTGCTGCTGAAACTGCGGAGGCTGCTAAAGATGAAGTAGTGAAAGACGCAAAGAAAGTCAAAGCCAAGGCTGGAGGCTTCTTGTCCGGAATTTTCGGGGGCGCTAAACATGCCGCTGATGAAGTCTCAGATGACGTTAAGGAATTCATCGAACACACTAAGCAGGAGGCTGCGAAAGAGGAAGAAATGGCAAAACAAGCTGCCGAAGAAGCTGCGAAAGCGGCAAAGGATGCGAAGGACAAAGCTGCTGCAGATCTTCGGGATGCGAAGGACAAAGTGGCTCAAGGTGTATCAACTGGAGTGGAGAAACTAGCTGATAAAACTACAACAGCTAAAGGACAAGTAAAGGAAACGACCATTGCTGCTAAAGATGCAGTGTTTGGTGCAGCTAAAGCGACTGGGGAAAAGGTCGTAGAAGTTAAAGACAAAGCAGCTAAAGCAACAAGCGACGCTGCAGAAAAACTCAGCAAAGACGCTGCAAAGGCAAAGGATGCTGTTAGCAAGGAAATCCAAGAAGATGCAAAGGCTGCAAAGGCAAAAGTTGTCGCGGGAGCGGAAGCTGCTGCTGAAACTGCGGAGGCTGCTAAGGATGAAGTAGTGAAAGACGCAAAGAAAGCTAAGGCCAAGGCTGGAGGCTTCTTGTCCGGAATTTTCGGGGGCGCTAAACATGCCGCTGATGAAGTCTCAGATGACGTTAAGGAATTCATCGAACACACTAAGCAGGAGGCTGCGAAAGAGGAAGAAATGGCAAAACAAGCTGCCGAAGAAGCTGCGAAAGCGGCAAAGGATGCGAAGGACAAAGCTGCTGCAGATCTTCGGGATGCGAAGGACAAAGTGGCTCAAGGTGTATCAACTGGAGTGGAGAAACTAGCTGATAAAACTACAACAGCTAAAGGACAAGTAAAGGAAACGACCATTGCTGCTAAAGATGCAGTGTTTGGTGCAGCTAAAGCGACTGGGGAAAAGGTCGTAGAAGTTAAAGACAAAGCAGCTAAAGCAACAAGCGACGCTGCAGAAAAACTCAGCAAAGACGCTGCAAAGGCAAAGGATGCTGTTAGCAAGGAAATCCAAGAAGATGCAAAGGCTGCAAAGGCAAAAGTTGTCGCGGGAGCGGAAGCTGCTGCTGAAACTGCGGAGGCTGCTAAGGATGAAGTAGTGAAAGACGCAAAGAAAGCTAAGGCCAAGGCTGGAGGCTTCTTATCCGGAATTTTCGGGGGCGTTAAACATGCCGCTGATGAAGTCTCAGATGATGTTAAGGAATTCATCGAACACACTAAGCAGGAGGCTGCGAAAGAGGAAGAAATGGCAAAACAAGCTGCCGAAGAAGCTGCGAAAGCGGCAAAGAATGCGAAGGACAAAGCTGCTGCAGATCTTCGGGATGCGAAGGACAAAGTGGCTCAAGGTGTATCAATTGGAGTGGAGAAACTAGCTGATAAAACTACAACAGCTAAAGGACAAGTAAAGGAAACGACCATTGCTGCTAAAGATGCAGTGTCTGGTGCAGCTAAAGCGACTGGGGAAAAGGTCGTAGAAGTTAAAGACAAAGCAGCTAAAGCAACAAGCGACGCTGCAGAAAAACTCAGCAAAGACGCTGCAAAGGCAAAGGATGCTGTTAGCAAGGAAATCCAAGAAGATGCAAAGGCTGCAAAGGCAAAAGTTGTCGCGGGAGCGGAAGCTGCTGCTGAAACTGCGGAGGCTGCTAAGGATGAAGTAGTGAAAGACGCAAAGAAAGCTAAGGCCAAGGCTGGAGGCTTCTTATCCGGAATTTTCGGGGGCGCTAAACATGCCGCTGATGAAGTCTCAGATGACGTTAAGGAATTCATTGAACACACTAAGCAGGAGGCTGCGAAAGAGGAAGAATTGGCAAAACAAGCTGCCGAAGAAGCTGCGAAAGCGGCAAAGGATGCGAAGGACAAAGCTGCTGCAGATCTTCGGGATGCGAAGGACAAAGCTGCTGCAGATCTTCGGGATGCCAAGGACAAAGTGGCTCAAGGTGTATCAGCTGGAGTGGAGAAAGTAGCTGATAAGACTACAGCAGCTAAAGAACAAGTAAAGGAAACGACAATTGCCGCTAAAGATGCAGTGTCTGGTGCGGCTAAAGCGACTGGAGAAAATGTCGTAGAAGCTAAAGACAAAGCAGCTAAAGCAACAAACGACGCTGCAGAAAAACTCAGCAAAGACGCTGCAAAGGCAAAGGATGCTGTTAGCAAGGAAATCCAAGAAGATGCGAAGGCTGCAAAGGACAAAGTCGTCGCGGGAGCGGAAGCTGCTGCTGAAACTGCGGAGGCTGCTAAGGATGAAGTAGTGAAAGACGCAAAGAAAGCTAAAGCAAAGGCTGGAGGCTTCTTATCCGGAATTTTTGGAGGCGCGAAACACGCCGCTGATGAAGTCTCAGATGACGTTAATGAATTAATCGAACACACTAAGCAGGAGGCTGCGAAAGAGGAAGAAATGGCAAAACAAGCCGCTGAAGAAGCTGCCAAAGCTGTGAAAGATTCGAAGGACAAAGCTGCTGCAGATCTTCGAGATGCGAAGGACAAATTTACTCAGGGCGTTTCAGCTGGAGTGGAGAAAGTAACTGATAAAGCTACAGCAGCTAAAGAACAAGTAAAGGAAACGACCATTGCTGCTAAAGATGCAGTGACCGGTGCAGCTAAAGCGACTGGAGAAAAGATCGTAGACGTTAAAGACAAAGCGGCCAAAGCAACAAGTGGCGCGGCGGAAAAGGTCGTAGAAGTTACGGACAAAGCAGCCAAAACAACAAGCGACGCTGCAGAAAAACTCAGCAAAGACGCAGCAAAGGCGAAGGATGCTGTTAGCAAGGAAATCCAAGAAGACGCGAAGGCAGCAAAGGACAAAGCCTCCGCGGCAGCGGTAGCTGTTGCTGAAACCGTGGATGCTGCTAAGGACGCAGCAGTGAAAGACGCTAAAAAAGCCAAGGCAAAGGCCGGTGGCTTCTTATCCGGAATTTTCGGTGGCGCTAAACACGCCGCTGATGAAGTCTCCGATGACGTCAAGGAATTCGTCGACGACGCTAAACAAACGGCGGTAAAAGAGGAAGAGAAGGCAAAACAAGCTGCTGAAGAAGCTGCCAAAGCTGCGAAAGATTCGAAGGACAGACTCGCTACAGATCTTCGTCACGCGAAAGACAATTTGGCCGAAGGCGTTGCTCACGAAGCGCAACAAATGACTGACAAAACAAAAACAGTGAAAACACAAGTGAAGGAAACAGCCATTTCCGCCAAAGATGCGGTGACGCACGCTGCGAAAGCGACCGGAGAAAAAGTCGTAGAAGTCACGGATAAAACAGTGAAAGCAACGAGCGAAGCCGCAGAAAAATTGGGCCAGGACGCAGCGAAGGCCAAGGACGCCGTCGGCAAAGAGATCAAGGAAGATGCGAAACTGGCGAAGGATAAAGTGGTTGCAGGGGCTGAAGTTGTTGTCGAAACTGTGGACTCCGCTAAGAGCAAAGTAGCAAAGGATGCCAAGAAAGCCAAAGGAAAAGCCGGCGGTTTCCTGTCCGGCATCTTCAAAGGTGCAAAACACTCAGCTGACGAGGCCACGGACGACGTTTCCACTTTCCTGGACGAGATGAAGAGGGACGCGACGAAGGATGGAGAGGAGGCAAAACGCGCCATGGAAGAAGCTGAAAGAGTCGCCAAAGACGCCAAAGACAAAGCCGCGTCGGAAATTAAGGTCGCGAAGGACAAACTGGCAAAGGACGCGTCAGCCGGTATGCAAAAAGTAGCTGATGAGACAAAAGCCGCTGAAGACCGTGCAAAAGAAAAGCTCGTCTCTACCAAAGACTCGTTATCCGGAGCGGTAAAAGACGCAGGAGAGAAAATCTCAGAAACAACTTCGCAGGCAGCCAAATCAGTGACGGATACGACCCAGAAATTAGCCGACGATGCTGCTAAAGCTAAGGACGGAGCGATTGAAAAAGCGAAGGCTGGAATCGATACGACAAAAGCAAAAGTTGCTGCTGGCGCTGAAACCGTTGCTGATTCTGCCGAGGCAGCGAAAGACGCAGCCGAAAAAGAAGCAAAGAAGGCTAAAGCAAAAACCGGTGGTTTCTTTTCTGGCATAATTAAAGGTGCGAAGCACGCGGTTGACGATGTCTCGGAGGAAGTCAAAGAATTTTGGGACGAAACCAAGCAAGAAGCTACCGAGGAAGAAGAACGCGTACGCCGGGCAGCCGAGGAAGCTGCGAAACAAGTTAAAGACGCCGAGGACAAAGCGATAGACAAATTGCACACCGCCAAAGATCAGGCTGAACAAAAACTTTCCACCGCCAAAGACCAGGCAGAAAAGCAACTTTCCTCCGCCAAAGATGAGGCAGCACAGAAACTTTCCTCCGCCAAAGACGAGGCAGCACAGAAACTTTCCTCCGCCAAAGACGAGGCAGCACAGAAACTTCCCTCAGCCAAAGATTCGATCACGGATGCGGCAGTTGCGACCGGTGAAAAAGTTTCTCAAGCCACATCCAAGACGACGAAAGCGACAACGGACTTGGCTGATAAGTTGAGCAAAGACGCCGCAAAAGCAAAGGACGCTGCAGGCAAGGAAATCAAAGAAGACGTCAGAGTCGTCAAGGAGAAACTCACTTCCGGCGCTGATGCGGTGGTCGACACTGCGGAGGCTACCAAAGACAAGATTGCGAAAGACGCCAAAAAGGCAAAAGCCAAGGGTGGCGGATTTTTATCCGGAATCTTTAAGGGCGCTAAGCACACAGCCGACGAAACAACGTCTGACGTTAAAGACTTTCTAGAAGAGACTAAGCAGGAGGCTTCGAAGGACAAGGAACAGGCAATTCGCGCCATTGACGACGCCGCCAAAGCCGCGAAAGACTCCAAGGACAAAGTGGCTTCAGACGCGCGTGCAGTAAAAGACAAACTGGCGAAGGAAACTTCGGACGCTGCGCAGAAAGTTGCTGACAAAACTAAACTGGCAAAGGACCAAATTAAAGAGACGGTCGTTTCCAGTAAGGATGCATTGTCGGACGCGGCTAAGGAAACCGGACAGAAGATATCCGAATCTGCGTCCAAAGCGGTCGAACACACCACATCAGTCGCCCAGAAAATCGGCGATGATGCGGTAAAGACCAAAGACGCGGTTACCGACGAACTGAGAAGTGGCGTTGAGGCTACGAAGGAGAAAACGACCGCAGGAGTCGCATCAGTGGCGGATTCGGTCGAGGCGACGAAGGACGCTGCGGAAAAAGAGGCCAAGAAAGCCAAGGCGAAGAGCGGCGGATTTTTGTCCGGTATAATCAAAGGAGCGAAACACGCGGTTGATGAAGTCTCGGAGGACGTCAAGGAATACTGGGATGGGACCAAGCAGGAAGCTGCTGAAGAAGAAGAGCGTGTTCGTCGGGCTGCTGAGGACGCAGCGAAGTCTGCTAAAGACGCGGAGGACAAAGCTGTTTCGGAAATGCAGGCGGCAAAGGACAAGCTGAAGGACGCAGCGTCTGCAGGAGCTAAAGAAGTCGTTGACCGAACTAAGGCGACAAAAGAACAAACGAAGGAAAGCGTCGCTTCCGCCAAAGACGCAGCAACGGATGTGGCGAAAAAGACTGGAGCGAAAGTCGCTGAGGCTGCTGACGAAGTGGCCAAAGCGACGAGCGACGCTGCAGACAAATTGAGCAAGGACGCAGCTAAGGCGAAGGATTCGATCGTTAAAGAAATCAAGGAAGACGCGAAAGCTGCGAAAGACAAAGTTGTCGCTGCTGCTGCGGCCGTCGACGAGACTGCGGAAGCTACTAAGGACAAAGTAGCAAAGGACGCTAAAAAGGCGAAGGGCAAAGCCGGTGGCTTTTTGTCCGGAATTTTCAAAGGTGCAAAACAGACTGCCGATGAAGTTTCCGATGATGTTTCGGCGGATGTCAAGGAATTTTTGGATGTGACCAAGCGTGAAGCTGCCGAGGAGGGAGAGCGTGCTCGTCGCGCTGCCGAGGAAGCAGCAAAATCAGTTAAAGACGCGGAGGACAAAGCTGCTTCGGAAATGCAAACAGCAAAGGACAAGCTGAAAGACGCAGCTGCAGCAGGAGCGAAAGAAGTCGTTGACCGAACTAAAGCTGCAAAAGAGCAAGCTAAGGAAACCGTCATTTCCGCCAAAGACGCAGCAACGGACGCGACCAAAGCGACCGGAGCAAAAGTCTCAGAAGCCACTGAAAAATTAAGCAAAGACGCATCTAAGGCGAAGGATTCGATCAGTAAAGAAATCAAGGAAGATGCGAAAGCAGCGAAGGACAAAGTCGCCGCTGCTGCTGCGGCCGTCGACGACACTGCGGAAGCCGCCAAGGATAAGATCGCGAAGGATGCTAAGAAGGCGAAACACAAAGCCGGTGGTTTTTTGTCCGGAATTTTCAAAGGTGCAAAACAAGCGGCCGACGAAGTTTCCGAGGACGTCAAGGAGATCGTCGACGAGACCAAGCATGGTGCTGCGACGGAGGAGGAGAAACTGAAGCGCGCTGCTGAAGAGACAGCACAGTCGGCGAAACAAGCGAAAGACAAACTTGCCTCGGACATAAGTGCGGCACAGGAAAAAGTATCGAAGGAAACTTCCGCCGGTGCTCAGAAAGTGGTCGATGGCGTTAAAGCGGCGGAACAAAAGATCGAGGACAAAGCTGCTGCGGCCAAAGATGCGTTGGCCATGGCGGCCAAAAAGACCGAGAAAGACATTTCGGACGGTGCGTCGAAAGCAGCCAAAGGTGCGGCGGATGCGGCGCAGAAAGTCACCGACGATATTCACAAAACCAAGGAAGCGGCGACTGACAAAGTCAAAAGCGGTGTTGAGTCGACCAAAGACAAAGCAGTGGCTGGCGCTGATGCTGTGGTCGAGACCGCAGAATCAGCCAAAGACACCGCGGAAAAAGAGGCGAAAAAGGCCAAAACAAAAGCCGGCGGATTCTTCTCCGGAATAATCAAAGGCGCAAAACATGCGGTCGAAGATGTCTCGGAGGAGGTCAAGGAATTTTGGGACGAAACCAAGCAGGAGGCTGCGGAAGAGGAGGAACGCGCGCGCCGGGCTGCTGAAGAGGCTGCGAAATCCGTCAAGGACGCCGAAGATAAGGCAGCCTCGGATTTGCACGCAGCGAAAGATAAGCTGAAGGAAAGGGCATCGGCAGGCGCGCAAAGTGTCGTCAATCACGCAAAGGCAGCGGAAAAACACGTCGAGGAAAAAATGACGTCAGCGACGGATTCCGTTTCCGATGCGGCAAGAGCGACCGGAGAGAAAATTTCGGACGCAGCAGAAAAGACCAGCAAGGCTGCAACCGATGCAACTGAGAAGTTGGGAAAGGACATTGCGAAGGCCAAAGATGCGGTCGGCAAGGAAATCAAGGATGACGCGAAAGCGGCGAAGGACAAAATCGTCGCTGGAGCGGAGGCTGCAGTGGAAACTGCGGACGCCCTGAAAGACAAAGTCGCGAAAGATGCGAAGAAGGCGCAGGACAAAGTCATCGCAGGAGCGGAAGCTGCAGCGAAAACGGCGGAAGATGTGAAGGACAAAGTCGCGAAGGATGCGAAGAAGGCGCAGGACAAAGTCGTCGCAGGAGCGGAAGCTGCAGCGAAAACGGCGGAAGATGTGAAGGACAAAGTCGCGAAAGATGCGAAAAAGGCGCAGGACAAAGTCGTCGCAGGAGCGGAAGCTGCAGCGAAAACGGCGGAAGATGTGAAGGACAAAGTCGCGAAAGATGCGAAGAAGGCGCAGGACAAAGTCGTCGCTGGAGCTGAAGCTGCGGCGGAAACGGCGGAAGCTGTGAATGAAAAAGTCGCGAAAGACGCGAAAAAAGCGAAGGGAAAGGCAGGTGGTTTCTTGTCCGGAATCTTCAAAGGCTCCAAGCACTCGATTAACGAAACTTCGGATGACGTCAGGGACTTCCTTGAAGATGCCAAAAAGGAGGCTTCGAGGGAGCAAGAACAGGCCAAGCACGCAGCTGACGAAGCGGCAAAGGCGTTGAAAGATTCTTTGGACAAAGCTGCTGCGGACGCACGTGCGGCAAAGGACAAATTGTCCGAAGACGCTTCGGTGGATTTGCAGAAAATCGTCGACCAAGCTAAGACGGCCGAACATCGAGTTGAGCATGGTTTGGTATCAGCCAAAGACGCCATTTCAGACAGCGCCAGAGCAACCGGAGAGAAAGTTCACGACACTGCAGTGAAAGCGAGCAAAGCTACGAGCGACGCTGCTGAGAAGTTGAGCAAAGACGCAGCGACAGCTAAAGATGCGGTGAGCAAGGAAATCAAAGACGACGCTAAAGTCGCTAAAGACAAGTTGGTCGCTGGAGCTGAGGTCGCTGCTGAAAGCGTCGACGCCGCAAAGGATAAAATTTCGAAGGACGCCAAAAAAGCTAAGGGCAAAGCCGGCGGTTTCTTGTCGGGAATTTTCAAGGGAGCGAAACACGCGGCTGACGAAGTTTCCGACGACGTTAAAGACTTAGTCGACGAGAGCAAGCGGGAAGCGGCCAAGGAGGAGGAAAGGTTGAAACACACTGCTGAGGAAACCGCCAAATCCGCGAAAGACGCGAAAGATAAAGTTGCCTCTGAGATGCGTGCGGCGAAGGGGAAAGTGGTCGATGGTGTCAAAGTGGCGGAAAAGCACGTCGAAGAGAAAACTGCATCAGCCAAGGACGCCTTGACCGACGCGGCGAGTAAGACCCAAAAAGACATCACGGACGGATCATCCAAAGCAGCCAAAGCTGCGTCCGACGCAACTCAGAAAATCGGCCAGGATATTCGTGACGCTGAAGAGGCAGCGAGCGACAAGTTGAAGAGCGGTCTGGAAGCAACGAAAGACAAGATGACTGCCGGAGCCGACGGTGTGGTCGATGCTGCCCAATCGGCCAAAGACGCAGCCGAAAAAGAGTCGAAAAAGGCCAAAGCTAAGACCGGCGGATTCTTCTCCGACATAATCAAGGGTGCCAAACACGCGGTTGACGAAGTTTCGGAAGAGGTCAAAGAATTCTGGGACGAGACTAAGCAGGAAGCTACCGAGGAAGAGGAACGAGCACGACGTGCTGCTCAGGAAGCTGAAAAAGCGGTCAAAGACGCCAGAGACAAGACTGTTGACGATCTGCACAAAAAAGCTGAAGGGTTGACGCAAACGGTTTCAGCTGGTACCGAGAAAGTCGGAGAATTGACCCAAACGGTTTCAGCTCGTACCGAGAAAGTTATCGACGACACCAAAAAAGCGACAAAGCGCGCTCATGACAAATTGGTTTCCGGCGCGGAAACGGCGACTGAAGTCGTAAAGACAACTGGGGACAAAATCTCGGATAAAGCGTCAGTCGCAGCTGCGGCGACCGAGGATGCAGCTAAAAAACTGAAGGACGATGCGTCAAAGGCTAAGGAAGCAGCGAAGAAAGAAGTCAAGGACGACATCAAAGCTGCGAAGGATTCTGCGAAGAAAGAGATCAAAGACGACATCAAAGCTGCGAAAGGCGCCGTGAGCGCAGCTTCATCAACGGTCGTCGAATCCGTTGACCACGCCAAGGACGAAGCATCAAAGGAAGCTAAAAAAGCAAAGGCCAAAGGCGGCGGCTTCCTGTCCGGCATCTTCAAGGGAGCAAAACACTCCGCGGACGAAGCTTCCGATGATCTCAAAAATCTCGTTGACGAATCAAGAGAGAAGACATTGAAGGAGGAAGAGCGTTTGGAGCGCGGACTCGACGAAGCCGCAAAATCCGTCAAGCAAACGAAGGAGAAAGTAAGATCGGACGTGCAGGCGACCGAGGACGAGTTGAGAATGCAAGCTTCCGGAATTATCGCCGAAGCGACCGCCTACGCGGAAAAAGCGGACAATGATGTGCGAGGAAAATTGACGTCCGCCAAAGACACAGCGATCGATGCGGCCAGAGCGACTGGAGAGAAAGTTTCCGATGAGAAAGTAAAAGCGACCTCGGCAGTCGCGAGCGCCGCGAACAAACTTCACGAAATCCAGCATAGCGGAGCGATCATTCCAGATTTCCATGACGAGAAAGACGGAAGGAAAACAACAACGAGAACGGAAGTTCGAGTGACGAGCCACGGGAAGGGCGGAGCGGCGACTCAGGTATTCGCCGACGTCGCAAGTTTCCCAGCTGACGGCAAGAGAGTCAAAATCTCGGAGGACTTTAAGCTCTCCGCTACGGAGATCGATCCAAAAACTGCGAGTCAGATTTTCCTTGAGGACTCGAGACGAGCGGCGAGTCGCAGACACGATCGCTTCAGCGAATCCTCGGCGTCGGAGTCGAGTTCTCGTGACTCGACGGAGCGCGATAGCTCGCCGGAGAAATCGGCCTCGCGAAAGTCGAAGAAGTCGAAGGGGGTTTTGTCGAGCATCGTCAAGGGCGCCAAGGGCGCCACTCACAAGATCGCCAAGGAAATCGATCACGCGACGGACAACATCAAAGGAAGCACGGCGAAATTCTGGGAGGACACGAAGCAAGAGACCAAGGAGACTTTCGGTAGCTCCGGCTGCTACGAAGTCTCGTCGCCTCTCAGAGAGGCCGACGTCGTAAGGGACGCCGATCTTGCCGATTCGATGAGCGACGTTAGACTAGAATCGTACGGTCCTCTCGATAGGGTCGCGGATAGCGACGCGAAACAAACGATCGGCGACGATAAATCAAAATCAGCTTCTCGCATTCCCCAAAAAATTAGTCCGACCAAGGAGATCAGGGAAATTAAGCATAACTCGACAGAGAAATCCGATAGGCTAGTCGCTGGTGTTTCCAGAGAGTTAGAGCACCTCAAGCCTCGCGCACATCAAACCGTCACCACAGTCATAACTAAGTCTGTGCGGACGGCGTCGACCCCACCACCCAGCCCCGCCGAGTTCAGTGACAGTAGCATTAAAGGTATCTTGAAATGATTGTGTTATAGATATTACATACCAGCTGTGTGTAACATAAATAATTTATTATTATTATTGTTATTATTTTTTTATTTATTTTTTTTTAAATATTACTTTTAATTCAAACCAATTAATTTAAATATAATTTTAATGTTTAATTTTTACAATTAAATATTTAATAATTTAACTTTAATGCTTTTATACGTAACTTCAGTTCATAATGCCTTTATTAAGAAGGTAACTGGATATTAATCATGCACCAATCTCATACACCATATAATCCGACGTTAATCCTCTAACAACGGGCACCAAGCATCTATTTCGTCATCCCGGCCCGAACTCTGCGAACCCCGTTTGTCTCATTCGGACTAAAAAGTGAAAAGCTCGCACGGGCTACCTCCCCCCCCCCCCCCGTAGAATTTGGTTTGTATCGATGATCGTAGATTTTATTCGTAATGTCTAAATTCATCGTTATTCAGTCATTGAAGCGTCTAGAATTAAAACTGGTAATTTTCGTTGACTCCCGATAATTGCGCTGAGAGAAGAATCAGATAGAAATTACCGTAAGTCTGGTAAAGACCGATTGGACTTTCGGGTATATGATAATTGCATTGACATCCTGACAAACATTCGTATTAAACGCAACACGTTTTCTTAAAATAGCAGAATACATGTAATTTCTCTTAACAGTTTGACGATAATCACGCGTTTCGTTTTTGGGAAGTGAGCGCAGAAAGGCACTTTCTTGCACTAGTGCGAGAAAAAAAAAAAGATCGTATCGCGTTTGTACGCATACGCACTATTTTTCTCGCACGCGATGCGAAAATGGTACATTGTGCCTAATGTAGAATGGCCTAAAGTAGAGTGAGACATTGAATATTTTTGGAATTTAAATGGAAAATGTTGGGCTGGTAGTAAAATAATTATTATATTCGTGATCAGCGGAAAAAAATACGCCGAGATATGTGGCAGTTCATTAAAACAAAAAAAAGAAAGAAAAAATTCGTGTGAATAGCGACATGTGCGATATGTGAATCGTGTGAATAGCCACAGCGTAAAATTTTACCACGTTACAAGAAGTCCTTTCGATTTGATGTTTTTCGTTATTATAACATGACCGCGTATGTGCACGTTAATTTCTTCGTAACAATTGTTACAAAAAAAAAAAAAAGAAACGACCATCCATATGCGCAGTCACGTTACAATAAAAAAAAATCGCCAAATCGAAAGAACACCTCTGTTCGAAATTTACCACACACCTGACTCGATAGTTTGTCTTCGATCCTTCTCTCAGTGCACAGTCGGCGTAGGATCCGATCACTTTATGGTTTGAATGCGCCCTATAATAACTATCGTTGATTTGTCCGAACAGGAGATAAAATATCCACCATATTAGCGGAGTATGCGTTTTATTATTGCTGTATATAACATCGTTACAGTCTAATTTGCGTTATTTGACAATTGATTTTCTTTCAACGGTGTTTAATTGAGTTTAACGCATGTGTTTCAGGTTTTTACTTTCGCAGCTTTAACATTTTTTGCCACCGCCTGTGGTGTATGCGAAATGAAAAAAAAAACACACGACAACTCCCTTTACTTTTTCATTTGTACTCCCGGTGTAAAATTGTTATTCTTTTTTTATAGCGCATAAAAGAAAACAAACCAAACCCAAAAAAAAAAAAAAAAAAGATATCTCAAACACGACGCAGTTCTTATAATGCAGTGAGTAATTATATATATCGTTGAATTAACAGGAGAATCCACGGTCTAGCGAAGCATGAACCGAACCATGTCTTGCAGGGAATATCATCATTCATCTTAATCACCGTTTATTCACTGCTTTCAATGTTTAGTCTGTCAATGCATTTTTAATCATTGGAATTACCGTAATTTACAGATGTTACGGAGGAGGCGGTCAAACGCGCGCAGACACTCGCCGATCAGGCGCTCGCCACGGAAAAATCAGGTAAAGTGTAATAAAAAAAAAAAAAAGAAACGAAACATTACTCTCGTTACAGAAAAAAAAAATCAGAGTCGTAGAGATAATAAAAAAAAAGAAGAAAAAGAAGCAAAATCAATCGAGTTAGAAGTAATCTATTTTTTAATGGTACCCTCAGTTATATTTAGCTTTATCTTCCATAGTTAGCACTTGCTGACGCTTATCACACTGACTAATACTCCAAGCATGCTTTTTTATTGAAAGCTAATATCTCATTACGATTATTGGGCGTTTTTTTTTTTTTATTCTCGGAAACTTTTCTCTCTCATAGAATTCATTGTTTATGTCTCATAGAATTTCTCCAAGCATTTGCGTTAGATCTCAGGCTAAAAATCGACATCGATGTGTACGACGAATTCGTCAATCGAGCCAGTTTCCAAATTATCTTTCCCGAGTGTTTCTTAACCACGATGATGTTTTAGTGGCTTTCAATGAAAACGCACGCAAACCCCCCCATTTAGACACCATTTCCATGAGTGTTATTTTTTTTTCATAAACGAACTAATGCAATATTGATACGAACTAAAAAAAAAAATATCTAACTCCAAATTCATTCATACGTGTCTAAGTTAAAAAAAAAAAAAAAAAAAGCCCGCTCAGTTTGTCGGTCCCATCGAGCGACTGGGTCGGAATTCCAAAAAAAAAAAAAAAAAACCAAAACCAAAACAAAAAAATCATTAGTATTGTATCAATGTGCTTTATGCCCTTGTTCCTGGTTCTTGTCCGTGTCCTTTTTGGATGGGTCAGGGCATGATTCGGCTGAGATTGATGGGACAGTAGAGAGGCATGTTACTTCCGCTCCGACAAAGCAACCCGTTCCCGCCCCACGTCACTCTGCGAAGTCGCCGAGCAAGCCAGACTTTCACCTGGAGCTCGAGGGAGGTTCGTTGTCGAGGCCTGCGAAGAGTCCGAAGACGAAGATACCCGAGCTCGTGTCGAACTCCACTGGCAACGTAGTGGAGAAGATTCGAACGACGATCGTCCAGTGCGCCGATCAACCGGAGGACCCTTCGGACCAGTCGAGCGCGAAGAGCAAAATTCCGGTGAAGATGAAGGAGACGACGAGAGTGATCACGACGATAGTCAGCGAGAGCATTCCTAACGAGATCGAGAAAATATCGACAAAAACGATAGCGACGACGAGCGAATCGAAAGTCCCCGGCATGGAAGTTTCCCGGATCTCGGAGGTCGAACTTCCGGTCTCGTCGCCGCTGAAGCAGGCTCGTGAAAACGAGCTCACCAGCACGGTGAAGTACTCGATAAGCGGAAGCGCCGATCCGGAGCTTATGAGGGCCGCGATGGACGGCCTGACGAAGACCGTGACGACGGTCACTTCCGGTTCGGGCAAAGAGCTCGATCCTCTCGAGCTGGAGAAACTGCTCGGCCAGAGCGGTTTCTCGAGCACGGCCCACAGGATTTCGAGGGACGAGATCGATCCGGAAGCCCTCAAGGAGTTCATAGGCGAGGACAGTTACATCGTCAAGAGGACGACGACCGTCGTCACCGAGGGAATTCTGCCGCAGGACTTCGATGGCTTCTCGCAGGGATCCGGAAGCTCGACGAGAACGGTGACGATAACGAGCATGGTCGATCCGACCGGCGAGCGGGATCTTCAGATTGGCGAGGGCTCCGTTTCCGGTACGATCGTCAAGGAGACGATCGACCGGATGAAGTCCGCCAGGGACACTGCCGGATGGGGCGAGACTATCGTGACGAAACGCTCGTCATACGGCAAACCACTGCCATGGGAGAGCATGGCGAGATCGAGGGATGAGCAGGAACAGTGGGAAACGCAATTCTCGTTGGACACGTCGCCGGGCTCGGGTAACGGCGACGTTTACGCAAAGAACGGTGACTCGCGGCACGATATTAACAGCGACACCGATAGCGAAGGTTCATCGAGGCCCAGACGAAGATCGCTTAGCAAACGGCGAACTCTCGGCAGCTCAAGCGGCTCCGACGTGGCCCTTCACGAAGGGGCCGAGCTGTCCCCGATGGAGGACGACCAAGGTACCTCACTCACAGCTAACGTTCTAAGTAAGCGATGTAAATATCCCGCTAACTTGGTATCCTACTCTTTTTTTTCTTTTTTTTTTTTTGGGTCTATCGTTATAACTTCCTGTTCTTTTCGTCGATAGTTTCATTACTCATTTGTCGAAGAATTTAGACGCTTGGGTTGGTTCACTGTTTTGGCAAGTTATAGTTGCAATGGGAAAAGAATGTTGTTTTTTTTTTTCAATTCATACTGTTGAATCACGCACAGTGGACGACGGCGTTAGTTGCGCTCTGATGAGTTTCGGGGAGCGGATAAGGTGGACGAGGCGCGATTCGGTGTGTTGGATCGACAGATTTCTGGGAGTTCGTATGACGATATGGAGGGAGACGAAATGACCCTTACGTTTTGTTAACTGACTGTCGAGGTGGTACTTGCGAATAGAGTTCACTTCGCATAAGGTTCAGATAAATGAGACGAAATTGCAAAGCTGGATGATATAAAAATCTTAGAAAAATCTAGCATATCAAAGGTGCTGAAAATATTAATTTTTCGTAATAATAATTCCACGATGTTATTGATAAATTGATGAAAAATTTGTTCGACGAATCTCCCGGAAACCTAACTTTTTTTTGTGTCAAAATGATTCGTTCACTTTTCTGAATACGTATGAATTTTTTCAGATTTTTTAATTCACGTTGCATGTTTTTTTTTTAATATGAGAGAAACGTGTAGAAAGTCACGAAATTCAAAGTGAATTTAAAAATCTGAAAAAAATCACAAGTATTCAGAAAAAATGACCGAATCATTTTCATAAAAAAATAGTCAGATTTTCGGAAGATTTGTTGAACAATTTTATTTTTCATCAATTTCTTAACAGCATTTTGGAATTATTATTGTGCAAAATTAATTGATTTTTTTTTCAGATTTTTATACTATCGAAAAGTATTTGCAATTCCCTCTCATTTCTCTGAAACTTAAGGAAAGCTAATATTTCACACTATTCGCAAGGACTATCTTAAGGATGAATCAAACACTGTTAAAAAAAAATCGTATGAAGTTTAATGTACTGGTACTCTAAGTTTATATGCATAAAAACTGGTATATTAAATTTAAAATGCAATGTACCAATTTTTGCACAAAAACTTTCAGTCCGTTGTATTGAATTTACAATCGCGACGGCCAGTACTTGAAGCAGATAGCGGAAAATCCAACTCAACCGATCGTGATTAATTGGCTCGATTCCCGAGCGTGCAACTTACGGGGTCGTCCACTGTGCACAAAGAACAATCCGTTTTACCCCACGTTCCCTTCTCGTTGGCTGATATCGTTACGCCCTACGATAAATCATTGAATTTACACCGACTTGCATGAATGTTACGTGTACCGTTTGAAAAGCTTGGGACAATGTAAATCGCATACGCATGAACATTTAATAGATATCGTAGTCAGTTGCGAAGAGGCGCAATTTTCGGCGATGTTACGTTTTAATCGCAATATCGGCGTTTATCGCACGGAAAAACAAAGCTTGTTGCTAGGAAAGGTAATCCATTGCGCTTGAGAAAACTTCAAAAGTGTTTAAAAAAAAAAAAAAAAAACAGAAACGTGGATTTACAATACATTCGGTCAAGCGTATAATCCACCTGTGCGTGAACGTTATCGGCATACGGTTTTGTTGGATTCATCGGGATTTGCGTCGCGGTTTCCAAGACACTCCCATAACGTGGTAACTTTTGTGTTTTTTTTTTTTTTTTTTTTTTTTTCACATCTACCTCTTTGTATTACGGCTTGGACAGCGATTTGCGGATAAAGAGCTTCTGGGACACAATTTACCATCATCAATCCATTTGAGTGTTTGACCTCTCTCTCCGGTAACTGCAGAAGTACAATGAAGTAGTTCATAGAGGTATTAACCACGGATAAACCTGAGGATATCTGCGCATCGAATTTCATCGCCGGCAGATCTCTATCGATGCGCGTCTTTAGGAAAAAAAACAAAAAAAAAAAATCGTTCGCTCGTAGAATTTTTTTTTACTCTAAGTGCACCGAGAAAAATAATTTATATGACGAGCGCTCCACAAACACATATGTATTAATTGAAATAAAGCTCCATTTTAATTAAACGAATATTCATTTGAATCAAATGAATATTCATTTGAATTAAATGAAGATTTATTTCAATTAAATAGATATTCATTTGAATTAAATGAATAATTATTTTGTGGATAATCGTTGAGGCAAATTATTCACAAACTATCGAAGTATGTGCGATGAAAATCACGGCCGTTAAAGCTCGATGAAATTTAATCTCGTGCAGGTATCTTCAGGCTGATTTAACCACGTTGCTGTAAACGCTGTAAATCTCTCCTCCGCCAATATACAATTAGTCATACCCGATAGCGGCTATTTCATTGTACTGGCTACAGATCTCTTTGAGAAAGCGAAGATTGAATTAGATAAACGAAAATTAATTTAAAAAATTTAAAAAAAAAAAAAAAATCCAAAAGTAATTGTTTCCAAGCATAATTTTCTATACGTGGTAGCAGCGCCCAGTTCGCTACGAACGGCCCAATCCGCCCTACAAAGAAGTCCGATAGGGACCGAGCCTAGGACGAAGACTAATGGTAGAACGAGCTGTGTTTGTTGGATGAGCACAGTGGCCGCGGTGTTAGTGGCCCTACTAGCACTTATCCTTGTTCTGGAGCCACGTACACTCCAACGCGCCATCCACACCCTCTCCAGCCATGCCCCGAGGCAAGCTGGGTACGATAAATGAAATATATATATTTTTTTTTAATCTATCTTATATTACTAATAGACTGGTAGTGCGAGCGGCTGAGGTCCGTTGACGCTGGAGGGCTCTCCGTGGGTTTTGTTATTCATCCGTTTTTGTCGGTGGCTACGTTCGAGATTAATTACAAGCACACTTCATACGTATCACATACCGCGCCCTTTTGCCACTTTCCTGAGTTCCTTAATTCACACATTTTCCTCACTGATTGCATTCGAAAAATTAAATTCTCTGTAACGTCACTTCCGCTTTGGAAATCTCAGTTCTCTGCCAGGAGTGACGGCACATTTAAAGTAACTTCCGCTTTGGAATTTCATTTTTCGACCCACGTCACTTCCGGATTAAAAAACTCATTTTTTTTCAGCCGCAAGTGACGTCATACCCGAAGTACGTCCTTCCGGTTTGAAAATCTAATTTTTTGAACGGAAGTGACGTCAGACCGGAAATACGTCACTTCCGGTTTGATAATCTCACTTATACACCGGAAGTGCCGTCATTTTTTTCGAAAAATGTTCTGCGTGACGTCACTGCCGGTTTAAAAGCGAGCTCATCAAACCGGAAGTGACGTTGCAGAGGAATTTTTTAAATTGCTTCTGAAATGTATCTCGAATTCAGCCAGTGTGGGTAATGCAAGTTGAAAGTGGGCACGAGAATGTGTGCGATTCGTCTCAAAAGCATTTGAAATTCGTCTTGAATGTGGCCAGCGACAGAAACGAATGAATTTAATGAACGCACTTCGGCTTCTTTTGAAGACTTTTGCATTCGGTCCCCATCCGCCCGCAACGACGAGTCGTGTGTTACTTTTATCTTACCGATATGCATCGACAACTTGGACGGGGAGTGATGATTCTCATGCAGGTTGAAAAGAAAAACGCGAAGCTTATTCCGAATACGTCGCTCTGATTTGGAGTATCGATACACTTGCTGACCGGTATCAAATTCGAGAATTGGTTTCACTATAATGAATTACGCAGTTAATCAGACAAGCTTTATTTTTCCATTACGTTGATTGAACTTCTTCGATCTAGTTGGTACGATGCATGGTTTATATTACACTATGAGACGTAGTTTTAATAGAATAGACGCATGATTTTTTTTTTTTTATTTTATTTTTTTAATACATATATAAATATTTTGGCATCTGTTGATAGCTGAATCCTGCAATTTTGTAGTTGTCTTTTTCTTTTTTTTTGTTTTTGTTTTTTTCTTTCTTTTTGCACTGTCGAGTCGCAATGAGCTTGCATCAAAACAGGCGCAGGCATCGTTGTCGTCGCACTTACTGCACGTCGATGGATATTGTGACGAGAGTGATGCATTATTTTGTTTTGTTTGATTTTTTATTGAGACTTTTTTTTTAATAATAAATATTCAATATTTTTTTTTTTTGCTATCGTTTTTTGTTAATACACTTAAAACCTTCTTAGCTCCTATGACAAATAAGCATCTCAAGATAAAGCTAAAGTGTAGAGGGACCAACGATCATGTTGTTATAGGTATGAAAAAAAAAACCAAAAATAAATGAAAAATTAGAATTGTTAGACGAATCTCTATCTCAATACGTGTGTAAATATTATCCGAGAAATATCCGAAATATTGCGTGACTATAATTTACACGACATATATATATATATATATACAATTAACCGTCTACGTGTACGACAAATATAAATATCAAGTAAGTAGATTACTAACTTAATTTAAAGTGTCTCGATGAATTTACAACCTCTGTTGTGTCCGAGTTGACTACTTTCATTTAAATTTTTCTAATAAAAAAAATGCATTCAATTACTAATACGAAACGAACCTCACGATGTTGCGACGAGTGCTTTTCACCGAGCAACGCCTTTAAAAAAAATCCCTTTAAAAAAAAAAAGGAAAAAAGCAGAATCGACCTGCGAAAACCTTAAAATTGTTTGTTAAAAATTGTTTGCTACGAGACTGCCTCTCTAATAATTTTCGAGCTTACGATTCGAAAATTCGTCTAACAATACTAATAGCAAGTAGCTATTACAAAGCGCCCCCCCCTCAAACTTAATACCGTCGAATAGCCGAACAATGTCTTGATTTGACAAAGTCGAAAGAAAAAAAAAAAAAAAAAAAAAAATGAAGAGACAACTAAATGTCGGATGCTTTATTCAGCAGCTTTGTCAGCGCTTCACACAAGCTCGCTCCGCGCTAGCACAATATATTTATTTGATAAAATTATTGCGTCTCGAGGATGTACGAAGATAAAATATCCCGAGCAGTCCTAGGAAATATGAGAAAAAAACTGCGCAGAAGTTGTTTTTTTTTTTTCTTTTTTCAAAATGGAATTGTCCATTGTACATTTTTTTTTAAATTCTTCAAATGTTTTTTTTTTTTTCTTTTTTTTTAATTAACAAAACTGAACGAGCAAATTACATAATAATTTTATGAAACAATTTGCGCATTCCGCACATGCCCGGCGCAAAGTTTAACGCAGTAGTGTAATTATGGCTGGTCAGACACGACTGCGTACTCTGTTTCGGTATTGCCAGAATTTATAGTAATGTTGTTATTTTTTTTTTTTTTTTTATATGTGTCTAGTCTTAAAAAAAACCCCCCCGTTGTTTGGGCATGATGTAAACAATTTGAGAGTTATCGAATTGCGTTATTGCGTTTGAGCGACGAACCACCGGCCTAGATTACAATTCGAATTACAATCGAATAACCACAAATTTTTGTCAATCGAACTCTGTTCAATATTGTTTTTTTTTGTTTTTTTTTTTTCTCCCACAGAGTCTGACTTTATGCAACACAGCGAGCCGTCTTACATGGAGACGACCATGACCGATGTCGATCCCGAGACTCAGGAAAGGTATTGAAAAAAAAATAATAATAATAATAATACAAAAAAAATTCTAGATAATCATCGAACTATTGATGTAGAAAAAAAATTAATTTTTCTTTTCCCTTCGCTTCTTTAATTTTTTAAGAAATAATTACGATAAATTTGTATCGCAAAGCCTGCACTTGGACCACAAGAGGCGTGGTATATTTTGGTGGGCAAAAAAAAAAAAAAAAAAAAGATCTGCAATGCGCTTGTCTTAAAAATCGTAGCTCGACGTTGCACTAATTTTATTGATATTTTTCAGAATAACGAGAACAACCCGAGTAATAACGACGTCGGTCCCTGTGGCCGGTAGCGCCACGGGAGGCTCGGACGAACTCAGAGAGTCCATGCAGAAGATCGTGGATCAATTCATGACGGAGGAGAGAAGAGGTCAGTGAGATGATCGTCGTCTCGCTTCCAACGACACAAACGATAGATAAATAAGAATTTTTGAAAAAAAATAAAAAAAAAATAAATAAATAAACAAAGAGAAGAGAAATGAAATAAATAAATAAATTAAAGAAACAAACGATTATAATACGCGATAGAGTTTTAAAGAACGGCAAACAATTTGGCAATGAAAGACGGAAGTACACTTTTTAAATCGAGATATATTATTAATTTAACGAAAAAAAAAAAAAGAAAAATGAAGCAAGAGTCCAGTTCGATATTTCCTCGCATCGAACGATTCTGTACTTCTAACGACAGCGATATGAAAAAAAAAAAAAAAAAAAAAAAAACATGAGTTTTACCTGATTAGCACACAGGTAATCGTACATTCACATTGGCCTAGGCTTCCGTATTCATTTTTTTGTTCGTGTATTTTTTTTTTTTTATTTATCTACTACTAGATTATTCGCTTTGCGTTCGGTGTTTTTTTTTTGTTTTTTTTGTTTTTTTTTTCAATCGATCAAACACTGTCATTGCTAGTTCGACTAGCTTCCCGCTAGTCTCCACTACGCCAGCCCGTCCACGTTGAACGCTTCTCCTTGTGTCCGTCGATACGTATATAAGAGGCACGAGAAATTTTTATCCCGGATATTTAATTACGAAAAAATCTATAAACGAAACGCGACCCGGTGAGATAAGTGAGAGACAGAACGAAGGGAAATCTTTGTACGATTAATTCAACATGTGTGTGTCTCGCGTTGCAGCGAGATTCACTTTGTCACACAAGTTGACGCACGCGAAACAAAAGTTGGCATAAATTATTCGTGTAGGAATATAAACGTCCGCATCGACGTGCATCGCTTGCTACAAAAAAAAAACAAAATGTTAATGTTTTTTCTTGCGTCTAAGAATGAGCCAAGCTTTGGATTATCAATGGCGAAGAGAAATGATAAATAAAAATATTTAAGAAAAAAAAAAAAGCAACGTGCTTCAACGCTATTAAAGACGAGTCTCTGAGGAGGAAAAAGGTCCGTCTTGCCGTATCGCAGAGCACGAATGGATTTAAAGCGCAGTAAAAATAAAAATGAATTCTGTAAGACGATAAGCGAAATAAAAAAAAAAAAAAAAACAGAATACGCCGTTTTTGGTCTGTGTCGCGACAAGGAGTAATTCTCTTTACCGATCGCCGATAAAAAAAAAAAAATAATGTAAATTTGAATTATTCGAAGAGTATCTCCCGAAACATTTTTCAATTGTGTATATTATCATTATTTTCTTAGCGAACAAAACAAATGAAAAGAAAAACATAAACATATACAAGTGTACTCTTATACAATACCTTACACATCTAACGAGACAGCGGATATTTTATTTATGTGGAAACAAAAAAAAATGAAAACAAAACAAGCAAACAATGATAATTAATGTTATGAATTATAATTTATCGTTTAAGTCTTGTGAAATAAATTATGAATTAGGCTTGGCAGAGTTGAATATACGTTAAACGAAAAAAAAAAAAAAAAAATCTTCGGTGACTCTAAAACTTGTCCTAGGCTACCACAGCATTATAGCTTTCGTTGTCACATGGTTCGAAGGTTTACGATTAAAATAGCGTAAATAATATATATATATAAATATATATATATACATACATATATATATATATATTTAGGACTCTTATAGGATTACAAATATTCTATTAATATATAATATATTGTATTGAGAAAAAAAAAAGAAAAAAAAATATGACTGCACATCCAAGATTTATAAAACTAATTATACCTTTGTCTATTATACCGCATTCGATAGACTTGCCTAGAGCCCCCCTGACCTAAGGACCAAAGGCACAATCACATGCATTCAATTGAATATTGTATTGCTCCTAATTGTATTACTGGTAAAAACAAGAAACAAACAAAACGAAAAAAAAAACATAACTTAATGTAATCTGTCTCGAATCTATAGCGATACTGGTACTTAAGTGGTTTCCGCAAACAGGGTAAGATCAGTCCAACTTTAATATCAGCAATGGTAACAATTCTAAAAAAAAAAAAAAGACTTTTTCGACAGTATATAAATAATATACCTCGGCAAATCCGTTTGAGATTTTATCTCGAAACAACTAACACCTAAAAAGTGTTTTTTTTTTTTTTTTTTTCTTAACGATCCTGAATAAATATCTTAGGAAAACTGGCGCCGTTTTGCGGTGTCCCACCGACGCAGACGAACCAACGCGATGCATTTAATTACCAGTATTGCCTCAGCACACACTTACGATTTTCGTAATTTTTGTACGGTTTAGTTGAGGTTTCGTGGGCTATACAGCATAATTAAAACTCTACGCATCAAGCAGCTTTTCTACCCCCTCCGCTAAAAGGATGTTGTCTGTCGACATTGTTGACCGTGCCGCCGCTATGTCATACCGTTCAAAAGCAATGGCATACTGTACTATTGTGTGATAGAGCTATCAATGACAGCATAATAAATAATAAATAAAAATGTTACCTCTCGAATCCGTAGTGTTATTCGCAACCGGCGTCGCTTTTCATCGCTCGTCGGACGACACGGATCTATCTGCGGTGGAAAAACGCTCTGGAATAAGTTGGGCTCGAGTGAACTTCGCAAACTCCTTTTTTACTTCCGGTAAAAAGTTCTTTTACTTCCGGTAACAACGTATTTTACTTCCGGTAACAACTTCTTTTACTTCCGGTAACAACTTCTTTTACTTCCGGTACCTCTTTGTACGTCCAATATACTTTTTTTTTAAATTAATTCTTTAAATATGCAATTACAAACGATCAATGTTTTGTGACTGTATATTGGGAAAGAAAAAAAGAAAGAAATGAACTAAACTTATAAAAAGATTTTACAACGATCACTTTGGATCTGCAACACATTTAAATCACTATGAATACAGAAGATTGCACTGTAATTAAAAATCTTAATTATTAAAAATATGCGATTATAATCAATGTTTCGCGTTTATCTGTTGGGAAAAATAAAAATGAATGAAAAACAAATTATACACATATGTATTCATATACCCCGCCCCCTCCCGTAGCTTACTTTACAATAAAACTTACAATATGAAATCAAGCTGATTCTACATGAGTTAAACCGCTGGAAGACTTTCGTTTTCATGGAATACAATTAAGATCGGCTACCGATCCTAACTAAATATGTTTTATTTGTATTTCTTTCGTTTACTTTTATTGTGATTTTGATGTATCATACACAGCATAACAAATAATTGTAATTTATTTAACGGAATAACTCCTTCGCACACAAACTAGAAGTAGTGAATCGAAAAATAAATAAAAATCTTTCGAATCGCAGTGCTATTCGCACCGACGTCTTTCCCTCGCTCGTCGGACGACACGCATTTACGGTGGAAAAAGGCGCTCTGGAATAAACTTCGCAACATCTTTCATACGTCCGGTATTATTTTTATTTTTTTTATTAATTCTTAAAAACATGCGATTACAAACAATCAATGTTTCGTGGCTATCTATTGGGAAGAGAAAAAAAAAAAGAAAGCAATGAATTAAGCTAACAGAAAGATTTTACAATGATCACTCCTTGATCTACAGCACATTTTAATCGCTATGAACACAAAATGTTTCATTCGTCGACAATCGATCGATTGTGCTTTCTGGATTTTTTTCTCTACGATTCGCTTCACTCCCCCCATCCTCCTCCCCCGTGGTTTACTTTACAACGAAATTTACAAAATAAAATCGAGCTGTTTCTACATGAGTTAAACCGGTGGCACAATTTTCGTTCTCGTTTTCATAGAATACAATTAAGATCGGCTACCTATCTAACAAATATGTTTTATTTTTATTTCATTCGTTTTCTTTGTTCTTGTATTTTCTTTTCTTTTCTTTTCTTTTTTTGTGTGAAACAATTTGGGCGCGAACACAATTCGACGACGGTATTCGACCTTCATCGTCGTGATTGATAATTTTTTTTTTTTTTTTTTTTTGTCTCGTCTCGCCGACCGATGTTGATGCAAATTCCGAAATATTCTAGCCGACACACCGAGTGCGTCGTCGCGATCGGAGGCCTCCGGAAGTTACTGCGCTATTACAATGTTCGCGTAAAATTTGTTTTTTTTTTCATTCTCTATAAAATCGCGTTACAATCGGACAAGAACACAGTACAAAATCGAAACGTTTGGTGATTTATTTTATAGATACAATTAATTAGTTACTTCGTCAGATGTCCGACTCTCCCGCTAAAACGTTACCGTCTCCCCACGCCCTCTCGTTTTGCATCTCACCCGCTGTTAGTTAGTCGATTTTCCTCGTTTTTTTGCTTTGTTTTTATTATCGCACTAGTGTCCCCTGTCTCACGATCGTCACGATGCCTGATCAGATCTGCAAACGATTTTTTTTTTTTTTTTACTATTAATTAATACACAAAAAAAATTCAAAATTAATATTCGGCGAACGGCAACTTACTTTGTCCACGTCATCTTCGTCGTCGTCGCTAATCTCGTCTCCAAACTCTATGTCCTCGTCGAAGCCGTCCTCCACGAATGTGACGGTGTCGTTGATACGTACTGAAATAAAAAATAAAAAATATTAACACGCAAAGAAAAAAAATGGAAATTTCTTTCGAGTCTTTTTTTTTTTGTAAAAAAAGAACTGACCAGTTTCCGGGAACTCTCCGTAGGTCTTCAAATTTCTCGCCTCGTCCGACGTGTACTTCAGAATGACGTCCGCCTTCGCGTCCTGATAGTCTCGCAATCCGATCAGTATGATATCGCCCTGATTGATCCAAACTTTTTTGCGCAGTTTGCCCCGAATGTGACAAAGTCGTTTGACGCCGTCGAAGCACATGGCCTCGAGCCTTCCGTTTCCGAGCATCTTTGTGACCTGAGCGTATTCTGAGGAAAAAAAAAAAACCCACTAAAACTTTCGAGTCACGATCGAGGCGCGAAAGTCCGAAGTCGACGATGTTTCTCAGACGTTTTTTGTTGTTGTTGAAAATAACAAGAATCTCGCTCTTCCCGCTCTCGTTCGTAAGCGTCCTTGAGTCACGCGAAAGACGAACGAAACGCGCGCTGCTCTTACCTTGGCCATCTTCCTTGAATACCAACTCTCTCTTCTCAGTTTCGTTCTCGTTCTTTCCTCTCCTCCTGTTTTTTCCTCCCTTTCCTGCGAAGACAATTGGTGAGTTTTTTTTTTTTTTTAATTTTATTTTATTTATTTTTTTTTTCAACACACGAACGATTTTCTCGCTACGCGCGAGGGTGACGTCAATTTTTTCGACGATTATCGATCATTATTTCGAGGCATAAAATTGATGGCTGTCAGGTTAGTCCAAGCTAACCACATTGCGTTGGAAAAATCTGCGTGTCTCGATCGGGCATTGCGATCGCGTGAGACGCATCATCGATCGCGCGTACCGATCGCGTTACGATATTTATCCGCTCATCACTCACCCTTATTCTTCGGCATGTTTCGACAATCGGTTGACAAATAAGCGTGGGCAAAATTTAACGAGCGTTGCACTGCGCGAATAATACAGAACGTACTGCACCACCGTTGCCAAAGTCCACCGGAGGAAGACGACTGTGGAACGTCAAATCAGACGGAGAACATTTTTCGAGCCCGATGCACAGCAACGATTGTAATGCTTCGAGTGTCGCTTGTAAATTATCGAATAATTTTTCGACCGAAGATTTTCGTTCCACGTTAACGATTTTCCGAACGAAAATTGTTCATTAGACGCTCGTCTGATTGCAGTCTCGGATACAGAAATATCGACCTTATCGACACGAAGAATTGGGCGCCAAATTTTCAAATGTTCGCTTATGATGTAAGAAGTGTCGGTCACTACAAATTTATAGTTCGGTCAAAACTCGGTTCCGCCAAAGAGTGAAAAGGATCGGAGAAACATCATGTATAAATCATGAAAAATTTTAATGCTTTTTTGTATTGCCACTTCAGGTTAGAGAATCTCGCTTTTAAAACGGTAGCGACGTTACAGAAAGATTTTTTTTTATTTGTTGCCACTTCACTTCCGGTTTAAAAATCTGATTTTCCGACCGGAAGTGATGTTTTCCCTCAATGATGTCACTTCTGATTTGAAGAGCTAATTTTTTCGACCGGAAGTAACGTTTACTTCCTTACCTTTTTTATCTTTTTTTTTTTTTAAACGAAAATCGTTGTTTTAAAAAAAAAATGTCGAATTTTTTCGCTAATGAAATCGGCTGGGAAATATGCCGCTTAAAAACAATGGTGGAGGTTTTAATTCGATATCTTAACGTTTTTTGAGAAAAAGTGCAGATTCCTGCAGCCGCTGAAATCCGCAGCCGAGCAAATCCTCGGTTGAGGATTTCCTCAGCCGAGGATTTTCCCAACCGAGGATTTTCCTCAACTTAGGATTTTCCTCAACCGAGGATTTTCCTCAGCCGAGGATTTTCCTCAACCGAGGATTTTCCTCAACCGAGGATTTTCCTTAACCGAGGATTTTCCTCAGCCGAGGATTTTCCTTGGTTGAGGAAAATCCTCGGTTGACGATTTCCTCGGTTGAGGAAAATCCTCGGCTGAGGATTTCCTCGGTTGAGGAAAATCCTCGGTTGAGGAAAATCCTCGGTTGAGGAAAATCCTCGGTTGAGGAAAATCCTCGGTTGAGGAAAATCCTCGGTTGAGGAAAATCCTCGGTTGAGGAAAATCCTCGGTTGAGGAAAATCCTCGGTTGAGGAAAATCCTCGGTTGAGGAAAATCCTCGGTTGAGGAAAATCCTCGGCTGAGGAAAATCCTCGGCTGAGGAAAATCCTCGGCTGAGGAAAATCCTCGGTTAAGGAAAATCCTCGGTTAAGGAAAATCCTCGGCTCAGAATTTCCGCGGCTGCAGATTTCTGCAGCAGCAGAAATCTGCACTTTTTTTCAAAAAATTCCGAGATATCGAATTAAAACCTCCGCCATTGTTTTCAAGTGGCGTATTTCCGAACCGATTTCATTAACGAAAAAATTATAAAAAATGATTTCATTAATAAAAAATATTTTTGGAAAAAACGCTTTTTGTCACAAAAATGGTAAGGGTAAAATGGAAATGGCTTAAGAATTGGAAACGCGTTATCGGTGTCTACAAGCTTCTGGGAATTTGCAGTTATTTTCGAAACGCGGCCCAACTCGCAGCTGATGTCGAAACTCGCCTTGAGGTTACAACTGTTCTGTGTGTTTTATCTCTCGCGCGATGATCTGTCAAAGTAGAAAAACGTTTTTTTAGTTGAATATTTCGTTTAATGGCATTATTGCATCTGGTGAACATGGGAGACATCGTTCATCTAAACGTCGGCGGGACAAGGTGAGTAAATATTCAACAAAATTTTTTCGTCTAGTGACGAGCGATGTCAATGATTAATGGACAAGATTTCGTCGGAACGCGCTTCAATCGACGATCGTTCTCGTTTCCCTCAGATTCTCGACGTCCCGACCGACCCTCACATGGATTCCCGACTCGTTCTTCACCGCTCTGCTGAGCAATCGCATCACCTCGAGACGGGACGAGAACGGCGCTCTCTTCATCGACAGGGACCCGAAGATCTTCTCCATCATACTGAATTACCTTCGCACCCGAGACATAGACCTGAAGAACGTTGACATAAAAACACTGAGGCACGAAGCCGAGTATTACGGCATAACGCCCCTGGTCAAACGGCTCATGCTGTGCGAGGATTTGTCACAGTCCTCCTGCGGAGACGTACTCTTTTATGGATATCTACCGCCGCCTTGTAAGATCTCGTATCAGATTCTTAGTTATAATTTTTTTGCACTCAAAAATATTTATTGATCTTCTCGTGGTTTATTCGCAGGTATTCCGTTGCACGAGCCCATCGGCGTCACGACGAGCGTCAGCGATGTTTCCGTTCACGGACGCCTCACGGGCACTGCCAGTGCCGCGAGAGTCGAAACCTCGAGCACCTCCCATGGCACCTCTCAACCTGCCGGCCCTTCTGGTCACGCTCCAAGTGCCAATGGTGAGCTTTCGGACATTTTCACTAAATTAATTCAATGTGCAAAATTATGAAGTTTTCATTTATGTTTCGCCTGATATTAAATTTGATTAAAATGTTCGGAAATAAACATTTATTGATATATTAAATATATTTTTGAAAGTTCGACTTAACATGCGGTCCATCAGTTTTCACATTTATTTAGATATCATATTCAGTTGTATGCAATATTTTCTGTTTTTAATTATTTATGAAATTATGAAATATATTATTAGAATATGTGTCATAAATTTCAACAAAATTCAATGTACAGAATTATGACGTTTTTATTTATATGTTTAGCGGGATATTAAATTCGATATAAATGTCCCGAAAAATAAATATTTATTGATAAACTAAACATATCTTAAAAAGCTTAAATTAATATGCAAAGCCTTCACTTAAACGTATATATTCGTAAATAACGTTATTCGTAAATTCGTAAATTCGTTAATAACGTTCACTTAAACGTTATATATTCGTAAACATTCAATTTATTATTGATTGTATCCACAAAATCTTCATTCATTGTACATAAATTTTCATAAAATGTTTTTTTTATGACAATACGCGTATCCTAATACCGCTGGTTGCAGGCCAACAAAACCAAAAAGCGTCGACGTCCTCGCACACGCGGAACTCGTCCCTGGATTACAGAGTTTCCCAGCGAGGAGTCCCTCACTCTCGGAATTCCTCACTCGACCTGAGACACGCGAGGAACAGTTCCGCAGATTTGAACAAACTGTTCAAGAACGACGTTGGCTTGATTTTCGGCCCGCATCAAGGTACACCTTCTACAAAAAAAAAATAAATAAAAGAAACAAAATAGTAATACAAGATTTTTAATATAACGAACGAATACGATAAAATTTGAACAACAACATAAAAAAGTCTATGCTGTTTCAGGCTGGGTGGATCCATTAAGGGTGCACATAATAAAGGCTCATCACAACTGGATAGTTATATCGTACGCTCACTTCATAACGTGCTACCGATTAAAGGACTCGTCCGGCTGGCAGCACGCGTTCACGAGTCCGCACATAGAATCGATAATCGAGAGGGTCGCGATAAATGCGAAGATGGGCAGCGGCGCCGACGGCAAAATGGTAGCGATCTCCTACGGCAGTCAGGTGCGACTGTGGAGCGTTTCCGAGGACGGAATAAAGACGAACATCGGCACGTTCAATCTGAACGTTCGCGTCGAATATTTGTTCTTCATCGGCAGCCAGTTGGTCGCTCTCTCGTCGACCGGAAAGATCGGCGTTTGGCACGCCATGTCGCAGCACTGGCAGATCCAAGACGTTGTGCCGATCTCGTCCTTCGACACCGCCGGCTCGTTCCTGCTGCTCGGCTGCAACAACGGCTCCATCTACTACATCGGTAATCGGCGACTCTGAAAGCCGAAATCAACCTCGCTCCGGCTTCAATAAAAAAATACATTTTATTTTTTATTGCAGACATGCAAAAGTTTCCGCTTCGAATGAAAGACAACGATCTCCTCGTAACGGAATTATATAGAGATCCGAGCCTCGACCCCATCACAGCTATTTCCGTCTATCTCACGCCGAAAACAAGTAAGCTTCTAATATTATCGCACAATTTTGATGCATAGCGTATTATCATTTATCGCGCATGTTACGATCGTATTCTCTTACGATGACCCTGAAGATATCTGTATGACATCAGATTTCATCTTCGACAAGTCTCCGTCAATGCACTGCTTAGGAAAAAAATATTATTTGTATGGCAAGGGCGTAGAAAGGGAGTTCTCGACGAGGGTGAATATTCCGCACGAGCCGAAAGCAATTGCCATATAAGTGCCGTATAAGTGTCACACGAGTTAGGATTCCCCTTTCTACGCCTATGCTATTCAGATAATATTTCCTAACAAATTCACGAAAATCACACCTTTCGTTTTTGGGAAGTGTGCGCAGAGAGGCCCTTTCTCGCACTAGTGCGAGAAAAAATACCATATCGCGTTTGTATGCTTGCGCAATTTTTTTTTCTTTTGGCACGGGGTGCGACAAAGCGCATTTCCGTTTTACAGGAACGGAAAGCTGAAATTCACGTGCGTGCGTTAGGAAAAAAAAAATGGTCCCATTATAGAAGTTTATTCTCTAAGTGAACTTCCCCGAGCGAAGTTTTCACGATGAAAAACACCGCTCTTGTAACTTGAAATTTAGTCTCGCGCAGATATCTTCAGGGTCGTCGCTTACGTTACGACGGATCGAAGACACGTCACGCTGTAATGCATTAATTTACTAATCGATACTTTTCTTTCTTTTCATTTTTTTTTTTTCTTCGAGCGTTCGACACGTTTGTCAAATCTCGTTCGTACATACGATATTGTAACTCAAGTATACGCTTTTCTTTTGCTACATGATTTCGTACCGTACAACTGGATACGTAGCACAAGGCAAGTATGGGTCGAATTAGTTGGTTCATCGGAAATCATACTAGAAACAATTTTTTTTTTTCCACCAAATTGCATCTCGCATCGAAAAAACACTGTCATACGTGTACGCAGCTGTAGTGTACCTACCGCCTTTGTACAATTTATTCTTTTTTATATTATCGTTACTCGTACCTGTTTCATTCCAAGAATCCACGTGTATCATGCTAAATGTTTGTACCACTACCCCGAGATTTTACAACTATACATTTCAATTGTCACGAAGTTTTGAGAATTATTAATTTTGTTTTTTTTTTACATTGCAACGTTAGACCTGACTGGCCAAACCCTACTATCCTTATGCGTCCAGTTGTACTTGTGCAAATCGTAAGTTTCGTCACTCTGTTCGGTCATTTTTTTTTCTTCATTTTTTGATTTTTAACAAAACGAAGCTTTTTGTATTTCATTTTTTTTTTTTTTTTTGCGTTCTTGTCGACGCGAATCAGTCTGTATTGTCGAGCTAGAACTGCCGGCTTGCTCTCTCCCTATTCATAGTATTATGTTCCATGCCAGCATCTGAGCGGGGGAGGGAAGGTAATAGAACAAAAAAAAGTATTCTCGCTTCAGAGTTCTCCGAATGATGAAAGCTGTATAATTTTTTTTTTCAAAATAATTTTCATTAGAAGTGAGCGATTGGAACGAACCCTGCCGAACGATTAATTTTGCAACCGAATCGTTTCGTTTGCATGTCGGGAGAGCCTTGCGGAACTCTCTTAGTCACTCGGTCGCTGATTCGACGAATTTTTTTTTTTTAGCATGAGACGATTGTCGATTCGCTATATATGTACATACCCGCATTTTTTTTGAGACTTTTGAATTTCCATTTTTTTTTTTAATCTTTTTTTTGTTCCGAATGACAAGTGCGTCGCAGACACAAACAGCCACACACGCAGATTAATATTTTACGCACAAATCTGACCCCGCATTAGGGCGGATTTTTTTTATTACATGTACGGTTTTACGATTTTTTTTTTCTTCCAAACACGCACCCTCTAATAATGATGTGTCGTTACCGGAAGATATCCTATCCCTCCTCACAGGTCTCTGTGGAAATTGGATCGAGATCGCTTACGGGACTAAATCTGGAAGCGTCAGAGTTATCGTTCAGCATCCCGAGACCGTCGGCCACGGACCGCAGCTCTTTCAGACTTTCACGGTGCATCAGAGCAGCGTAACGAAGGTGCGCATTTTTTATCGCAAGAGAATCTTGCATTTTATTATAATAATTGCTTCTTCATGGAGAAAGGTATGTTTTCATTTTTTTTTAATTAGATTTTAATGAAAACATTATCAGAATGATCTATAAACATCGGAAAATCATCGGGCTATAAAATTTGTACCCTGTTTAATTTTGGGAGGATCAACGGAAACGTTTAAATTTTACGAGATTTTGATTTTTTTTTTTTTTGAGTTTTCCTATCGAATATTGCGCCGAGAGTACAATAAGCCGCAGATGCGTGGTTAGTGGGAAAAAAAATACATCAGATTTGGCCGCGAAACGACGAATAATTACTATTTTTATAGGGAATCTTTCTAGTGAATATTGCAAAAATTAGTGATTTATTTGTATTTTCAAACGGCCAAATAATCACGGAAAATGATTGTTCATATAAGCGTTATATAAAAAAAGGAGATTAGATGAGAAAGCTTTGTGAAAATCTCTCTTTTTTCACTCCGATTAACGATAAACGATTTTCTTTTTTCTTTCTTTTTTTTTTTGCAAAATTCTCTTTAGGTGACTCTGTCAGAGAAGTACTTGGTGTCCGTGTGCTCGGAGTACAATCACGTGAGGAGCTGGGCAGTGACGAGATTCCGTGGTATGATATCGACGCAGCCGGGTTCGACGCCGGAGGCGAGTTTCAAAATCGTCTCTCTCGATTCCCTCGACTCATGCATCAGCTACACCGCGGGCAATGATTTTGGTTAGATAAAAAAGAATGTTTATCGAATCACGAAGCTTATCTCGCGGCCTGTGCATTATAATGTATGAATATTTTCTGTTTACGATAGGGCCGTTCGGTGAGCAGGACGACGAGCAGGTGTTCGTGCAAAAAGTCGTACCGGAAACGGATCAACTGTTCGTCCGGCTAGCCTCGAACGGCAAGAGAGTCTGCGTCATTCAATCGGTGGACGGAAGTATTATCAGCTCGTTTTGCGTGCACGAGTGCGAGGGCTCCAGCAGAATGGGCTCGAGACCGAGACGATTCATATTCACCGGTCACTCCAACGGCACTATTCAGATGTGGGACCTCACGACGGCCCTCGACCCTTCGTTCGACGCGGCTCAAGGTGCACTCGATATTTCAATTTTTTTTCCATCAAACAGCTTTCCCGATAGGCTGAGAAAAAAGAAATTGAGAATTGAAATTTTCATATCGCTTTCTTATAAAAATTGAAAACTGAAATTTTCGTATCGCTTCCTCACTGAAAAGCACAAATACACAAAGCCACTAATTTTTGCAACATTGGCTATAAAAATTCCACGTTCATCAGTGAATTTATTTTATTCAGAGTTGAATATTTAATACGGAAAAATTGCGTCTAAAATAAAATACTAATTTTTCATGAAATAAAAAAAAAATCCAAAATAAGAATTTTTTTAAATCACTTTGCAGCCAAGAACGTCGCCGGTGGGCCGACGCCGGAGGAGCTCTGGAAGCTGCTGGACCAGTGCGACCTGAGCAACAGTCACTGCTCGACGCCGTGTATAAGTCCGTGCCCGTCGCTGGTCGCGACCGGGCCGAGGCTAAAGGCGAGCAACGTTCTGTTTCTGAACCAATCGCAAAATTCTGAACCCACCGCGGGCTCCAGCCAGCTTTAGGCCTAGCCTACGAGTAACGAGACTGCTTTCTACCGATCGTGCGAAGAATCTGAACGGATTAATAATGCAATTGTAAGATCGTTTACAGTTCCTAAAAGTCCTCTGTTAGGTACGACTGCTCGTCTTTGCCGACCGGCTCGAAACCGTTCGGACTCGTCGACCGCGACGACGCGAGCGGCTCGGCCGTCGTTTTATCCGAATGTGCATTTAACTCAAAATTCATTGACGATCTGCTCGGTGAGCCCCGACATCGTTGACGTTGAATGCGATTGATCTCCGTTGAAGGTGCAAAACACTCGGTGTCGGGTTCGATGAGTCGCTTCATCCCCTTGAAAAGCGTGAGTCTCTCCGATTGATAATTTAAAAAGATCTTAATCGTACGTTAATCAAATTACGAAACTTTTGTTACGTTTGTGCGAGATAAATATATTTACATGGCGGGGGGGGGGGGGGGGGGGGGGCAAAAGGTAATTCGTAAAAATGTTGTGACTGTTCTCTCTTTGTGATCTAAGGTAATAAATCAATGACAATTTCATGCAATGAAAAAATGAGGCCTTTTTTGTACGATCGGGTTTTTTTTTGTTGCATTTGTTAATTTTTTTTTATTTTTTATTTTTTTTTATTCAGGAAAACTTAATAATGATCCGTAGATTACGCTCCGATTCGATATAATTAGCGCTGTAATACTTTTACTATAATTTATTCGTTATTACAACAGTTTAGTCATTATTATTCAATTGATAATCAAAGTGGTCTGTAAATTAGTAATGGCAAACCAATGCGGTCGAAATTGATTGAAACTCTTCGGCTTCCGTGCTTGATACATTCTAGAAAAAAGAAAAAAAACGTAGGAAAAAGAAATCAAAACATGAAACGGTTGTCCCTGAGATTGAGAAATTACGGCACACCTGCACACGGCTATTAATCATATGCTGATAAAAGACGAATCGACACTTTCAGTTCGACCAAGACATTATCATTAAAGTCATTGCAAAAAAAAAAGTAAAAAAATCGATCTTTTAATCGCATTTTTCTAGTCTTAGAATTCCGTACAACAGCAATGCGGAATGGAAGACGTATTTTTAGTGTGGCATCCGGTAACGCATACCGGAGCGAAGAGGATTTTTTTAAGTGTTTTGTTTTTGAGATTGCGTCATGATTATTGAATTCTTGGCCATGAACAGCAACTCTCTGCGTTGACGTTTATCAAACATTGAACTTCATTCGCGCGAGCTTCCCGCCGAATCGCGCGAACAAAGCGACAATCACGGTCGCTACGCTTCTAGGGTCATAAAACGAATGGGAACAATTGATAAATCCGAGGCACTATGATGATCTTCGTAATTGAACTATCGATTCTCTCACGCGTGAGCTTCATAAAAAATTCTTGTGCCAGAACAGATTGTTACAGAACCAGGAGGGATTCGTTAATGGGTTTAGTAAAAAACACCAGGCCACAAGGCCTGTTACGAAGAGGCAGAGCAATACGGCTCTCTTTAGAGGATCCTTGCAGTCGATCACCTCCGACAGATCGGGAAAGCCCATGTGATTGCAGAACGAGTGGGCTGCGAACGGAGCCACGAAGTGTCCTGCAACATCGGGAGAAAAATGTAGGTTACGGTAAACGACTGCTTTTCGTCGAGGCAGTAACGTAAGGATTTGGTCCACAAAAACAGGAGAATTTTCAACATTTTTTTTTACACGCGTATTCGACAAGTCCGGATTTTTACACAGAGTTAGTACAAGGAGTTATGAAGTTTGAGTTTTTTTTAAATTCAAAAACATCAATTAACGACGGACTTATTAAGAGTTAATTAAATTTGAAGAGATCCTTGATTATAAAATTTTCTATCTAATGACGGGATGATTTTAAAAAATGTTTGTTTACTTGTTAATAACAAATGATTAAGGTCGTTTTTTCGTTGAAACGAAATTTCAACTCCATGGGACGAATAGAATTTGAGATACGATGTCCGTTGTTAACTGTTGTTTGTTAATTGGTGACTGTTGTTAATTGATATCTTTCAATTAAGGGGAAACTCGAACGTCAGAACACCTTGTACTACCTGAGTGTAAAAAAAATGTAAAATATGAGAAAATTCTGAAAAAATGAATATGAATCCTAAAAAGAAAAGATTTTCTGATTTTTTTGAAGCAATTAATTTTTTAATACCTTTTTGGCATTATTATGCAAAAAGATCTTGACGTCATTAATACGGCCGACTTTTTTCAAATTCTTGGGATATCGCGAAGTACTGAAATCCTGATCGAATAAAACTTTTGGCCGGGAATCTATATGTGACGCACCCTCAAATGTTTTCTCTCCGAAGTAATCCGTAACTCACCAGTCCTCGCGAATAAAAATGCCGCGTAAGCTCCGAACAATGTCGTGTAGGCGAATTGAAAACCTGCAGATCAAAGACGAACAAAAAAATGAGCGATTTTCCGAGCGTAAAAAATGCACGTCGTAAAACGTACAGGATATTATGAGGGCCGACTTGAACTGCATGCCCATTCTCGTTCTCTCGACGACGTGATGGAAGTGCGCCACGCCGAAGAACAACGGGCAGATAAAAATTGCCGATGTCGGACTGAAGCATTGCAATAGCAACGGTAGCATACACGCCCGGAAGGTCCATTCCTCCGAAAGCGGCGCGACGACTTGGTTCCTCCACCAAATAAGCGTCTTGGCACTTCCCAGCCAATACATGGGCTCTAAAAATATTAAACGAAATATTATGTACAATTAACATAAAATTGCATAAAAATTTTTTCTTATCGATCTTGTTTAATTTAAAAAATGGTAAGACTGAATTAAGAATTAAGATTTTTTTAAGACTGTTTTTGATTTTTTTTAAATAAACGGTAGTCTCGCTATCTTTTTTTAAATTCGTTTCTAGACACTGCCGCGTCTCTCAATACGATTCTCGAGCGATCTATCGTTGAATTTCGGAGCGTGCGTGTCACCGAGTGCTCACCGGCGTACAATCGCCACAGACCATTCACGCCCTGCATACTCAACGGTCCCAGAAACAGTATCATCGTCAGAAACAACGAGACCGAGGTCGCCTGGATAAATCCCGACCATCTTAGGCCCAACAATTCCCATATCGTTGCCTGAAAAAATAAAAAAAAAATAATTGAACGACTTTTTTTACTGTGTACCTCGGAGCATCGGTTTAAAAAAAAATACAAAATACCTTTTCGAAAACATGCGCGCCCATGCCGAAGTACAGCGAGGCTGGTGAGACGAGGGTCATTATAAAAACGCTGAGAAATCTTTTCTTTATCGTGTTGGAATGTTCCCTGAAAAAACAAGCGAACAAAAAAAGTTAAAATTTGAGTAATTCAAATTTTCCCGCCGATCGACAAGGGTAGTTTCGTAGTTGCGGCTTTTGCCGTCGCGGCGTTAAACGAGTGGCGCTGCTGATCGAATCGACGTTTCGCACAGCGAAACGTCGTCACTCTGAGTTTTGTATTTCCGCGATTGCCGTGTCAATCGAACGAGAGAGGGAGCGTGAGCTCGGTGGGAGCTTTATCGTCGAAGTTTTCTCGGCACACGAAACGCGATCGGCTATTCGTGGTACACGCGCGGCGAGAGACAGAGTAGGAGAAATATCCGCGAAGGGGGGGGTGGGAGGGGGGAGGGGATGATGAAGAGCGTAAAGTCATCGAGGCGACTACTCGGTAGTCCATCTCGGCGTGAATGGAACGACGCTTGGTTCGTGGTTGTGTGATTATTAAAGAGCCAAGCGTCGGACGCGATTTAATAGGGTGAAAGAGAACAGGGTGGTGAGAGCTGGCCCGCTGGCTGGGTGAGAGAGAGAGAGAGCGTGAGCGCGTGTGCGTGCCAGTCTCTCCCAATGAGGACGGTTTGAGGAGTTAACGAACGTCGGAAAAGAAGAGAAAAAGAAAAAAAAAAAATTCTATCGAGTGCGGCACACGCGAGTCGCGTCGCTGAGTCTCTTCTGTCGCACCGCTCGCGAGACGTTCGTATATATCGTGGGTATTTGCCGTTTATTCGCGCTATCGGCGTTCCCATCGAACCCCGTCGAAGGAACGATCGAGTCCGACCACAAGGACAACTACCGTACGCTGCCGGCTAATTGTCACGGGTTACACGAAGAGCAAAGTAAAAAATTATAACCAACAAAAATATATATATATATATATATACCTCGCGTACGGTGAATTATAGCGACGTACATCACGAGTGTTTCACGAAGGAACAAAGTTACAAGAGTATACACAAGTAGAAGTACGACGAGCGACGCAAACGACGAATCGTAACGAGTTCCGCGAAGGAACGAATCACAAAGAAAAAGATACAACCAAACTATAAACGGAGCGTCGTAAGCGTGGAAAGAATAACGAAAGTTGTAACGAAACTACTAACGTATCGACGTAAACGACGAATTTACTGCGAAATTTGCATGATGAACAAAATGACAAGAGTTACCAACGAATCGTAACGAGCGACGCAAACGGCGAATTGTCACGAGTCGCACGAAGAACCAAAACTATACGAGCGTTGTAACGAAATTATAACGGGCGACCTAAACGGATCTCATCGGCTCATGCCGAAGAAATAAACAACAAGAGTTTCGAACCGAACAACAGCGAGCTGACCAACCGGCGAATTACAGCGTGTCGCACGAGGGAAGGAAAATCCCAAAAAAAATTATAACCAAAAAAAAAAGAAAGAAAAACGGTAAAAAAAAAGTATACCTTGGGTACGGTGAATTCCAGACATAGAGGCTAGCAACGTAGACGATCGAGAGTACGAGGCACGTGAGAACGGCGTACGCGCAAAGGTAGTCGTTTGTTTCGGCAGTCTCCATAACTCCATAACTGACGTTGAATTGAAAAGGGCCAAAAGAGAGTTGTCCGTCGCCCGCAGTCTCTGGACGAGGAGAGTTGCCGCAGCGGCAGCGGCGCGGCGCCAGCGGCGTTTAGGCAAAATCGTCAGTCCCGGTCCGCCGGTCGAAGGGGGTTGGGGCCCCGAGTTTCGCTCGTCGGCTGAACAAGAGGCAAATAGCACTGCCTTACTATACGATAGTAAAACACAGTGGAGATTCCCGAAGGGGGTGAAAAGAGGTGAGACGGTGAGAAAGCAGCACCGGCCGCGCAAGGGCGGCGCGGCGGGGAGGGAGCGAGGGAGGGTGGGGGGGGGAGGGAGGGAGGCTCGTCGCGGCGGGGCGAGCGCGGGGCGGGGAGGAGGATCGAGGAATTCATCCGATTGGCGCTCGCGCACCAGTCGGCCAGCAGTCCACGGCAGTCTGGCAGTCTCACTACCGTCAACGAGAAGATGGCCGCCGTGCTCGGTGGATGTGTCGCCATTGTTTAGTGTTTAGTTTTGTTATTATAAAAAATATATAAAACTTTTTTTTTTTTCTTTCGTTGTCGTTTAAGCGACGTTATTTATATTTAAGTCCGTTCGTAAGTTCGTGGAAGGAAAAAAAAAAAAAAAAACAAAATGCCGAGTGCTTCGTTCACCTCGTCGCGCAGTTACGTACGCAGATCGAGAAGAAAAGGTGCCAACAGGATTCCTCTGCCCTCCAGAACTACCTCGGGTAAGACTTCGACGAGACTCATTTCCGAGCTCGGTTCACTGCTCACCTGCTCGAAGCTTCCACCTCTCTCTCTCTCTCTCTCTGTCTCTCTCTGTCTCTCTCTCTCGGGTACGCACACTCACGCACGACAATCCTTTCCGACTCACTTTCTCTCGCTCGCTCTTTCCGTCGCGAGTTTTTCGTCTTTCTCTCGCCCCCCCCCCCCCCCCCCCCCACTGTTACGCCGATTCACATGCACGGCGGATGAGAGAGAGAGAGAGAGAGGCGAGAGCGGGACACACACGCATTTAAGTTTTCGTTGTAAATGCACGGAACGTTCTTCCTCTCGACCCGATATATCATCCGTTCTCCGAAGCTTCGATCATTTTATCATCATTTTCATGTTTTTTGTTTTTTTTTTGGGGGGGGGGGGGGGGGTTTTCGTATTTTTTTTTTTGTTTTCCGTTTTCCGTCGATTCGCTTTATTTGTTCTAAGGCGGAGGAAGATATCGCTTCCGTGCCCTTCACGTGGCCCCGATTTCCACCGTCCACCCTCGATTCTCGTTCTTCTTTGTCCCTTTATTCTCATGGCATATATCGGAGAGGTCCCTTCGAACCCAACCATCGGCTTTACGAACGCGACACGTCCGTTCGTTTCGTACGTACGTTCGACTGGCTCGAGTGACTCTCTCCGTCTCTCTCTCTTTCTCTCTCTCGGGCGCTACTCGCCCCGTTCGTTTCTCCTCTTCCTGCCCACGTATTAGCTCGATGGTTCTTTTTTTTTTTACTCCCAACCTTCTCGGCATATGCAGGAATGACCTAAAAACCTTGCCGCAACGAAATTCCTACGATCGCCCGATGGGCCGCTCGTAGGAATTTCGTTTCGAGAGCGCGATACACACAACGCGTTCTCGTCGATTTACCCTTTAATCCGTGGAGCAATGTCTACAAACGTCGGCGCAACGATGCTGCGAATTGTTAATGTTTGCCTCATCGGCGCTGCTCGCGATTATTCCTGCGATGTCTCGCGTCGATGCGCTTTTTTGGACGACTTTTTTTTTTTATTAACTTGCACGGACGAGTCAAAGGCATTTTTGTAAATGGAACTGTTCGACTTTTTTTTTTTTTTTTTTTTTGACACTAGATCGCTCGACGAAATCAACGCTGGCCGACGTTGTCTCGGGCACGAGTGAAATTTCGGTTCGGTAGACAAGTTTCATTCGGATACGATGTTCTCGATGCTGATTTATCATCGTTGGGAAAAAAGTTCGAGTTATTTGTTACGTTGCACAACGCCGTTCGGCCAGTCTGACAGATCGCGAGAAGGAACCAATTTTCACTGTGTTTTCTTTTCACTATGCTATTTACTGTCGCAGTCGAGTTCGTTTTTTCGTCGCAGACCTTTCGTTTGTTTCGTTGATTGCAAACTTTTGCTGTATCGCGTTTTTTTATTTATTTTTTTATTTTTTAATATACGCCATCCATCCGTTATCTTTTTTTTTTAATCTCTTGTACGCTCCGGATGTTATCAGCTTTGAAAAATTGGACGTTTGTTATGGCTTCGAGGAGCCGGATAAATATTTTTGTGCTCCAGATCAAACGTCCAATTGGAGAGACGAAACGGTTCGGTTGTACGCAAACGATCTTGACGGAGACCCTTTCTGGAATAATATTCTTGCGTCTGTTATCGTAATTTTGGTTTTGTGCCATTTTTTTTGAGTGGTGTTAGTTTTGAAAAATGGAACATTTGTAATTTCTCCGAGTTCTTTAAATGTTTTTGGACGGACACCCTTTCTCGATTAATATTCCTGTATACGTTATTATAATTTTGGTTTTGTGCTATTTTTTAATGATATTTAGTTTTGGGAAATGAAACACTTGCGATTACTTCAAGTTGTATGAATATCAGAACCAATGTCCGATTTGAGAGATAAAACACTTCATTTGTCCACAAACGAATTTAACGAAGACCCTTTCCAGACTGATATTCTGTTTTTGTTTATCATTATTTCTTTTTGTCATATTTTTTTAATGATATTCGACTTGAAAAATGGAGCTTTTGTGATTTCTTCGAGTAGGCTAAATATTTTGGAGTATCAGATCCGACGTCCAATCTGAGACGAAACAGTTTGTTTCTCCGCAGACAATTTTAACGGAGACCCTTTCTGGAATAATATTCTCTCGTCAGTTATCAATATTTCCTTTTCGCGTTCTTCTAAAATGAATAACATTAGTTTTTGAGCAATGAAACATTTGGGATTTCTTCGAGACATGTAAATATTTTTCACTATCCAATTCGACTGCCAACTCTAAAGGCGAAACGTTGTGGTTCTTCGCAGACGATTCTAACCGAGACCCTTTCCGGACTAACACTCTATTTTCGATTATCATAATTTTTTTTGCAGCATTTTTGAGTAAACATTAGTATTGCAACATTGCACATTTGTCATTTCTTTTTGTCGCTTAATATTTTTGCCAAGGGCCAAAGGACTTCGATGTCCCGTTGGCGATAGAAATACATAAGTTAACATTATCCTACATGTATCGATGATCGCGCCGTGCAAAACATTGCCAATAAATGCAATTATTACTACTACTATTTTTGCCAATCTGGTCAATGCGAATTACTAAAATGTCTTGAAACTTTTCAGCAGAGCCATGCGACCTGCCTTGTCCAGCATCGAATCAGATTCCTCCGGGTGCTGGAGTCGCCGGAGGGGGAGGAGGGGGAGGAGGCGGAGGAGGAGGAGGTGGTAGCGGAGGTCGAGGTTCCTCGCCGAGCGTCTCGGGTGTCGCTGCACCTTCGCCGTCCCCGTCGCCGTCGCACTCCTCGCCTTACGACCTCAGACGAAAGAGTCCCCCACATCCAGATCCAGCTCCGGGCACGAGCTCGGCTCTGCCACCACCGGGAGGAAGCAGCATCGCCGCGGCCCTCGGTACCTCCTCGCTTCCGGCGAGAAAACGGCCGAGACGGACATGCTCGATGTCGACGGACGGTACGTTCATTTTCGCCTGGATTATCGTCCCATCGGCGGCAAAGATAATTGATTTAAAAAATACAAAAACATCCGTCTGGGCAAAATCTTTATCGTAGATTTTTTCCTCTCAGACGATGAATTAATGAAATTCCTATCAAATCGTTGGAAAGCTATTTACCGTCTTGCCGATATAGTAAATAAGAATAATAAATAAAAATGTTCCATCTGAACAAAACATTTGTCATATTTTATTTGTTCTCAGTCGACGAATTAAAAAAAAATGCCTATAAGATCTTTGGAAAGATATTTAGCGTGTCTTGTCGTTGTAGTAAATAACGATTATCGGCTCCGATTGATATTGATTAATCGAATGCTTGACACCTGCAGGTACAAACACAAACACAGCGGCGCACTATCTCCAGTACGAATTGCCGGACGAGGTATTGCTGACGATATTCAACTACCTGATGGAGCAGGATCTTTGCAGAGTGTCGCAGGTCTGCAAGCGCTTTCAGGCCATAGCTAACGACACGGAACTGTGGAAATCGTTGTATCAGCAAGTGTACGAGTACGATTTGCCGTTGTTCAATCCGGCAGCATGTAAATTCGAATTCGTATCGCCGGACGAGTCGGACTATCCGAATCCGTGGAAGGAGAGCTTTCACCAGTTGTACAGAGGGGTGCACGTCAGACCGGGCTTTCAAGACCTGAAGTTCAAAGGCCGAAATTTGCCATATTTCAATACCGTACAGGGAGCTCTCGACTATGTCGACGAGTACAGAAGCAGCAGCGCCTCGTCGCCGAACAGCAACAGCACCGCTCCTAACAGTCAGGGAAATTGTTGCGGCAGCAATTCGCAGTCCTCTGACGTAACGCCTCAGCATCTCGTGTTTCTGCACGCTGGCACGTATCGCGGTGAATTTCTCGTTATCGATAGCGACGTCGCGCTCATAGGAGCCGCACCGGGCAACGTCGCCGAGTCGGTCATACTCGAGCGCGAGAGCGAGTCCACCGTCATGTTCGTCGAGGGCGCGAAACGCGCTTACGCCGGGCATCTAACGTTAAAATTCACACCGGACGTAACGAGCACGGTACCACATCACAAACACTACTGTCTGGAGGTCGGCGAAAATTGCAGTCCGACGATCGATCACTGCATCATAAGAAGTTCGAGCGTCGGTGAGTATTCGCACAGCTGGACGACGATTTCTTGTTACTTTTGAGGAAAAAAAAATCAAAACATTAGAGGCGCAACATTATCTTGCCGAAACTTCAGGGGATTGAATCGTCGTTATGGCTGGAAATCCAACGGGGTTTGAACGTACTTCTTCCGGATCGTCGAACTTCCGAAACTTTGTTTTTCCGAATCGTCGAACGCCCGAATCTTTATTTTTCCGAATCATCAAATTTCGAAAGACTCATTATTGCCGGGTGTTCATTCGAGCGAACCTTACTCTTTGGAAATAGCAATTGCCCGAACGTTATTCCTCCGAACCGTGGTTTTACCGAACGATCATTTTTCCGAATAATCATTTCGACGAACTTCACGTCCCCGAATCGTTAAACCTCCAAACGTCGAGTCGCCGAATTATCTTTCTTCTGAATGGTATTTGTCCGACAAGTCATTTATCCTAATCGACTCGTACTAAGCGTAAGATTATCTATGAACAGATATAACAGCAGATGATCAGACTATTCATTCGTATAATTTAGTTTTGTGGTTCGCTTGATTGGCGATTTGGAAAGATGACGATTTGGCGACTTTGTATTCGGAGGTTTAAGACACTAGCATAAAGATTTGGTCCAAAAAACATGTCGATTATCAACATTTTTTAAGGCAGGCATTAGAAGGACAAGGTCCGGTTTTTACACACAGTTAGTGCAAAGTATTATGAAGTTTGAGTTTTTTTTATTGAAAAATATTAATTAACAACGGACTTATTAATAATTAATAGTTACATCGGACATCTATCTCATAACTTATTCATCCGATTGGATTGAAATTTGGACAGATCCTTGATTGTAACATTGCCTATCTAATAAGTGGATGATTAAAAGAAAAGTTAATTTATTTTTTAATAACAAACTATAAATCTCGCTTTCTTGACGAAATGAAGTAAACATCTTGCACTAAGTGTGTAAAAACCCAACCTTGTTCATCTAATATCCGCGGTAAAAAAAAATGTTGAAAATCTACCTGCTTTTTGGACGAAATTTTTATAGTAGTGGCTCAACGATTCGGAGAAATGAAGTTCGGTGAAATTATTGTTCGAAAAAAATATAGTTTTGGCATTTAGCCAATTCGCAAAAGTAAAGTTTTGGAAATTTGCCAATTGGGAAAAATAAAGTTTCGGCATTTTGACAATTCGGGTAAATACAGTTTTGGAAATTTGACAATTCGAAACAATACAGTTTCGGCATTTTGGACGCTTCGGTAAAAATAAATTTTCGACATTTTAACGATATGGATAATCAAAGTTTTTGGATAATTGAGAAAATACGAAGTTTCGGAAGTGCATTCGGACGTGTGATTTTCGCCCACACGTAGATTCGGCCGATTGAAAAGTTTCACCAAAATAATGTTGCTCGAAATAAAATAACTCAACAATACGCTTAATCGGGACGAACTTGCAGTGGGAGCGGCGGTGTGCGTTTCCGGAGGCGGAGCCAATCCGGTCGTGAAGAACTGCGACATCTCGGACTGCGAGAACGTTGGACTCTACGTGACCGACTACGCCCAGGGCACTTACGAGGACAACGAGATATCTCGCAACGCTCTCGCCGGCATTTGGGTGAAGAACTACGCGAATCCGATAATGCGACGGAATCACATACATCACGGACGGGACGTCGGTATATTCACGTTCGACAACGGTCTCGGTTACTTCGAGGCGAACGACATTCACAACAATCGCATCGCCGGTTTCGAAGTCAAAGCCGGCGCGAATCCCACCGTCGTCCACTGTGAAATTCATCACGGCCAGACCGGCGGTATTTACGTTCACGAGAACGGTCTCGGACAATTCATCGACAACAAAATACACTCGAACAATTTTGCCGGTGTTTGGATAACATCGAACTCGAATCCGACGATTCGCAGGAACGAGATTTACAACGGGCACCAGGGTGGGGTTTATATATTCGGTGAAGGAAGGGGACTCATAGAGCATAACAATATTTATGGAAACGCGTTGGCCGGTATACAAATAAGAACGAATTCGGACCCGATAGTTAGACACAATAAAATACATCATGGACAGCACGGCGGCATATACGTCCACGAGAAGGGACAGGGATTGATAGAGGAGAACGAGGTGTACGCCAATACGCTCGCCGGCGTTTGGATCACGACCGGATCGACGCCGGTCCTGAGGAGAAATCGCATTCACAGCGGCAAACAAGTCGGCGTCTATTTTTACGACAACGGACACGGTAAATTGGAGGACAATGACATTTTCAATCACCTGTACTCGGGAGTACAAATAAGGTAATTTTTGACAAAAATTATCGCTCGATAATTTTTTTACTGTTTTCGTTTAGCAATTTCGCAAACAATGTACGTCGTGGCCGAACAGAATTAAGCAGTAATACAATAATTAGGCATTTTCATTTGCATCATTAATTTTTTAAAATAGAAGTCGTTAGAAGTTTGTTCAGGAAACATTTTTAATTGGTCAGGGAAATGTCAGCGAATTTTTTTCCCGGGGAAAAAACGGCCACCGTGAACGTACGACTCGATCGAATCATTTCAAATAAAACGTGTTTATTTTTTTTCTCCACTGAAGAACGGGAAGCAATCCGGTCATCCGCGGAAACAAGATATGGGGCGGCCAGAACGGCGGAGTTCTCGTCTACAACAGCGGTCTGGGCTTGCTCGAGCAGAACGAAATTTTCGATAACGCAATGGCCGGTGTTTGGATCAAAACCGACAGTAATCCGACATTAAAGAGGAACAAAATATTCGACGGCAGAGACGGTGGAATATGTATATTCAACGGTGGCAAGGGTAATTCAATCGGAAACATTATCTCCTTCATTTTTAAATTTTTAAATTTTTATGAACAGTTAATGAATAAGTACTTTTTTCGATGTTCCAGGCGTTCTAGAGGAAAACGATATATTCCGAAACGCTCAAGCCGGAGTGCTCATATCGACGCAATCCCATCCGGTCTTGAGGCGAAATCGTATATTCGACGGTCTGGCAGCTGGCGTCGAGATAACCAACAACGCGACCGCCACGCTGGAATACAATCAAATCTTCAACAACCGCTTCGGCGGATTGTGTTTGGCGAGCGGCGTTCAGCCAACCACTAGAGGTAGCCTACCACGATTTTCATTTATAATAATGAAAAAAAATTACTTCGCCTATGATTTTCATTCATAATAATTTTTAAAAAATAGCTTCCTAGCTATATATAGCTAGCGTAGAGGAAGCAAAATCATTTAAAATCATTTTTTAAAAATTTCACTGACGGTTTTCATCCATAATAATTTAAGGAAACATCATTGCGTATTGCAAAATCTTAATCGGCCAAACTTGACGTTAATTTCAGGTAACAAAATATTCAACAACCAGGACGCAATTGAAAAGGCAGTGGGAAATGGACAGTGTTTGTACAAAATTTCCTCGTACACTTCGTTCCCGATGCACGACTTTTATCGCTGTCAAACGTGCAACACGACCGATAGAAACGCAATATGCGTAAACTGCATAAAGACCTGTCACGCTGGGCATGACGTTGAATTCATAAGACACGACAGGTAACGATGTCGATCGCTACTCGCAGAAGCACAACTTCTCGATGCGACGTGTACATCGAATAAAAAAACTCAAAAATTTGTGTTGTTTTCCAGATTTTTTTGCGACTGTGGTGCTGGAACATTGAGCAATCAATGCCAACTCCAGGGTGAGCCGACTCAGGACACCGACACCTTGTACGATAGCGCCGCTCCGATGGAATCGCATACACTCATGGTAAACTAGGAACGATCTTAAACTTCTCCGAAACGTTAAACAAACAAAAAAAAAAGATAAAAATCAAGAAAAATCAAACGACGCCCGCGGAGTCGTGAGTGCCCGTGCCTCGCGTATGACACACACACCCGGACACGCCTTCCCCACACACGTACACTTTCACACACACACGGTAATCTGTTGCTGACTTTATTATTATCATTATTCTTATTATTATTATTACGATTAATAATAATTTTTATGCCTACATCATCGTCATTAGGGTCATTATTTTATTTTTTTTTTTGTTGTCATTATCGGACTTTTTTTTATTTTTATTTTTTTTTCCATCGTCATCGTCGTTATCGTTGTTACCATTGGCGCAGAGATGGTCAATTGCCGATTCATTTGACCCCTTTCTCTTCCCCGAACCACCCCCTGCCCCTTCACGCTACCCTCATTAAGCTAATGGTCATTCAGCGAGATTTCATTTAGCTTCTTCAATAAGAATCTCGGTTCACTTCGACGGCAGCGAATTATTAATTTTTTCTTAGACAATGTTTGAGACTCAGGTATTTTTTTTTTTTTTTTCGTTTTTTCTTGACTCACGAAAATACGCGCTACCAATTTCCCTCTTACGTTGCAAAGTCGATCGACTGACCGGAACACAGAAGTGACAAAGAAAAATTAGTCGTTAATACGGGCAAGGCTTTCTTCAATGCTTCGCGCATCGACTCTCGCTGCGAGAAGCTTTCCACGATCGTACGAAAACCGAGTAACCCCGAATCGCAGATTTATACATACAAATACATTGTCACAAATGTGAATCGCGTGTAACATACAATGGGTGGAAGACAAAAAAACAAACGTAATATTGGTACAGCTTGTTTTAAAAAAAAAAAAAAAAACGCAGACATTTGATTGTGCGTGATTTCGACGAATGCGAGACTATCGCGAGAGAGAGAGAGAGGGGGAGAGAAAGAGAGAGAAACAGTGAAAACGGGAGCAACGTGACTGAATGAGCGTATGCGAACTTGTGAACAAACACTCGTCTCTGACCCGAACAAATTACGCAACACGTTCGATTTGCGATACCGGAATGATAATCAAAATAAGTGAACGCTGAAGAAGTAAACACGAATAAACAACAACAACAAAAACACGAAAGAATTTTTATTTTTTATTTGTTTTTAACGAACGTTGAGTGTAAACGTGCGAAGAACGAGAGAAAAAAAAAAAGAACGTCAAGCAAGCGCGATTCCTCGAATAAGCTCCGGCATCGTAGAGTATGACGGTCCTAAACTGCCCAAGGGCAAAGTGCATAATAAGACGATATAAAACATGGATATTTAAAAAGTAAGTCGATTAACCGCATGCCGCATCGATGTTACGACGGTTTATATACCAGTGAAAAGAAGAAGAAAAGAAAAAATGATACGGAGAAGCCGAACATAAGCGAGAATAATTTACTGTCCATGGAGATGCTTTTAAACACGAAAAAAAGAAAAAATGAAGACGAAAAGAGAAACGTTTCTCTAGTTTTTATAGCGATTCAATTTTTTTGTTTTCTCGTACTACGAGTTTAGCGTTAATACTCGATAACGATAGTATAACCGTGTCTCGGCGGGAGGTCGCGAACGGGCCTCACGGACGAAGGACGCGCATGCTAGACCTAGTGATAGGTGCGAATCACCCCCTCATAAAAAAAAAAAATTAAGCATAAGTAGGTAAAGCATTGAAATTATTATTGTTTTAGAGAGGCAACGTTTCTAACGTTCATAATTATATTATTGTATGCAGCGGTTTTGTATAATTCCATTTGGCGATGTTTTTTCGGAGTGTGAAAAAAAACAAAAATTGCTTCTCGGGCTGTCGTCTAACTCGGATCATTCGCAATCACTCTCTCTCGCTCCCCCTTCTCTCTCTCCCCCCCCCCCCCCCTCTCTCAAGCACACCACGAGCACTCGCGCGATACGTAAAAAAATTGTTCTTCGTACCGTCGATGTATATACATATATATATTTTTTTTTACCGCAATTCTCATTGGCCGTTTCGAGACTGCCGAATTAATTTGTTTATATTCACGCAAACATTGCACCAGAGTGCATCTCGTGTCCATTGTTCTCAAACTCAATCCATTGTCAATCTTCCGCTAGCCGTCGTTATCGGAGGATAAAAAATGTCGTAAAAAGAATTTAAAAAATACGACTCGTATCTTGGCTCCGAAAAAAAAAAAAATCGACTCGGAATGTGAGACGAATCGGTTCACGCGCGCGATCATTAATTTTACGCAGCGAAGACCGTACACTTCCATTTTATTTAAAGAGCCGCTTTATATAAACTGCCGCTCGCGCTGCTGCGGTATCATTTAAAAAAAAAAAAAAAAAAAAAAAAACAACAACAACAATGTTTACGTTTCTCGTTGTTGGATGTGTTAGTCAAAACGATGAAAAAAAAAAAAAAAAAAATAGATTTAGTCAACTACTACTGTGAATCTGTTACGTTTATGTTTCTCCCCTTCTTTTCTTGTGTCCGTATTGATTTCTAACTGGATCGCGACATCTGGTTGAAAAAAAAACACACTTTTGTTAAATCATCGTTGATTTGCGATTATCGAGACGAAAAGGTCGCGCTTCTAAAATTGCACGAAAGCCGCGAGAGGTCGATGCATTAATTACGAGCCGGTAACGCGCCACCGCGATCTATCGGGACGAAACTCTACCAGTAACGACCCCTCCGCCACAATTGTACATTTTATTTTGTCAAATTTTTATTTTCATTATAATAGCGAGCGTCGTCGATCACTCGCTCTCTCTCTCTCTCTCTCTCTCTCTCTCGTACGCTGTAGCTATAATAGCTTCGTTTATTTATCCGATAACATTAGAGAATAAATTTGTTTGTCACATCTTTTCATTCCAACGTTGACTACGCACCGAATCGCTCTTACTTATCCCCCCCCTCTTTCGACTAGAAAATACTTGCCATTGTAACGATAGTTGCCATAGGTTGCGATTTATTTTTATTTGCGTATTTTTATTTTCTTTTTTATTATTTTAATTTTTTTGTTTGTTTGTTTTCATCTTTTCGTTCTGCGATAAAGAGGACACAAGTAATAACCATAGTTACGCATTGTGCTTCACACGCATCCACAAAAAAAAGAAAAAAAAAACGTTGATACCACTACGTATTCTGTAAATATTTATCAGCCCCACTACATCTAATTATATACATAAAATGACATTATATATATATACATATATATATATTATACATACTATACATACATTATAAACACACGAACACACATATATATATATAACACACAGCGACACTTATACGCGTTATGTATACGTGTATATCTATATAACGCAGTAATTATTCTATTATAGAAAATATATTATTATCAATTAGAATTTTTATTTTTCTATCCTGTTTTTTTTTCTTTCTTTTCGTCGTTGTTCGTAAACAAAGAAAAACACGAGTTTCAGATTTTCGTTTGTGTTATTTAAAAAAAAAAAAAATGTTTTCATCCGACCGAGAAGCTCGAGTCGATGATTTTTTTTTTTTTTTTTTCGTAACTTCGTTGTTTTTCGAATGTAGTCCCGTTTTTTTTTTTTATATAATTTTCGTTATCGAATAAGTATTGTATAGTGGCTTCGGGAGGAAACATTGTGCGAATCGTCGATCTAAAAAAAAATGTTTAGCGTGTAATCGTAGTTACACGTAGGACACGCGAGAGTTAAAAAAAAAAAAGATCACAGTAATGTTTCCTTCAGCAATAATATTACACCGACGAGGTACTCGTGCGAGTACCGCGACAACGTTTTTATCGACTTCTCTCCATGCACTTTCACACGAATTTATGTATAATAGGAGTTGCATATACGACCTGGCAAACTATAGAAAATCGATGAGGCGCGATGCGCCGGAAAGGCATGACTCGGGCTTCGCCTTCAATCGCGAAAACTCTCGAATCTTCGGATTAAAAAAAAAACAAAAAAACAAAAAAAAACAAAACGAAAAGAAAATATACGAAGTAAGAAAAGACCAGGAGTTTCCATAATAATTATCGCTCACAGTCGCCGGCGAGAAACTTCGTCTCTGGGACAATTGAAACTTCTTTGTTTTTTTGTTTTTTTTTTTCCCTTTCGACTCGTCAATTAGACTAAGTAATCTAAGAGACTCACCGTCGGGTGCGAGAAAATGGATGCGAGAGGACCGGAGTGTATGTATAAAAAAAAAAAAAAAAAACTAATAATTAAATTCGAATAAACAATGTTTCGCGTGCGATCGTCAAATTCTGTACTATAATGTAACGCGCAACGGTAACTCGGCGACGAAACCTCGGATATCGTTAGTTGCAAAATTGTCACTAAATTTCGAGACTCCAGATGCATTTTTTTTTTTTTTTTTTTTTTTTTTTTGCAATCGACGATACCGGTGCTGTAAAAGAAAAAAAAAATCGGAGCTCCTCGATACCGAAACCGCACGTCGCGAGATCTCTCGGAGAGTGTGCGCATAATGCCCGGATAACATGTAGGAATTGAAAGAAAAGAAAAGAAAAGAAAATGAAATTGTAAAAGAGCACAAAATACCTAGATACGAAAATTATTTTTTAAATGGCCTATCGATCAAACTGGACAGTTTTTACGTATCTCCGAAGAAAAAGCTATTGGACAGTGAATTGTTAAAAAAAAAAAAAGAAAAAGAAAATTGAGTATGTCGAAGGTGATGCGAATGTGCAAAAAAAAGAAGAAGAGTCGAAAAACGCCTATAAAATATAATGTACCGCTCACGGAGTCTTCAACAGAGAAGAAAAAAACAAAAAAAAAAATAATGAAACTCTGCACGTACTGACGTACTATCCGGTAACTGTATCTCTGTGCTAACCGATATTATCGCACCCTCCCAAAAACGCCGAGCCTCCCCCCAGGTCCCCCCTCGACCCCCCCTCATCGCACACGTTTACTCGAATCGAGCTGTATATGTACCGTCGAGAAGCGTTAATTTAAGGATTAAAAAAAAAAATTAATTTAAGCTATACGGTATAGTCGATATGATAAGATAACGATTCGATATACAGAGTGTCTTATTCAAGGCGATTCAGGCAACTCTGTCGCATTACAGATCGAAGATTCGGGTAGGTATGTAAAAAAAAAAAAAAAATTAAGAAAAAGGAACGTTAAGAGAAAATAGAAAAAAAAAATCACCTCGTAATTCTCGAGGGGGGGTGCGGATAAGGAATGAGAAAACAAAAAAGTGGAAAAGTGCAATTGACGGAGCAATATGTAAGGAGCAATCTTGCCGATCGAAGTCTTCCGACGGGCTCGAGTCTCGACGATAATAAATTTAAAAAAAAAGAACAAAAACTATTCCATATCTCGATAGGAAAAACGAGACCGATAGACGTTTGTATCCCTCGAAACACTAAAATGCAAACTAATAATCAAAGCACGATGAAAAAAAAAAAAAGAGTGAAAAGTAACGAAAAGAAGAGAAAAAAAAATGATCAAATATAATTATGTGTACCTACGCGTATTCCATGAATCGTATAATAATAAAATAAAACAAAAATAAATAATGAAAACAAAAGAGAGAGAGTGAACGACGAAGTCTCAATGAGAATTGCCCGTATCGCCTTGCATGCCTGTATCATAACGTGAACGCACTAATATTAATATTATGTGTCGTAATTATGTAAGTATTATCTTTACAACAAACAAGTAAAAAAAGAAAGAAAGAAAAGAGAAAAACACAGTCTCACAAATGATGATTGAAAAAAAAAAGAAAGAAACTCGCACGTGCAAAAAAAAAAATAAAAATAAACACGTGTTCGAGGCATAAACTTCAACTATAGCGTTGCACCAAGTGCCATAGTCCGCGTAGGCTAGGACAACAACCGCGATATACCCGACGATTTTTGAAGGGAATGACGAGAGTGTGTCTCGAGTATTGACCTCCCCCCCCTTATTATTCTTTGCGCGCACGAATCGCCCGCGAAAGAAATATAAAAAAAAAAACAAAACAGGTCGATGCAATATTATTGAAGAAAAAAAAAATAAAAATAATTGGTTTTATCTATAAGTATAAATAGCTAGTGTGATTGCTGGATCGAATTCGGACGATGGATGGATTTAGAGGAAGGTTGCTGAGCCCTCGTCGCAGAGGATAAAAATAAAGAGATTAAACATTGAGGAAAGAACAGGCGGAGTGTATAAAAAAAAAAAAAAAAAAAAATATGCACCGGTGGCTAGATTGTGCTAGCTCTCGCTTGAACCAAAATTAGCTGCGCGACGACAATTATCCGACACTCGATGACAATATATATTTACATACGTAGAAGCGCCGATATGCCGCATCTCCGATTCTCCGCTGACCTACCCCAATTATTCCTTTGCAGTTCAAGGTCGTTGACCCCCCCCCCAGTTGAACGCCCGCTCTCCTGTTCAACTGTTTCTTTTAAGAGTAACACAATGTTATGCGTTCGCTGTACATTATAAAACTAAAACAAAACATAAAATTCATATTGTTTTACGCAGGAAGAAACTATTATTATGATTATTATGATTATTATTATTGTGCAAGGAAATGAAAAAAAAAAAAAACAGCACAAGCGAGTCATTGTCAGTCTCGTCTTCGCGACTTTTACATGCAAAAAAAAAGAAATAAATAAATACGAAGTGAGACGAGTTACGGACGGAAATAGAATTAAACGAAAATTGAGGAAAAGAAGAAAAAACACACACACACACAGTATCATATGATAAGCTAAGAGAAAAAGAAAACCTGAAGGAGGAAAGAAAGGGAGCGCGAGAGACGCAAGGCTGCGCAGTAAAGCCGGAGCTCTGAATCACCATGTAACCAAGTGAATATGGGAAATTACGAACGAATTCCTCGATACTGTATAGTTACGCCGCAATTGTATGCTGTAAACATCACTATTTCAAATATAATTACTTAACAGGATACAACGTCGTTCTCGCAGTAGCTGATTGATCGATAACACTTGTTTTTCGTTTAATATAGAAACGAGAGCTTGGTAGGGTATCATTTACGCCAGATTCATTTCTGTCAAGAAGTAACGAGGTTGGAGAAATACCACGCACCACCGTATGTTATATAAATTATGGTATACGGGAAAACGTCACTTCGGATCCGGAAAACTCATCTTTCGACCGGAAGTGACGTGGCACGGAAATGTGTCACTTCCGTTTTGAGAATCTCATTTTTCTACGAGGTGACGTCACAGAGAAAATACGTCACTTCCGGTTTGAGAATTTAATTTTTCTACCGGAAGTGACGTCACACCGGAAATACGTCACTTTCTGTTTGAGAATCTAATTTTTTCTACCGGAAGTGACGTTACACCGGAAATACGTCACTTCCGGTTTGAGACTCTCATTTTTCTACCGGAAGTGACGTCACACTGGAAATACGTAACTTCCGGTTTGAGAATCTCATTTTTCTACCGGAAGTGACGTCACGCCGGAAATACGTCACTTCCGGTTTGAGAATCTCGTTTTTCTACCGGAAGTGACGTCACGCCGGAAATACGTCACTTCCGGTTTGAGAATCTCATTTTTCTACCGGAAGTAACGTCACTTCCGGTTTGAGAATCTCATTTTTCTACCGGAAGTTCGTCACTTCCGGCTCGAGAACCTCATTTTTCAATCGTTAGTGACGTATTTCTGGTATGACGTACGAAGGAGGGTCGAACAACCGCTTGCCCAAACAGCCAGTATAATCGATTCTATAGATACACCTGCTACGCTCACGGATGTCACCCGTCAATCGTTGACTGAGCACAACGATCGTTTCGAGCAGTCGATCGATGATTTTTTTAATCGTATACAATAATCGAGAGACGATAAATATAGCCACAGTCCCCCGCAGGTTATTTCAGCAAAGAATAATCGTCGCGATGCAGTTTCAACAATGCACGAATATGCGAGCGGAAGGACTATCCGAGTAAAAAAAAAAAGAGAGAAGGGGAAGTGCGGCGGGCGAGACGGAGGAATGAGAAATTTACCGGCGTCACCCGCCGGGTAGGGCGGGTAGGGTTGAACGGTTCGGCGAGCGTACGCTCCGGGCCTCTATCGTCCGCATAACGTTTACGCGAAGTATACCAGAACGTATACGAGGTACATAGCATAGTAAAGTACGTTTCATGCCAAGAGTATGCGCTCTGTGACACGGGGGTGGTTCATTCGCTCGTCTAACGATCGTACCACGGAAACGCCCGAAACTCCCATCGCTGAATACGTCGCGTAATATCGAGAGGCATATATATATATATATATATATATATATATATATATATATATACAAAGCAACTCGCAAGATCCGAAGAATTTCTCTTTCTCTCTTTCCCCTGCACCTCCAACATGCGTCTATACTCGAGCCGTTCAACGGCCTTCTCTCCGTAACAACGTAACCACAGTAATGATCGACCCAATTAATTATCAACTGGATTCATTAGAAACAAAGCTAAAAAAAATTATTTCCTAATCCTCCAACTATTTCCTCTTTAAATCGTCCAAGTATTGCTTTCCTAAATCATCCAAGTATTTCCTCTTTAAACCGTGCAAGTACTTCCTCTCTAAAACGTCCAAGTATTTCCTCTCCAAATCGCCAAGTATTTCCTCTCTAAATCGCTCAAGTATTTCCCCTCTAAATCGCCCAAGTATTTCCCCTCTATATCGTCCAAGTATTTCCCCTCTGAATCGTCCAAGTATTTCCTCTCTGAATCGTCCAAGTAATTCGTCTCCAAATCGTCCGTTTTCTCTCTCGTGCGACAACCTCACCGGTCAGACATTCTCGATACCCGCAACCGTATCGTTCTCTATTACAACCGTCTAAAACGCAAATTTACGCTCGGAGCGGCTGAGTCACAACGGCCTCTTTTTACCATAAGGCCACGTACCGATCCGACGATTTAAGATCACGCTCTACAATCATGAACATCGCCAAAGCTTCGACCCTACAACGGTTCTTAAGGTGGATTCCGAATCACCGGGGAAACGCACATAGACAATCGTGTCTACAGCGCCATAACACAAGCGACCGCTCAACGCGTTGTGTTGGCAGTCTTCGCCGCTGCTCGGGGTGAATCGCTGGTCGGACGGTCGAGCGCGCTTTCAAACATATCGGGCAGATTGCAATTATCGTGCTCGAGGCTCGTTCCGAACGTCATGGCGACTTTTACCTTACAACTCGCATGATCCGACTATTTAAGATTGCCTTGTCACAATCATGAAGATCGCGAGAGCCTCGACGAACGGTTTTTAAGGTGGGTTCCGAACCACAGCGAGTATCGAACCTCTCCCCCGTCCAGGCGAGACGGGTGTAACAGAAGCAGCGCCAGCCGCGACGGGTTGGTGGGGTTTCCTCTCCGCTCTTCCCAATAACAGTACGTCGAACGGTTCGGCGAGAGGGGGGGGAGGGGAAACAGCGAGTGTTTTGCACGCCGAGAAGCGAACGGTGGAGGCGGCGGTGCAGGTTGCCGCAGGAGGCAGTGTGTGCAGCGAGAGCGTCACAAGCCGACGAGCGAGGCGAAGAAGAGGAGCGCGCAAAGCTTGCGGGTCGATTCGCTCTCGCGCGCGCGCGCGAGGGGGGGGGAGGGGAGGACGTCCCCGACGGAAAGACATACAACGAACGAGGGGAAAAGCGTGTGGTCCGTTGTAAAACAGGCGTGAGTGCCCCGAGGAGAGTCAAGCGAGCGACTGTGCGTGCTCTCGCTCCTACCGTTCGGCCTCGCATGTGCCGAGGTTTTCCTCGGCCCAACGGCGCTCGGATTTTCTTCGTTCGTCTCGCGGCTTTGCTTCTTCGAACTTTTTTCTTTTTTGTACCCTCAGCGACTTCGGGCTTCTTAATCGAATACGAGAATCGAGACTGGGACAAATCGATCGGGCGCGGAGAGACTTCGCCGCCGCCGACGCCGCTGCCGCCGGGAAGAACGAAGAAGAGAGGTCGCGACGCGTTTACCGTGTAATCGTGTGTGACACAAAACGCTCCGACGCGCGGCGCTAAGGGGGGAGGGGGGCGGGGAGGGAGGGGCGAAACATAAAATCGCGCGCGCGGCCGACGACGACTGCTGCTGCCTGCCATCCGTTTCGCGAAGCTTCTTCTTTTTTTTTTTTGTTTCAACTCTCCGCAACAAGACAAACAAGAGTCGCGGCGATCGTGCGGGCATATTCTATATGTGACGAAACTTAAGAGAAGGCAAAGAAATTTATTAATAAAAAAAAAACGCCTCCAGTAGTCACACTTTTTCTACGTTGTATTTCCGTAACTTTGTGCATGCGTGTATATAGATGTGTGCGTGCGTGTGTGTGTGTGTGTGTGTGTGTATGTGTGCGGGAATGATACGACGGTACATTCGGCGTAGAGGGTAGTCGATGGAATTTCCAGTGAGCGTCCTACGTTGTTCATTATCTATCGTCGACTCCGCCGCTCCTCCATCCGCACGCGATCTTCGCCGACCGCTGTAAGGCGCGATCGTTCCCCGAACATTTTTCTCCCCTTTTCTTCTAAAGCTCTTTTTTTTATAATAAAAAGGCCTCGCTCGTTTCGTGAAAGTTGCACCGATAGTCGAACCTTTCGGGCCTCGTGTCGCCGTGTGTGCGTGGAGTTTGGATGAAGGGGACTCGTCTCGGCGATACGTGGAATGACAATAAAGTCGGGAGAACGCGCTGTCGGTACGTCGGTTGGGGAAATAACGAGGAACGAAGCAGGCCGAGGGGGAGGCTCTCGTCCTTCGAGATTCGTCGGACGACGCTAGCTCAACGTACGGCTTCGGACTTTTGAGCCCTGCGGTAATAAAGTGACAAAGTAACAATAAAAATAACGATTAATCTGCTGGCATGGCAATTGAAAAAATCGGTGTATTCGCATCGAGAACCGTTCTCGCCGGTGCTTATATCGCTCTCGCTGCCGTCGTCGTACACGCGATACCCAATGAGAACTGGGACAGAGACGACGATCCAAGTACGTATATATCGTGTATATGTGTATGTTGTTTGTGTGTACGAGTGTGTATGCGTAGGATGGTAGGATGCGCCCGACTTTCACGTGTCTCTCTGTCGTCCGCCATGAATAATTGTTCGTTCCTGATCGTTTATACAAGAGATTCTGATGAAAATTCTTGCAGTATCGACTACAGAGGTGAGCGCGATCCTGGGACAGTCGGCATCACTGCCATGCGATATCGAACCGTCAACGAGGGGCGAAAACATCTACATGGTTCTCTGGTTCCGCGATAACTCGATCAAACCGATTTTCAGGTAACGTCGGCCGGTCCGACTCGAACGCTGTCACGTACACGACAATGTAGAAAGACACCACCACCAACAGCCATTGTTTATTATCGTTTTGACGAATCTTCCGAGCATCTTTTTTTTTTTGCACGAAAAAACTCGGTTTTATTGTTTAGGTAGTTATATTGGATTTTTTTTTATTTATCGTATTTATAGCCGTATTTTTATTATTTACCGTATATCTATATTGTATTTATCTTATTTTATTTATTTTACCGTATTAATTTTTTTATTATGATTATTGTTCACGCGAATTTTTCCGATATTTCACTAAACTTATTTGAAAGTAATTAATTTCAGCCTCGGTAGCTCGGACGAATGTTTTGTAGTTAATAAAGCGTCGAGTACTTTTTTTTGTTAACTTGAATACGGACGAATTTTTTTATCCTCGATCCTAATTGATTTACCGCTAGACATATCGGGTGTGGACATGTATGTATACGATATCGATGGGACCGAAGTTAAACGGGCACACGTAAGCGTTTGTAAGTTATTATTTATCGTATTTATACTGGATTTCATTATTTACCGTATTTATTATCTATTAATTTTATCGTATATTTATTGTTTACCGGTTTTTCCCGATATTTTGAGAAACTAATTTGAAAATAATGAACTTCGGTCTCGGTAGTTCGGGCGAATGTTTTGTAATTAATAAAGCGTCGAGTACCTTTTTTTTTACATGAAATATAAACGATTCTTTAAATCCTCGATACATTGATTTACCGCTGTATCGGATATGTAAATGTATATATAATATCGATTGGCTTCGCTAGAGTTAAAAGGGCGTACGTAAACGTTTGTCAGTTATTGTTTACCGTATTTAGTTTATTTTACTTATTTTACTCTATTAATTTTATTATATATTTATTGTTTATCGAATTTTTCGACATTTCGACGAACTTTATTTGATAATAATGAACTAAAGTCTCGCCAGCTCGGTTGAATGTGTTATCATTGATAAAGCGTCGACTACTATTTTTTTTTTTTACATGAAACGTAGACGATTTTTTAAATCCTCGATACATTGATTTACCGCTAGCTGTATCGGATATGTACATGTATATATAATATCGATTGGCTTCGCTAGAGTTAAAAGGGCGTACGTAAACGTTTGTCATTTATTATTTACCGTATTTAGTTCATTTTACTTATTTTACTCTATTAATTTTATTATATATTTATTGTTTACCGAATTTTTCGACATTTCGACGAACTTTATTTGAAAATAATGAACGAAAGTCTCGCCAGCTCGGTTGAATGTGTTATCATTAATAAAACGTCTACTACTATTTTTTTACATGAAACATAGACGATTTTTTAAATCCTCAATACATTGATTTACCGCTGTATCGGATATGTACATGTATATATAATATCGATTGACTACGCTAGAATTAAAAGGGCGTACGTAAACGTTTGTCAGTTATTGTTTACCGTATTTAGTTTATTTTACTTTTTTTACTCTATTAATTTTTATATTCATATTTTATTATTATATTTTATATTTATATTTTATATATTATATATTTATTGTTTACCGGATTTTGCAACATTTCACGAACTTTATTTGAAAACAATCGACTTGAGTCACGCCAGCTCGTTTGACTGTCTTATACATAATTAATAAAGCGTCGAGTGCTTTTTTTTTTTACATGCGATATTATACGATGTTTTTTTTTTGTTATACTCGATCCATTGATTTACCGCTAGCTGTATCGGATATCTACACATATACACGATATCGATGCGGCCAATGTTAAAAGGTCGTTCGCAAGCGTTTGTGAACTACACTTGTGCGACCTTCCGGCACGAAACCGTCGCTATGTACGAACGCGGCGTATGTGCATAGGGCAGATATTTATAAGGGAGTGCTAAACGACGACGAGCGTAACTTCGCCCTCATCTCCGCGCTTATCTCGTCCGTTGCAGCATCGATGTACGCGGCAAGTCGTTCAAGAACGCCCGGAACTGGTCCGACGAGTCGGTCGCACCCCGACTACGTTTCGACAGATTCTCAACGCCGGCTGTGCTCTATCTCGAGGGCGTCGTGCTCGGCGACGAGGGTGTTTACAGGTGTCGGGTGGATTTCAGAAATTCACCGACCAGAAATTATCAAGTCAATCTGACTGTGATTCGTGAGTATGATTTGATTATTCACATTTTTTTTTTTTTTTACTCCAAATTTCACAAACATTCTCAACTTTTGATGATGATTGAAAAAAATTGTATAACAGAAATGAACAATTTTTTTTTTTGACCCCAGAACTCATGTATCATTTTTTTCGACCTTCAAAACTCATGACCGGGCTGGATATTAACTCCACGTTTTTTTTTCTACGTACATTAGCAATAAATGGGGTTTGCTGTACATGAATCTCTTCGTTTGCTAGTAAGGAAGAGAATGGTGTGCGACAAATTTGATTTTATTTATCGTTTAGGGACTGAAAGTCACACTTAAGACTCAAGACGTAATGGAAATTGGCAAAAGTCGCATTTTTTGCGGAAACAAATTGTCGTTTTTTGTAATGTAATTTTAATTTCAAACGTCTATTAGAGAAAAAATAGTGTAGTTGTATTCCATTAAAAAAATCTTTTTCTTTGGGCTCATGAAAATGCGGAATCACCGAAAACTGGTAATATGGAACAAATTAATGAAAACGCAAAAAAAAAGAAATAGTTTTGCATGAATTTTAACATAATGATTAATTAAAGATAATGATAATTATTATAAAAAAAATTAGTAACAATTATTTTTAAAAAATGACGACTATATACATCCAAATTACGTTAATATAAATTACATTTGATAGTCCGGACAAAAAAAAAATCGATTAGACAAAACACTAACGGGTACTCCCGAGTGGGGTAAATTTCGTTATCGTCTCGTGTAAAAACACTCGAGCTGCTGAGGCCAGCACCGGCCTGCACACATTGTCAGATAGTTGAACCAAATTATCGTTCAGGTCCCGTGTCAATAACGTCAATTTCTACTTTAGGAGCGTTTAAAATGGTTGGAGTTCTAGGGTTAAAAAACACGCAATTAAAAAAAATTTAATGTCTAAAAATTTAATTTTTTTTTGTATGCAAACAGATCCGCCTCACCAACTTCTGATGTACGACAGTTCGGGACGGGAGATTCCCTTGATCGTCGGACCGTACAAAGTCGGCGACGAATTCACCCTGTCCTGCGAAGTCAGAGGGGGTGAGTTTGCCCACTGATAAAAAATTGCCGTTGAATCAACCAAAGATTCGGGCAGGGGCGTTCAAATGAATATTTTGTTGGTGGAACAAAATATTTTAAGGCCTAACAAATATTTTTGTGAAGTTATCCAAAAAATGTTTGAACCAATCAAACTTTTAGCGAACAACCGACAAAATATTCATTTGAACGTGTTTGCCCGAATCTTTAGTTGATTCAGTGGTTTTTTTTTATCCGTGCTCCTCCAGCTCGTCGTATCGAAATGATTCTACTGCGATCTCGATCGCTCGAATTAATTTAACGTTCCATCGCCAGGCAAGCCACCCCCGACAATAACGTGGTTCGTCAACGGCAAGAAGGTGAACGGCGTCGAGCACAAACCGAGCATAAACGCCGACGACATCGTGGTCAGCAAGCTGAGCGTACCGCAACTAAAACGGGAGCACCTCAATACGACGTACAAATGTCAAGCCGCCAACACGAATCTCGGCCCTCCGCTCGAAAAATCGGTCCTGCTCGACGTTCTTCGTGAGTTAAAAAAATTATATATTTAAATAGGGCAGAGTGGGCGAACGTCGGCTGACCGAGAATATTAATATCTCAGCTGCAAAGTGAAGTTTCGATAAAAAAAACATCTTGAATTTTCACGGATTCAACTTTGGTATTTCTTGCAACGGATTGCAGCGTTTTTGCGATATAAAATTATGGACGGACTAAATAGTATTAGCGATGGAGAGAAAATTTTGATCCGGTCGATATTAAACTGTCATACTCGTGAAATCTATTTGAAAAATCCATAAAGAAAAATCGGTCCTGTTCGACGTTCTTCGTGAGTTAAGAAATTATATATTTAAATAGGGCAGAGTGGGCGAACGTCGGCTGACCGAGAATATTAATATCTCAGCTGCAAAATGAACTTTCGATCAAAAAAACATCTTGAATTTCCACGGATTCAACTTTGGTATTTCTTGTAACGGATTGCAGCGTTTTGCGATATAAAATTATGGGCGGACTAAAATATTGTAAATCGTTTGAGAGAATACTTTGATCCGGTCGGTACTAATGTAATCATCCGTACAAAAAGTAACATTTCATGACTGATCTCATCTATCCAGAAAATACGAACAGTTAATTAAACAATTACTTTGTAAATCAGTGATTGATGAAAGAGGATACTCGAATAATGTAAAAAATGTATAATCCAGATATCACCGCTCGATTCTTTAAAATTCCGGCTTGACCGGTATTCGCCTACTCTGTAGCCATGCATCAATAAAAATATATTCATATATATGATGAATCATTTATCCAGGAAATGCAAAAATTTAATTAAAAAGTGCCTGTCGAAATCGATAAATGATAAAAGATAACTGTGGACGAATAGATAAATACATAATGCGGAAGAATAAATGAATAAATAATCAGAACATCACCGCTGGATTCTTTAAAATTCGCTTGACACCGGTCAAGCTAATTTTATCGCCCATAGAAATGTATTGGCCCACTTTGACCTACCTTGCCCTACCGAGTGTACATTTATATCCAGTATATACTTTTAATCGACAACTATACGATGAAATTTCAGTGGAGCCTCTGAGCGTCAAGATTTTGCACAAACCGAGCCCCCTCGAGGCCGACAGAACCTACGAGCTGACCTGCGAAGCGATTGGCTCTCATCCGAGAGCTAAAATCACTTGGCTGGAGGACGAAACGCCGTTTCGCAACGGCAAAACCAGAGACGGCGGTAACGCGACGGTCGTTCTCAGCACTCTGAAATTCTCGCCGAAACCCGAGGACAACAGCAAAAATCTAAAGTGTCGAGGAACCAATCCGGAACTTCCGAACGCCTCCCGAGAAGATCTCTACCACCTGAACGTTGTCTGTAAGTTGAAACTTTATATTTATATTTATATTTATATTTATTTCGACGATGAAAGTCAAGGAATATATTTGGGGTTTTCGCAGTTCCGCCCAAGGTACAGCTTCATCTGGGAAGCACTTTGAACGCACAAAATATCAAGGAGGGCGACGACGTATATTTCGAGTGCAAAGTACTGGCCAATCCCGGCCATCTCAAGATAACGTGGAGACACAACGTAAGTTACTTTGAAAACAGTACAAAAACTAAGCATACCTCCGGTAGCGGAAACGGTTCTTAGTTCGACCCCGATTATCATCGATAAACGAGCTATCGAAAAATAAAAGAAAACATTTATTGACGATTATTTTTTCGCTAGCTTCATAAAGGGCCAATCTTTCGGATCGAACTCGATTACCACCGATGAACGAACTATCGAAAAATAACGAAATTATAGTTTATTAACGATTTTTTTTTTCGCCAACTTCGTAGACGGCCGAAATTTTCGTTCAACCTCGATTATGACCGATAAACGCGCTATCGAAAAAAAAAATCTAACGGTTTAAAAATATTTTTTCCTCGTCTTCGCAAAGGGCCAGATATTAACGAACAACAAAACGTCCGGAGTGCTGATGAGCGCCCAGAGTCTGGTACTCCAGAAAATAAAGCGCGACAACGGCGGAAATTACACGTGTCTGGCGAGCAACGATCGCGGCGAGACGTCCAGTCTGGTGGTCAATCTCCGTGTTCAGTGTGAGTATAAAAAAATATTAATTTATTCGATTCCATTATAAATGATCGGGGGCGTCTCGTCCGACTGAATTTTCCGATGTAGCAATGGAATTATTGGTTGTCCATCGACCAATGAAATATTAATCCGTAACATTTTCGTCCCCCGCCGATATCATCGCTTCAAGTCTCGCCGGTGTGCAAGACGAAAGAAGTGACGATAATCGGAGCGTCGCTGGATGAATCGGTCAAGGTGCGCTGCGAGGTCGAGGCCGATCCGAGCGAGGTCGATTTCTTGTGGGAGTTCAACAACAGCGGCGAGAACTTCGAAATAGCACCGGCAAAGTTCGATGGAAACAATGGAACGACCAGCGAATTTATTTACACGCCGGTTAACGAACGCGATTACGGCGCTCTGACCTGCCGGGGAAGAAATATGATCGGCAATCAGGAAGCTCCCTGCGTCTACACAGTCATTCCTGCCGGTAAATACCCAAACACGTGTGGATGAACTGGCAGCGCATCCTCATAAATTTATTATAGCGTCGGCACAAATATAGAAACCTATATTCGTGCCGATATCGAATGAATTTAAACGAATTGATTGTATGCAAATGGCTTAAATAATTCTCCTCTTTTTATCCGTTCATTCAGTCAAACCGAGCCCGCGATTTCTCACCTTTCTCGAGTGATATTTGATATTCGATATTTTTCACCACAACTGGAGATTAAATTCAATTTAATGTATCAGTTTTGACATAAAAGCTTCTAGGCCGGTGCATTAATTTATCAATTTTTTAAAACAGTGTAGCCTATGCTGAAGCTGATCCATTTGAGCGCCTCTTGGAAGCTTACGACATATTTTAATGTGCCAAAGCCTATTAAATTCGCGAACTCTCCATATTAATTGATGCGTAATATACACCGAATAGCAAACTTACAATAATAGCAAAAGATAATTCATATAATTGCCATTTGAAATTAAATTTAAAAATCCGTATATTAATATTTCACGTTGGGATTAAAAAAATTCGATACTTCGAACTGGTGATTAAGGTGCCGAAATTTTATAAATTTTTTTAACACGAGTATATTAAAATCAACATCTGATGTGAATATCCGACTATCTTGGTTATTGCTATACAGTCATTGGAAATAAATGAATCCACCTGCGAAATTCAATACTAGTACTTTGTGCTTGCAAAGTAGGCATTAAGATTGCAAAAGGTAAGCAGGTCGAATATCGGAACGAATGAGAAGTCTATATTCGTCCCGATATCGAATAAATTTAAACGAATCGACTTTACGCAAATCGTCTAAATAATTCTCCTCTTTTTTTGTCCGTTCATTTAGTCAAGCCGAGTCCGCTGAACAACTGCACGGTCAAAGCTTCGGTGAACCAGAGTTCGGAGATTCTGGAGGTCGAGTGCGTCGCCGGTTACGACGGTGGTCTCAAACAGGAGTTCCGACTCGAAGCTTACGAAGCGCGGACCAACAGTTTGCGAGCCAACGTCTCGAGTCTGAATCCTGAGACGCCACTCTTTCGCATACAGATCGCCGAGCTTTTGCCCGCTACGCGCTTTTACCTCACCGCGTACGCGGTGAACGCGAAAGGCAAGAGCGAAGTTTACGTGCTCGAGGATATCGCTCTGAGTGATTCTGGCAAGCCGGCAGGTGGGTTGTGATTAAACATTTTTTTTTTATCGGGAGTTTCGATTGCTTCGTCCGATCTTTGCAAATTAATTTTATCGTTTCAGACAGCGGCGTGAGCGTCGTGCCGCTGATACTGCTGCTCATCGGCTGCCTCGTCGCTCTCGGAATAACCGTGCTCTCGGTAATGCTGATGATGTACCGTCGTCGCGGCACGACTTCGCCGGTTCACGTCGAACCGTACATGAAACAACCGATAATTAGCCCACCGGACTCGAGAAACAACTCTATGCTCGATGTCACGCACGGCGATCACACGTACTTCGTGGAGTACACTCTCAAACAGGTCGCCGACTACGCGCTCAATAATCAACCGGATATCATACAATCACCTCAAGGTACTAAACGACTTAAAAAAACAATTAACGATAATTTGAAAATATTAAGAAAATCAAAGTGAACTATTGTTGTATACTAACATTACTATCAAATTTCAAGTCAAATATCAAATTTCAAATCAAATATCAAATTTCAAACTTTCAATTTACTCGCATTGAACACTATTCGTTTGTGTTTGCAGACCAAGAGAAAATAAAACGGGAGCCGCAGCTCTTTTTGCCGGTCAGACCAGACACGCTGTTCGCCCCGTACGACATTCACAAGCAAGGCCTTCAAACAAACAGGTGTAGCGTGAGTACAATAAAAAATAAAGCAGATCTCTCAAAATGTCCTAAAAACCGAGAAGTGTATAAAAACTTTAAACGATCGTATTTCCCACAGTTAAATCCGTTCTCGGCAAAATCGTGGGAGCCGATAAGCTTCAAGGCCGATCGGAATCACATGAAGGAAATAATAATCGCAAACTCCATACCCGGTCCAGAGAGTTGCGTTTAAGATATTGTCAACGAACTGGTGAATCGACATATCAGAATAGCTGAGAGAGCGACCGAGTGAGTCCGAGCTTCGGGTGGCTGCCAAAAAGCCAACGGATTAAGTACGGCGATCTCAAAGATCCCCGAAAAAAAAGAAAAAAAAATGTAACGGAATACAAGAAGGTGTCGTATTCGCAACGATTACGACAACCGGCCGCCGAGAGGAGACAAACGGTGGAAACGACGAAACCGCGACGAGATCGGCACCGGCCGAGAGCGATTGATTTTTCGCGACGTCAGCGCCGCTCTCGCCGCATCATTGTACTACTCGAACGAAACGCCATGCACGGTGTATTATTCCAAGTTTAATATATTTTGTGTCAAGTCTTGAAGAGTCTCGATGCCTCAATATTTTTTTTATAGAGAAATCCCGTCAATTCTGTCTTCGGCCACTGCTCGAATGCAGCGGAATTTTCAGTAGAAGGCGTGAACGACTCGGGATCGCTGCCAGAAGAGGAACGGAAAGCCGTTACTTCCGTTCGTGCAGATAAACGCCCCGAGGAGAACGCCACAAATGAGACACGCGAATCCGAGGATTCCAATGGCAAGGATTATCCAATAAAACGAAAGGCAATTTGCGATCATGCTCTTCACTCGCTGGACGAAGGAGCTGGGCGCGTTTTCCGTTCGGGCTCGAAGATTGCCCATCCGGTCGGCAACGTGGAGATCGCCCGGATCGACAGCTGCGTTTTCCGCCGGAAGTTCCGGTACTTTTGCCGGAAATTCCGGTACTTTCGCCGGAAGTTCCGGTACGTTCGCCGGAAGTACTTTCTCCTCAAGTGGTTTTTCACCGGGCGGCAATCTTTTTACGTTGCGCAACGGTGATTCGACCGGGACTTCCGGTGGCGCTTGCCTCGTTCCCAAAGCGCCGGTTCTTCGGGCGCTTCGCAGATAAGATCTTCTGTACGTCGAATCATTGAAATCCGGTATTTCCTGCAAGGCGATATCGTTCGACTAGGCACGGATACGGATCGAGGAAAAAAAATGGGACTTTAAGGGAATGCTGGATCCGTTTTTAATTCCCTACTTACCGATTTTACCGACGAAACTAGGTGAATTCTTAGTTTCAATTTGGAATTGTTATGCTACGCATATGCTTCAAATCGTGCAGTAAGCAGAATGCATGCTGTTGAAATTTTGAGCGGCCGTATTGGTTTTCGCGACAATCTGTAGTGGTCAATTTTCTTTATCTCTCGGACGTTTTCAACCGAAATTCGAGTGCATGCCGAAGCGTTTATGGCTAGTATTACAGTTCTGTAAAATTTGAGGCATATGCGATTCCACTAAGTCAGCTCGTTCCGTCGGTAAAACAGGAACGCCAAGCAGCCCCTTAAAACTATCGAGAATTTTTTGGGAGCTTATCTTTAAGTATCATTTGGTCTCTGGACCTTTTGCATCTGTCTGCGCACCAACCGCACGACTTTGCACTTCAAGTGTAGAAGGTTCGTGATGAATTCGTCGGCGGACGGTAGAACGATGCTCGAGGAAGAGTCGATACCGATGCAGTCCGCCTCGCCGCATGTATCGCGATCGCATATCATTTCGATCATTGCTACGACGACCTTAAAACTGTATTCCCTTTACGAAGCCTTGATAGGCTGAAAAATTTATCGAAAATATTATCTTCACGAGCCACGTCACTCACGCGACTCGCGGGACTGATCAGTCGTGTTTTTTTTTTCAACATCCACACGCTAACCGTTGCGTTCCTTAATTCATACTTTTCTGTTCCTATTATTCTATTTCTGACCAAATTCGAGATAAACGCGGTTTTTCTGCTAATAGTCAATACTACGAAAACCTTGCGTGAATTCATTTGGAAAATTCCAAAGTCATTTCTCGGAAATGATTATAAATACGAATCTCGTTTTTATTACGAAAATACTTAACGCATACTCTTAAGCAGTAAACCTATGTTACGGTTTCACAGAGAAAGAAGCTCAATAGAGGAACAAATGCATACGGCATTTTTTTCGACAACCAGACGTTGATCGTTGTCTTTCTTAATTCATACTTTTCTGTTCCTAACTAAATTCGAGATGCATGCCGTTTTTTCTGCCTATAGTCAACACTCCGAATATTAATTCGCATTTGTTCGTTTGGAACATCCCTGAGTTATCTCTCGGAAACAATTATCAATACGAGTCTCGTTTTTATTAGGAAATTACTTAACATATACTCTTAAACAGTAAACCTATGTTTCGGTTTCATAGAAAGAAAAAAAAAACATCTCAACAGAGGAATAAATACATACGTCGATCAATTGACTCTGGGCCTTCTCTCGGGCGGTGGTTTCATGTCTTTTTTCTCGGTTTTTATTTCCTGCTTTATCTCCACAGCTGAAAAGCAAACGGAAAGGTAAACGTGAGTAACACGGCGACACAGAGTGAACGTCGTAAAACATTTTCGACGCATTTTCCGTCGGACTCACGAGCTTCCGCCGCGGGCTGGACGGGCTTCGGCACGGGAAGAGGAAACTTTCGCGTTATCTCGGCCAGCAGCATGTCGACCCGCTGCCGCTGAAACAACGAGCTGGGCTCTTCCCGCGAGGGTGTCTCCTTCTTCGCGGCAAGAGATTTGCCGTTTTTGAAGTCCCAAGAGTAACCTTTGCTCGGATGGTACCTGGAACAGCTGCTCGCCTCCTCGAAGGCCGACTGCACGTGATGAACCGTCGATAACTGAAAAAAAGCGTATTTTTAGAAATAGCAAATTCTCACAATCTAGTTCCATTTTTTTCGTGCCTCGATTCGTCACTGCCGAATTGCGGTGGCCGTTTTTCCCCCGGAAAAAAATTCCCTGACTGACCAATTAAAAATGTTCGTTGAAAAAATTTCTAACGACTTGTATATAAAAAAAAATAATGATGTAAATGAAAATGCCTACTTTTTATATTAATGTTTAATTAGATTTTTCAGTTTTTTTTTTAAATGTTCTCAATTTTTTTTTAAGGCTCCCGTTTATGCACTCCTTATTTGTTTATAGAAGGTTCGGCGACAATTTTACCTTTTCCCTGACCAATTTTGAAATGCCCTGACCTTTCCCTGATTCCCTAACGAAGATTTTTTTCCCCTAACTTTTCCTGGTTTTCCCCGTTTTCCCTGACCACGGTCACCATGTGTATTTTTTTTTGTAGACTCACCAGCCTGGAATTGACCACAGAAGCAAGATCCGGCGCTTGGTAGACGACTCCGGCAATAATGTAGTAATCCGCTAAAGGAGTCGCCTGCGTGGGAGAATAACGATGTTGCTTTCTAATAACGTAGAGAATTGGTTCTTGAACGTGCAACAGAATGTACTCCAAGCCGGTCATGTTCCTGCGGGGGGACAAAAATGTATGAAATCAGACACTAAAATTAACTTATGAAAAATAAAGAAGATAAATAAAAAAAAATAAAGGTTCAAATAATCTAAAGAATCGAGTATAAAATGAAACAGAGTCCGACCCAATGAAACGTTACATGTCGATTGAATTGAGATGGTTTAATATATGTTATTTTACTTCTGTACTGTAGTTCTGTTGAAACTAATAGATCTAAGTAAGTTATGAGACACAGTCTGTATTGAATTATGGTAAAGGAGAAATCCGTTAATAAACAAATAAAGAAAAAAGCGACTGTGGCAAAGACTCGACAGCGCCTTACGTCAGATTTTCGGGATTGAGTCTCTGCATTTTTACGATCTCGTTGTTGCACGTTCGATCGAAGAAGGGATTGCTTCGTTCGGAAAAGTACTCCATTATGTTGCTGGGATTGAGAATGGGAATCCACGCGCTGTCGTGCCAGGACAAGCCCAACGGATTGTCTGTAAGAGCAAACAAAAATAAATGCTCGACAATGAGACACGAAAGTTTCGAACGTAAAAAAACGAAATTTTTGTACTCGTCGTCGCTGATGTTTACCTGGGACCGGAGCTCGTCCGGACATCATCTTTGGAGCTCGATCGAAGACTCTTTCGTTTCGCAGTTTAGAGATAAATAAGTTTTTTCTGTAATAACAAGCACTCGGAGATCGATTCTATTGCACGACAGAGCGTCGCTCGCGGTATGAGAGGGCACAAACTGACGAGTCCCGAGTTAGATCAAGCTAGTTCGCGATCAGCTGGTCGAGCGTCAGCGCCATCTAGCGGCGATTCGAGAATTCCGTGTTCCGAGAACCACATTAGTAATAATAATAAAACACACGAGAGTTTATATAAAACATACGAAAAATATTGGGAACTGAAACGTCACATACACTGTGACCTTTCTCTTTTCGTTGTGATTCATATCTAATGTATAATACGTCATTTCAAGAAACGAAATTTTGCGCGTGTTTTTTTTTACTTTGAGCTTAAGACCATATGAAAGACCGCCCTTTCCCCATCCATTCCTGGCTCAGTCGGTATCAAAAACTGTAATAAACTTTTCTCAAGGGTTCTCGTGTGTACGTTGAAAAGAAAAGTCACATCGAGAGCGGAATAATCTCGGCTTTCGATGTTCTGATCGTGAATACCAGAATCCGTGAGAAAAGTTACAGCTTTTACATATGAATAAGGTCGGTAATAAAAACTGTAATGAATGGCATTCGGAGATGATAGGCATTTCGCGAAAAAGCAAAGTATTAGCTGACGTAGAATTCCAAACCGCGTCCGATGATACTTGGCTTTTACCCCAAATGTAGAGCAGATTTTTACATGGCATTGATTCGCAAAATGCAAGTATCGCGGCGTCTCTCTCGCACACGAGAGGACACGCGTGTATGCGATAAATTTAAGAAAGTGGGGGTAACGCCTTCTCCTCTTGGGCTTCGCGTTGAGAGAATTGAGGGGAAGTGGCCTACTAGAGAGCGTCGAGACTGTACCAATGATCGCGGCCGATTACCGTTCCACGCTCGAGAGATACTTTTGCTAATTTTACACGCGAAAGTGCTTGTCTTTCCCACGGAAATCTACCCATACCGATTTTACCTACCAGAGATTAGTTACGCGGACGCGGTGGAATGACCGACTGTCGTTGCGTCGAGATAAAAACGTCGAGGCCTCGTCGGGATACAGCGTGGTACATGTCAAGGGCACGCGGCTCCCCGGAGCGACGTCGAAAGCACGCTCGAACGCGCAGCTGATCCACTCACAACGAACGAATCTTCGCGAGGACGCTGGAAAAGCCCGAAAACGCTGGTTCGTTGCGATCGTTAAAAATTGACTCGTACGTTCGGTGTGAGTATAACTCGTCGACTGACCGTTTCGGGGGTAAGAAAACGAGAATGAAATTTTTTTTTTAGAGTGATGTGTGGTTTTTCGAGAGCTAACCACTTGCTGTTTCAGGAATCGTCGAACGAGAATGACATTTTTTGAGAGTGATGCGGTTTTTTTTTTTGGAGAGCTAAGACCCGACGTTTGATTAATTCGAGTTTAACTAAGCATGGCCTTCCCCCCCCCCCGCGATTTAGGCGTTTTTCACCCAAATTCCTCTAACTCCAAGAATTAATCTCGAGTTAGTGTCGTTGCTATGACTCTCGGGATACTCATGCGTGGCTTGAACATTGCATTGTAAGTAGAGATTTGGAAATAACGCTATTTTATTATTTCGTAAAATTACCGTATTTTTACTGAACATTATGTTTTTTAAAAATATTGTCACGAAATGCTTTTCGTAAATTTACTGTAAAAAGTGGTAAAAACCATCTATCTCGTGTGACACATTACCGGGTAACAAAATTTGTTGGTAAATTTACCGCGAAAAACTTTATAATCTACGTATTTGAATGTGACATTACCAGCTGAAAAATTGTAAACTTCGCCTGTATAGTTGTGAAATTACCGTAACAACATTTTTCACTTCACGCATCATATTTTTACGGTAAAAATACGGTAAAATTACCGGTCACATTTACTGCTTATATTTTCAATGGTAAGTTTTTTCGCTGTAACTGCACGCCGCGAAATCAATAGTTACGAATTTCAAGCCGTTTGTTCTTTTTAGGGAAACGATGAAGAGCTCCAACTACAGCGTAGTACCGATACACGAACGTTCCGATCTGTTCGAAGAATGCTGCCGTATCATCAATGCCGAATGGCCGGCCAGCCAAACTAGACGGTGCGTTGTATATTTTTTTTTAATCCAATATGCTCCAATATGCAAAAATCAAAGAATCTTTTATTTTCTCATTTTAAATGAATTCCTCGTTTTTTTTTAGAATTTATATGAATTTTTTTCAGAATTTTCTCACATTTCAACATTTTCTTTTTCGAAAATTTAAAAAATCGATATAGAGGCACGAATCTCGGGTATGTTTTCGTGTCACGATTCCACAGTGCACACGAAAAGTTTCGGGGCGATTACACCGACGGTTCTGTAGTTATGGCCTTAAAAAAAAAGAACTTGATACGGAAAATTGAAAAATTTCAGAAAGCCCTGAAAAAATTCATGTGCCTTCCAGAAAATCAACGAATTCATTTGAAAAGAGTAAAAAGAAGTTTACCGATTATTCACTGAACAATTTGTTTAGAAATTTGTTAATGACTGTTTGACTGTTATTATTGTATAAAATTAATGTTCTTGGCACCATTGGTGCAGTTGGTTATTTACAGATTTTTATACCATTAAGAGGTGTTCAAATTCTCACTGAATCCCACTTTTGGCTGGAAATGTACGTGTGACGCATCCTTAACAATTTTTTTTTTTTGCAGATTACGATCATTTGCAGAGTCCTGCGACGTGTTTCCAACGTGCTTGGTACTTCTCAACGGAGACAAGGCTGTTGGTCACTGCAAATTGTCGTTGATACCCAGCGAACACGATGGTTGTTTTCTCGGCTCGGGTCCGTAAAATTTTTTGTCCACGATCATCGCTCTTTTTTTTCGTCAAGGAGACAAGCTAACGAAATTTACGAATTACAGTCGTAATAGATCATCCATGGAGATCTCGAGGCCTGGGTTCTATGTTGCTGCGGGAAGCCGAAGAATACGCCTCGAAGAGGGGAATCAAAAAAATGTATTTATCTACAAAAGGCCAGGAGGGCTTCTACCTGAAGAACGGCTACAGCGTCTGCCCGCCTATCGATATATATAGGATATGCCAACCGCCCGTTTCCGCGACGATAACAACGCCCTTCTTCGCTCAGTACGCTAGGAAAGAATATTCGGGTCCACCGGCGCCGCCCATGCCTCCACCTCCGACCATTAAAACCTCGCCGGTAACATCCGCCAAAACTTACATGGTCAAAACTTTATAGCCCGGAGTATACGCGATTATGAAAATAAAGAAAAAAAGAAGACCCAATTTTTGTGTGCGTTTCATCGACGATCGATCGGGAGTGGCCTTACTGAGGATCGGTCGCGATACCGCAGAGCTTTTGATAGTACTGCGGCTGCTCCAGACAGTCGATAAAGAATGCGCCGAGATCGCACTTGGCGATCGCTCGGCCTGGCGACGCGTCGATCTTCACGGTGTACTTCGAGCTCGGCGAATCTGCGCGGCAAAAGTCGAGCATGGTTAATCTCGATTATTCGCAAGATCGAGTTAATCGCCCTGTCGGCGAGATACGTGCCTGCTATGTGCGGCGGCAAGACCGCGATCCATTTTAGACCGCTCTCCTTCACGGCGTCGAGCATCCTCTGGTGATCGGCGTTTAAGTCCTTGAATATTGGCGGCACTTTTTCTGGCTCGTAGAACAGGAAAGCTGAAACAGTTCGACGAACGATCTGCGTATCTATCACCGATCTGAACGGACGCTCGGATGATTCAATGACACAGGTCGAAAAAAAAGGTTGTGCATTCAACCAACATTTATTGTCCAAAAAATCTACTATTTATTTGTTCGTAGATGTTCGTGGACAAGAAATGTTTGTCGAATGTACCAACCTTTTTTTCTTTATGTAGCGCTGTTTCTAGCCGTATTTACCTGACAAACAAACGGAGACCACTTCAACCCCGTTGGTCTTCATGGCCTTCAGTATATTCTTTATGCCGTCCGACAAAACTGTGGTAGGCTCTGGAACGAAAAGTATGGGATTTAAAAAAATGCATATATTTATTATTATTATTACTGTTTTCAGAAATTAAGTTTCCACTTGTTGATCTGCCTCTATATAATATAGTTTTTCTTCATTAAATTTTTTTCCAATGTTCAACAGAGCTGGGCAAAGTAACAAAAAATACTTTAAGTACAAAGTAAAATCGTACTTATTGAAACAGGTTTTCATGCCACTCATTGAGCATCCGTAATGCGAGCATGTACTCAAAAAGTTCTTGTCATTGGTACTCGAAGCACTAAAAAGTCCTTATGTACTTCAAGTATGTGCTTGAAGTACTAAAAAGTCCTTGCGTACTTCAAGTACGTATTTGAAGTGCTAAAAGTCCTTGTGTTCTTCAAGTATGTACGCGTAGTACTAAAAAGTCCTTGTGTACATCAAGTACATACTTGAAGTACTAAAAAGTCATTTTGTACTTAAATTATGTACTTGTAGTACTGAAAAGTTCTTCCGTACTTCAAGTACATACTTGAACTACTAAAAAGTCGTTGTGTACTTGAAGTACTGCCCAGCTGTTTTTAGATACTAAACATACTCAAGTCGTTTCTTGTTCCAAGGACAACAACGACACCGTCTCTGCCCGAGACAGCTTTCGACACTGCATCAGCATCGGTGACGTCTCCAACGAATGCTTCTACATCGCTGCGAAGGTGTTCGGGTATCTTGGACTCGTCTCTGACGAATGCTCTCACACTTAGACCTGAAATAATTTATCGAACGATTATTTATTTATTAATTTTTTTATTAATTTTTTTTTTTAGTCAGCGACGAAATTCATACCCTTTTTAACGGCGTGTTCCAGAGCGCACAGGCCGGTCATGCCGGTACCTCCGAAAATCACGATCTTCTTCATGGCCGAACAGCTGATTGGTCGATTGTTGACAAACGCCCGATCGATTGTCTCGATTGCCGTACGGGAATAAAGTTATCTTTTCGCAGTACGAAGAGATCTCCCCGCTTGATCAATCACGACTTGTCTACTAATTTTCTCGGTGAATTAATAATAACGCCGAGTCACTGCGGCAAATGCAGTAGTCACCGCTGTCTGCGCGCGAACAGCTGATTCCGGCCGGCTTGTTATTCAACCGGGGTGCAATTAAGTCTCAACTTCCCCCACTCTCACTTTCGAACTGCGCCCGAGAACGATCGAGCGACGACGGGTGATGAGCGAAAGTGATGGATGATAAGCGGTGAGATAGTGAATTCAACGAATTGCGAGAGAACGTTAAAGAACATTAAATCCAGTGGCGTCATAAATTGCCTCTGCTATATGTGTTTTTATTGTTTACGAAGATTTTTTTCATTAAAGCGAGATGAAACATGTACCACGTGACATATGAGTGCGAGAGATAGCAGCATTTTTCGAATCAATGCCATGTAAAAGTGGTCGATATTTGGAATAAAAGCGAAGTATCATCGGACGCGATATTGAATTCTACATCCGCTGATACTTTGCTTTTTCGCGAAATGTGCATCGTGTCCGAATGCCATTCGTTACAATTTTCGTTACCGACTGGAGTCTGTTTCACCTCGCCTTAAGATAGAAAGGTACAAAATAGATGGCTCTGCAAGTCACTGTAACATCAAGCCGCTGTACACACGGAACAGGGATTTGTCTTATTGGTACCAGATGCATAAGCAAATATATTATAAAACACAACACTCGCTAAAATTTCCAAAAGTCGATTTTCCTCAAGCGCGCTTGAATGTGTTTGCTTACATATTTTTTCTTTGTACGCAGAAGATTGTACGTTGGTCAGTGAGTGGCGCCAACTTCAGCTGGTCAATGCTCGACTGCATTGTCAGACCTTAAAGAAATCTTTCTTATCTTCTGTCTTCAAGGAAGTTTCCGGAAGACCTTTTTTTCCTAATCCTCGTCGTCCTCGTCGTCCTCCTCTTCCTCCTCATCATCCGTCTCGTCGCCCTCGCCGGCTGAGTCACGGAGGTTATGATTGTATTATTACAAGTCCAAGCACAAGTGTCAGCGATAGTCGGCAAGTTACTTTCGGTCAGAAACGCAAAAACCCGAATACACTGTGTATCCTCACCGAGCTCGAGTGGTCCAGGCTTGCTGGGAGGCAAGTGGGCGATTCGGTAAGCCTCCTCTGCCTCGATACTCGGATCCTTGATCTCCAATATTTCCGGACCGATGTTGTACTGCTCCTGAATCATCGGCATGCCAGGTGGACTGTAATTATAAGGGCTGAACTTCTGACCCGTGCCGATGTAAACGTTGCCGTATATCCTGCGTAAAAATCGATTGTTTTTGTTTCCTTTTTGTTTTTTAATCGCTCTTCACTATGGCTTGGAGGAGCGTGTGTGCACAGCGTACGCACTTGCCCCTGGCGAAAGCGAAGCTTCCCGGCCAGATGTTTGAGCGAACGATCGCGATAGCTGCACGATTCGATTTAATTGGCGAGGAGGCTCGTGCCGTCCATGCCCGGATCGAACCGAGGCTCGCGTCTTCCGACAACGGAGTTAGCAACGGCGGACCAACTTCTTTCCGGATAAACTCGGCATTTTCACGCTCGATCTCCTCCTCCTCCTCCTCCTCTTCCTCCTCCTCCTCCTCCAGGTCGGTTTCATCCTAGAGCCGACAAAAGGAACTTTCAAGCTCGCCGATGGAACATTTTTAACAAAAAAAAATCGCCACAAAGTTAAAAAAATGTCTACATTTACATAAAAAATTCACAATTTTTTTCACGATTTTATATATATGTATATTTTTTTTTAGATGAAGCTTATTTTCGACAAAAAAGTTGAATCGAACAAGACAAAAAAAATTGTGAAGGTCGTGGACAAGACATAGCTATATAGTATCTTATGCTATCTTTTATTTGGGTAATCAATAATCTTATTTAAATTTTAATTTTTTCAGGACCTCATTCACAATTCACTATTTTTTTTCGTGTTAATTTTATGTATTTTTTTTAGATGAACGTTGTTAAAAAAAAAAAAAAACGAATTAATCAAGAGAAAAGAATTGTGAACCTTCGTGGATGAGAAATATCTCTGTAGAATCTTGTGCTGTATCTTATCTGGCCAATCAAAAATCTTATTTAATTTTTAATTGTTTCAGGAACTCACATCGTTGCCGCGAGCGGTCTCCTTTCGCGGCTCCCACCAGACTGTGCGACCTTGATCGAGGATGTAAGGACTGTGATGGCACCAATTCGCCATCGACGGATCTATCAGTTCCTTCAACGGCAGGGGCTCGTAGTGTCGATTCTCCGATATCACGGCCGAGCCTGTGAAGATATCTCATTTTTTTTTTTTCAAGTCCTACGAACTAATCGATTATTACGTTAGAAGAAAAAAAAATTAATTTTAAAAATTAAAAAAATTAATTTTAAAATTTTAAAAAATTAGAAGAAATCGCTAAAAGAAAAAGTATATCACTCGGTAAAAGTCCGATTTTCACACCATGTGAAATAAAATTTTGTACGATACTCCGGCGAAAAACATTCTCTTAATACGTGCGATTGCAACACTCGACTCCGGCTCGCGCTGCAAGCTCACACTCGTCGGATATAATTTTTCTTTTTCGCACTAGTATCGTAATGTACTTGGTACCCGTCTCGTCCTCCTCGCCGGCGATTTCCGTGTCGGCCTCGGCCTCGTCCTCCTCGTCGAGGCCCTCGCCGAACGTGAAGAAGCCGATCGGCGAGACGATCGTCGAGGCGCTTATTCGCGCTATCTGAGCTCTGAGATAATTCCTTTCCGTACCGGGAAACGCCGGAAAAGTGTGCATCTGCGTTAACGAACGTTACGCGCCGATGGAAAGCGTGACTCATGGGTATTGCCGTACTTTAACCATAATTCATTACCGGAAGTGCGCGTGAGTTCGCAGAAATTATAAATCTAATCTCAAACGCTTACGTCTATTCGCAATTAGAGAAAGCGAGAAATCTTCCCTGGCAGCTCTTAAGTGTGAAGAAAAAACGTAAATTAAATTAAAAAAAAAATTAAATTGTAAAACGATGACTCACCGATGCCTCCGGGTCACCGGTGCACATGCGAACGATCTGCCTTGCCGCGATAATCTGCTGCGGCGTTATCGACGGTAGTTCCATCCAATCGTCGATACCCGGTGAATTGCAAGCGAAGTAGATTTTTCCGTTGAGACCCGAACCGGTCGCCTCGGCCGGCACGTCGACGGGAGGCTTCCAGAGACTCTTCGGGAGCGGAGGAAAAACCAGCCTCAAACTCGTCGATTCTTCTGTTTTGGGAATCTCGTCTCCGGCCTCGTTCGTGCGCGGTTCTTCCGATTTTTCCTCGGGTCCTACTTCCGGTTCGGCGACTTCCTGCTCTTCGTCGCGGACCTCGGCAGCTTCCGCCTCCTAGATTGAAATGTCGAATAATTGAATTTCTACCGAAAATTTATTGGAGTAAATGACCGACTGAAATTTGGGCATTTCGTCGTTTTTGAGGAAATTTATTAAATCTACTCGTCACCGCTGGATTACAAAACTGTAACTTATTTTACTCTCTGGGTGATGCAGAAACACGTGTCGAATGCAAAATACTGAGTTTCCAATAAATTCAAAAGTACATTAGCGGAAATGCTTCGGTGAAACGTGAAATTAAAAGTATTTTGTCACTATGTTTCAGAAATATTTCAGATGTGTTGAAAGATTAAGTTTTTTTTTTTTTGCAATATTTAGAAAAATATTTCATAAGATTTGAAACATTGAAAATATCTCTAAAATAATTGCAAAATATTTTGTGCTTTATGGGTGATGTTTTAAACGATGCAAGTCAGCCTCTTACACACAGATACATCCGGACGCCACGTAAAAATCCCATTTCTCGACGTTTCAGAACATTTCAACTACTCTGATACTAACATTTCGATTTTTTTTTTTTAACGCAAATATAGTTTCCTCTATGAGGAAGCAAGATAAGAAATCTTTACCGCCGTTCTTCGTGCGAGAAGCTCCTCGGCGATAAGTTCCGCCTCGACGATGTAGTAGTTCTTCGGTTTGCCGATAATTTTTCCCCAAAATCTTCAAAACGGAGAATATTGAATAGAAGCTAAAATAAATAATTCTGAAGTACTTAATCGAGTACCTCACGTTCTGGATGGGCTTCTCAGCCACGAGTTTGCGAATCGACAAATTGAGAGCGACGACTTCCGAGGGTGGCAGAGCGACGTCGATCTGTTCGAGATAAGAGAACAGTTCAACGACGTCCGGTGGCTTCCGCCTCGAATCGTCGTCCTTCTCGTCCTCTTCCGGTCCATCGGGTCCCTCCTCCTCGCCGTCGGCCTTCAAAGCCTACGAAAAAAAAAAAAAATGATTAAATAATAATTTAATTCCTAAATTCGATAGCCAGGACAGCCGACGAGAGCTGACGTTTGCCCGAGCCCTATAACCTGATAGAGTTCCATGAACTTCTTCGCCTCCTCGTACTCTGCCGGCGGTACGTAGCGGTCCCGAAGATAATCGCTTTTACTCCTGAATCTCTCGTCCTTGATTTTTCTGCTGTACTCCTCGAATACGTCGACGGCATTTTTCGGACGCTCGGCCAATATCTTCTCCAGCAATTCTGACAAATGATCGTATCTGCGAGAATCATTTGCAGTATAAATAAAATCAATTAAATACATAAAATATAAAATATAAATTTTATATGATAATAAAATTTGGTAAAAGAAGGTAACTAAATATTAGCTTTGGCAATAAATCTCTTTTACCACTACTAAAAAAAAATTAAATAAGTAAAATATGACTGAAGGACTTAGATCGAAGGCCAATTAATTGTGCTCAGGTCAATCTACGTTATGTCATGCTGTGTTCAAAAAATTGTACCATCTCGGATATTGTCAATAAGTCCACTATTAGTACAAAATAATATAAATAATATAAATAATGCACCAAGTAAAATTAGCATCAGCTATAAAATTCAGTAAAAGAAGAATAGCTGTAAATACTAACTTGGCCAATAAATCTCTTTTGCTACTACTAAAATAGATAATAAATAAAATAAGTAAAATATTGCTGAAGGACTCGGATCGATGGTCCGAGTCCTTCGGGCCGAGAGAATTGGCAATATATATATGTGTGTGCTCATGTCAATCTACGTTATGTCATGCTATGTTCAAAAAATCGTACCATCTCGCATATTGTCAATTCAATCCCACCGTAACTACTAAATAAAATAACTAAAGTAAATAATCAATTTGATATTGTAGTTGGTATTGTCAAAGTCGTGCGGAAATATGCTTACAGGCATTCACCGCTCTCGGGACTGTGCTTGAGAAGAAACTTTTTAGCGCGACGAAAGTCAATCTCGACGGACGGAATTTTCTGATATTCCCCGGAAGTCGCCTCCTCGTCGACGTTGTAGACAGAGGCCATCTTCTTGTCTCTTACTGGTCTTTCCTTCCGGCGACTCGTCAGGCCGAAAAATCGTAGGCTATTCTCTAGACTACTCGCTTCTTTTTTCACTTGGCCCTTAGTCTTCGTTGATCGTTCGCGCTCGGACATATCTCATTTGTCTGGGCGCTTCGAGAGTCTGGCATCCGGTAGGAAGAGGTCCGCGTCCTCGCCATCTCCCCGTCGACTTTTCCCTATCGAATTTATGACGTGAACTCGCTGAACGAACGACCAACTGTTATACGACCGGGCACATTATTATCGAACGACCTAATTAATTTAACGAAGCTGAGAGACCAGAGACACATTTATACATATCTATACATATATACATACATATATATATATATATATATATATATGGGCTATTCTATGCCATTTGGACCTTGGTCCAATCCTTCAGATCTTGGATTGGGCGGGCGATTTTTTTTATTAGATTTCTTAAAATTATTTATGTTTATTCGTTATGAAAAAAAAAATTAACTTATCGATCGTCACAGTTTAAAAATCTGCAAAAATTCTTGAAAATCTTGTCTCGCATTTGAGAAATGTTACGATTTGAGCCGGAGTAGACCGGCGTCAGCTTCTCTTTTTTTTTTTTTTTTTTCGAAAAGGCAGTAAAAAAAATTTAAGAAAGAATCAGTCGATTATTGATTGGCGTTTGACCATTTTTATATTCAACACTGTATTTTTGGGAATACCTTTCAGATTCTTCTGAAAAATGCGGTGTAGCATATAAAAATATATATAAATGGCGTATAAAAATTAAAATGTAGCATATAAAAATGGTCAAGCGATATCCCACGATCGAACGATCTTTTCGAATATTTTTTCTTAAATGTTTCTTTCGAAAAAAAAAAAAAAAAAAAAAAAAATGAGACAAAATAGAAGCTGATACCGGCACACTCCGACTCAAATCTTAAAATTTTTCATATATGACACAAGATTCTTCAGAATTTCTTCAGATTTTTTTATTGAAGCGATCAATATGATCATTTTTTTGTTCAATATACTTTTAATAATTGTAAAATAATTGTCAAAATAATTGTAAAAGTAATTATAAAATTCGTTGTAAAATTAATTGTAAAATTAGTTGTAAAATTAATTGTAAAATTAATTGTAAAATTAATTGTAAAATTAATTGTAAAATTAATTGTAAAATTAATTGTAAAATTAATTGTAAAATTAATCGTAAAATTAATTGTAAAATTAATTGTAAAATTAATTGTAAAATTAATTGCAAAATTAATTTAATATACTTTTATTTTTTTTTTTAATAATTGTAAACAATTTTTAGAAACCTAATAAAAGATCCGAGTGCTTTTGAGACTCAGTTCGGTCGTATAAAAAAATCGCTTGGCCTCAAACCAAGACGCGAAGATTTAGACCTGGGTCGAAATGGCATGGAATGCCCCATATACACATATCTATATATACATGTCAACGAGAAGCATACCTATTTTTTTGTGATCGTCGAGCTAAAATTGACACGCGTCTCCAGTGCGCGGCAACATCGTGTATAAATGTTTTGCGATACGGGAGCGGTCACTTCCTGAAAGCGTAGGACGAGATTAATCGCCGAGGCGAGGGCTTCGTACGAGCGATTATACTTTCGTCGGGAAGAAGCGCCAAGATATTGCGGCGACCGATTCACTCTCGGTGACGAGAAAAATATTTAAAATTCAATTTTTTTTTAATTTTTAATTTTTTTTTTGTTTTTTTTTTTCGAACATAGCGGGTCAGCAGTTACGTTCGAATTTACTATCGGTTATCGCATCCTGACTGCCGCGTTTAGTTCGTTAGTTCGGACATGTGTCCTAAATAATGTTTGCCGGCGAATGAGAGACAAGAGCCGATTCGGACTCCTCGTGAAGCGAGCGTGTCGCGCTCGTCTCGTCGCTTCCTATCCGCCGGGATGGAGAACGACGATCGTGAAAGGCGACACGTGCCGCTATTCACATCCGCCAACCGGAACTTAATCGAGATCCGAGTTCACCGAGTCGCGGGGCTTCTGTTAATGATGTCATTTGATCAATGAGTAAAAAATGAACGAATTCGCACGATCTAAATTAATTCGTATGGAGTTAATTGAATTGAAAATATTAATTGTATCTTCTGGAAAGCATTTTTTAAAAGATGAAATTTTTTTTTTTTTAAATTTAATCACCAAGCTTCTTCTGTGACACATTTCATATTTCTTGTATTTCTGTGTTTTCTGCATTTTTTGACTTACTCGTAGAGGAAAACTTCGCTAACGAAGGACCATTAACGAAAAGCGTTGTGAAAATTTTAATATTTAATTTTTTTTTTTTTTTGCAACGTCAAGGTGGTGTTTGACTTTTATGCAAAACTGGAGACCGATTCGGGTACAGCGCGAAAAAAAAATGTAGCAATATCGCACTTCACTTAGGCGGATCTGTGCTCGGCGTGAAAAATACATGAAACTGTTAAAAAAAAATAAAAATAAAAAAAATAAAAAATAAAAAAGTTCAGTGTCACATGTCATTATGTGTAACAGTTCATGTTTCTTGACATTGAGTCATAAAATTAACGGCGTCATTCTATTTGATCATCGAAGTCACGCCATCGTGATAGAAAGACAATATGCAATGTCGGGTATCTTTATATCTGCATCGAACGCAGAACCGTAAAGTATGACATGACTGTCCTCAGTGTCTGGAACATAGGACAACCTATTAATTGCATTTTCATTAAAATTTAACGGTAGTCACAGAATTTTCGTGAGTTATTTAATGAAAAGAACGATCGTTATTACCTGCGCGAAAGTTGTCATGGACAAGATTAAAAAATTTCCGGCTGTTAGTCTGCAAGGTACGCTGCAGCGTATTAGCATCAATTGCAGAAGTTTCTGAGCCTTAGGCGCCAATTTGTACCACTTGCTGTCGTATCTGCGCGATGGGAATACCTTTCTTTTATAAGACCACGCCACCGATCCTCGACTATTTACTCACATACACAAGTGAATAGCGATACTGTGATCCGTCAGCATTTGGGAAATGTGACACTCTATGTACAATTGCAATATCGAAGCTAATGCAACGCCTACGTATCTTACGGTGGCTTCGGGATCGCTCCGTCCCAGAACAATCTGAACGTAAACGTAATTTATCGGTGAATTCGAAAGATCATTCGTCATTGATAGAAACTTTTACCTGAAGTTCTACTAGGACAAGCGCTATCATGCCGAATCCTAGGACATAGAATGTAGTCGATGCGTATGTAGCCTCTATAAGGTTAGCGCAACTGACAATAGCATATTTCAATCAATATGACATTGGGCTGTTTTACATTTACGGGAAGATAAATTCTCCGAACTATCTTACTCAATAGCATCATTGTGTCTATCGATGCACGAAGCAATTTCTAACATATTCCTTTTGTTCGTGATATGTGAAATTCCTCCTGATTTCACTGATGTGTCATTGTTGCCGATCCGTTTTAATTTACATCTGAAGCTCGCAGTTGAAACTCATTACACCGATCATTACGATCAATCCAATAATTTGACTCACCCCAACGCCGCAAGAACACCGCAAACGTGTTGTACGCAAATTATCAACATAATTTCACTAGCCATGAAACTTAACACACCCAAACACTGACATACACAAGTATGGGTGATAATGTAAAAATAATATTTCTGCGAGTCGAGATGATGATAGTCGACGGGAGACGGGAATTCTCCGGGTGCTGTACCGTTTTTCAGCAAAACGTCGATGATCTTCGATATCATCGGTTGGATCAGATAAACGAAAGCTACTGAATATATCTCAGCTGTATGCAAAGACAATAAATCCATAAGACAATTGTCGACTTTTTTTAAAATGATCCTTAACGCAATCGATTAACTTGTAAACGCGAGCGACATTTTTCTTCCCTGCTCAGCGTATTCATGAAGAATGTTAACTTCTCGATCCCGAGACCACACTTGCCAATCCATACGTATACAATTCAGCAACTCTGCTACCTTCTGCGAGTTCCACAGACAGGCAATCCCTCTCGCAGCCGCAATTGCTTCGAAGAGAAATGTTGATATGCAGTTGACAACGATTGCATGTTCCTCACGATATTTCACAAGAGCCAGTGTCTGAGGTACAATTTGACTGACGAGGACAAACATTAAAACACCGGAGATGAAGCATCTCGTACGGGTACTCTGATACGGCCAAGTTCCACTGAGGGTCATCAAAGTTTTATTTAATTTGTAGTAACGGTGTTCAAAAAAGTCCATCGCAACGATAAGTGCTACAGGCGATGGTGTTGGGACTACTGCCGCTACTCCCCAAGCAGCTCAACACACCGCTGGCTTGCTTTATCATGCGATTCATTTATCTTTTCTCGGAATGAATTTTCATGGGATTATGTCAAAGTATCGCAGGTCGATGGACGTTCAAATTGCCCCACGTCCAAAGTTTACCGAAAGCGGTGCGATGGTGTAAAGACTCTGCCCTCCGTATCTGTCGTTACACATTCAACCTCCCCAAGCAAACCTTGCAAAGAACTATAAGAAGATTGCGGCACCGAACATAGGTAGATATTTGCTGGAAAAAAATATTCTGCTACCAGTCACTTGAAACAACAATTATTTCCAGCCCTAGCTTGAAATGCAACAGTTGAGTGACAGGCGTGAAATGGTTACCCTCTGCATACGGCACAGCCGCAGTAGAGTGTTTCGATGGGGGGGGGGGGGGGGGGGGAGGCCGGTAGAACTATGATCGGGTCGGCAGTAGATAGTAGACATCTGGTTCCCACAGTCTTGGTCCCAGTAAAATTGAAAAAGAAGAAGAAGAAGAAAAAGATAGCAGACATCAGTTCCATCCACAATGTTGAAGAGTGTACATCGTCTTCACTATCGAGAATGGGATACATCAATGTATTTTTTTTTCCAAGCTCTTCTGAAAAAGCTCGTACGACGGAAGAGTCAAGTTCATCCCGTGTATGATCATCGGTTATGATAGAGGTAATATAGCTTTCATTAATTTTACGTGTCTATGTGTACATCCGTATGCGCGGACAAAGTATGCGCTGTCATCGGAAAAGCGTAACAGGCATCCATTCCGTCCACAATGCTGAAGAGTGTACATCGTCTTCACTATCGAGAATGGGATACATCGATGTATTTTTTTTCCAAGCTCTTCTGAAAAAGCTGGCACGACGGAAGAGTCAAGTTCATCCCGTGTATGATCATCGGTTATGATAGAGGTAATATAGTTTTCATTAATTTTACGTGTCTATGTGTACATTCGTATGCGCGGACAAAGTCTGCGCTGTCATCGGAAAAGCGTAACAGACATCCATTCCTTCCACAATGCTGAAGAGTGTACATCGTCTTCACTATCGAGAATGGGATACATCGATGTATTTTTTTTTCCAAGCTCTTCTGAAAAAGCTCGTACGACGGAAGAGTCAAGTTCATCCCGTGTATGATCATCGGTTATGATAGAGGTAATATAGTTTTCATTAATTTTACGTGTCTATGTGTACATCCGTATGCGCGGACAAAGTATGCGCTGTCGTCGGAAAAGCGTAACAAACAATAAACCTGCCGCCGGCTGGTGGAGCAGTTAGCAGCTCGGTTCAACGGGATGCTCGCAGAGATATTCGTATTATCCCGAAGATTTCGCGTTGAAGCGGATAACCAGCTCCGATCCATCGAATGTCGTCGTTAACCATTTCACCCTGAACGAGACTGGTCGTTCGAATTCTCACCTCGTCCGCGATAAGCGCAGCTGGAACTCCATGCTCGCATTAAACAAAGGGAATCTAACGCCGAACGGCGAGACTTACGAATCATCGATCTGTTTCACTGCGATTCCCCAGTAGTAGCTGGATGTCGAATCTGTCTGCTGGTTAATCGATCAATTGAATTCCGAGCATAGTCGAGAGTTTCGGGATTGAAACGATGGACCGGAAAACTATGCTCCAAAATTTGTGATCAATGGGTAAAAATGAATGAAATCGGACGATTTAAATTGACCCGAATCGAAGTAATTAACCTTCCTATACTCATTTACTCATTCTCCAAACCATCTCACTCGATAGCATGAATATATATATGTCAATGCACAAAGCACGATACACCATATCACTTTTGTCCAGTGTATATGAGGTTTCTCCTGGTTCCATTGGTGTGCCATTATTTCCGATCCTTTCTAATATGTGTAATGCGTGTATGTACGCAAGTGTACACAATGATGTATCAACAATATTTCTGCCAATTGAGATTATGATAATCAACGGGATACGAAAATTTTCCGGATGCGTTGCCGTTTCTCAACAGAACGTCGATCATCCTTGAGGCGGTTGGAAATTGGGTCAGAAAAATCGGCGCGATTGAGTACATTGCGGCTATGTGCAATGTCGATAAATCTATAAAACATCTGTCAACATCCGAACTACCTGTGACCCATAATCAATTAACCTGTATACACAATCGTCATATTTTATAGCGATTGTATGTAGTGTGTAATGCGAAGTGGGAGGATTGACAGACTTTGACATGAAATTTTTGTCTTTCGTGTACGACGCAGTTGTACGCGAATGATTGGATGTGGGCAAAGCGGTAGAACTATGAGAGGATTAATTAATCGATACACCTTCCGATCGTGATGCTAAAGTGTGTATATAATATTTTCTTTTGAGAATCGTTGCATTATTGTAATTATTGACGAGTTCATAAAAGAAGAGCTCAGTGATACGACGAAAGTGATAGCTTCAACTGAAGATCAGTGCAGTCGGGTCGAGAAGTCGTGCATTCGTGATTTCTCATAAGAAGAGCTCCGCCAAGGTAAGTTATTATCCTTTCTTGACACTTCAGCTGAAATGTGAATCAAAAGTGAACAAAAATTGTAAAAAAAAAAAAAAAACAAAAATGATTTGTTAAGTGTCAAACGTCATACGATGCGAAGTTGCCCTAACTGTTCACGTTTCTTCATACTGTGCCATATAATGAACGGTATCTTTCTGCTAATTATCGAAGTCGTGCAATCGCGATAGAAAAATAGCATGCAATGTCTTGCGTCTTTATAACTGCATCGAACGCAGAACCGTGAAATATGACATGACTGTCCTCAGTGTCTGGAATATAGAATAACTTATTAATTGCATTTCTATTGAAATTAATCGGTAGTGAAAGAATTTTCGTTGAGGTGTCAATGAATGAACGATTGTTCTCACCTGTGCGAAGCTTTTCATTGACAAGATCAAAAAATGCCCAGCCGTTAGCTTGCACGGTACGCTACAACGTATCACAATTAATTGTAGGAGCTTCTGAGCCTTGAGCGCCAACGTGTACCACTGGCTGTCGTATCTGCGCGATAAAATACTTTTTTTTGTTGTTTTTTTTTTTTTTTTTTTTTTTTTTATGAGGCCACGACACCAATCATCGACGATTTACTCACATATATAAGTGAATACCGATACTGTGATCCGTCAGCATTTGTGAAATGTGACACTCTATGTACAAGTGCAATATTGCAGCAAATGCAACACCTATGAATCTCACGGTGGCTTCGGGATTGCTTTTTCCCAGAAGAATCTGAATTTACACGTTAATTTATCTGTCCATTCGAAAGATCATTCATCATTGGCCGAAAGTTTTACCTGAAGACCCACCAAGTTGAGCGCAGTCATGCCAAATCCAACGACACAGAAGATAGTCCATGTGTATGTCGAATCGATGAGGTTGGCGCAACTGATAATAGTGGAGTTATCGGTTCTAATACCCCGAGAGCTTAAAAATTATCGGGTATTTCCCGATTGTTTCGTTGCGTAGCAACGAGCGAGATAAGTTTTGCTTAAAAAAATCCCGAGCGCGCAGCGCGAGGGATTTTTGAGCAAAACTTATCTCGATCGATGCTACGCAGGGAAACAAGAGGGAAATACCCGATTAATTTTTAAGCTTGAGGGGTATTCGGCTGATTATTTTTTCAACCTCAATTTCGACCAATGCTTTCTTCGCTCACTCATGTCCATGCTCGTGAATAGCAATTTGACGTTTAATCATTCGCATAGGTTACAAGTGACAGAAAAATTAATGTTTATCGCCTAGCAACCTAGCCGGAAAATTTTCGAAAAATTATCGATATAATTTAGACCTAGTTGTACCACGTGATGTCAAATACCGCGCTCTCATTGGTCGAAATTGGGGTTGAAAAAATAATCGATAATATTTAACAGTTTTCACATTTACTACAGTGTAAAAAAAAAATATATTTGTTTGAAAATTACTGAACAGTACAGGAAGCTTTTTTTTTACATAAACTGCTTGTGAAATTTCAAATACATATGCGTTGGAATTTTACAGTGAAATTAGTATTTTTCGATGGAAATTTTTGTAAATTTCCGGCGAAAAATTTTTAATATTAATATCTCGTATTGTAATTTTACAGTAAAATTACATATAATGCTCAATCAATGTAAATAATTTAAGGAAATTTCGATATCCCGTAAATTAAATTGACAATTTTTTTTTTTTTTTTTTTTTTTTACAGTGTAGTTAAATCGCTCCAAACTATCTTACTCGATAGCATCGTTGTGTCTTTCGACGCACGAAGCGAGCTCGACCATGTCCCTTGCCTCCAGGGCATATAGTACTGACTGTACGGACGTGTTATTATTTCCGATTCGTTGTATTTTACATCTGAATATTTGCATTGAGACTTAATTCACTGATTGTTACGATCAATCGATCATTGACTCACCCCAACGCCGTAAAAACGCTGCAGACGTGTTGAACGAAAATTATCAGCATAATTTCACTCGCCATAAAACTGATCAAACCCATGCACAGGCACAGATAAGTGTACGTCATAATGTAAAAATAATATTTCTGCGCGTCGATATGATAATAATCGACAGGGGATGGAAATTCACCGGGTGCGGTGCCGTTTTTCATAAAAACGTCGATGATCTTCGTTATTGTCGGTTGGGCCACGTAAACGGAGGCGACCAAATACATCTCGGCTGTATCCAAAGTCAATAAGTCAATTGAAACGTTTGTCAATTTTTTTTTTTTTTTTGCTTTTTTAGCGAATACTTGCAACATTCGATTAACCTGCAAACGCGAGAGATATCTTTCTTCCCTGTTCAGCGTATTCGTGAAGAATATTGACCTCTCGATCGCGTGCCCACACTTGCCAGTCCATACGAATGCAGTTCAGCAAATTTGTCACCTTCTGCGAGTTCCATAGACAACCGATCCCTTTCGTAATCCATATCGCTTCGAAAAGGAATGTTGCAATGCAGTCGACAACGATTTGCCTTTCGTCACGATGTTTCACAAGAGCCAGTGTCTGAGATGCGATTTGAACGGTGAGGACACAAATAAATAAAATGAAGATGCCGTATCTGGCACGGTTGCTCTGATACGGCCAGTATCCACCGAGTATCATCAAAGTTTTATTTAATCTATAGTAACGGTGTTGAAAAAAGTCCATCGCAAAGCGAAGTACTGTGGACGATGACGTTAGGGCTAATGCTGATGCTTCCGTAGCAGGACAATACACGGCTGACTTGCTTTTTCATGCGATTCATTTATCATTTCTAGGAATGAATTTTCATGGAATTATGTCAAAGTATCGCAAGTCGATGGAGGCTCAAATTGCCGCGCGTCAAAGTTGACCGACAGCGGTGCGACGGTGTATAGCCTCTGCACTCCGTATCTTACATTACATATTCAACCTCCCCAAGCGAACCTTGCAAAGAACTATAAGAAGATTGAGGCATCGAACATAGGTAGATATTTGCTGGAAAAAAATATTCTGCTACCAGTCACTTGAAACAACAATTATTTCCAGCCCTAGCTTGAAATGCAACAGTTGAGTGACAGGCGTGAAATGGTTACCCTCTGCATACGGCACAGCCGCAGTAGAGTGTTTCGATGGGGGGCGGGGGGAGGCCGGTAGAACTATGTACGGGTCGGCAGTAGATAGTAGACATCTGGTTCCCACAGTCGTGGTCCCAGTAAAATTGAAAAAGAAGAAGAAGAAGAAGAAGATTGCAGACATCAGTTCCGTCCACAATGTTGAAGAGTGTACATCGTCTTCACTATCGAGAATGGGATACATCGATGTATTTTTTTTTCCAAGCTCTTCTGAAAAAGCTCGTACGACGGAAGAGTCAAGTTCATCCCGTGTATGATCATCGGTTATGATAGAGGTAATATAGTTTTCATTAATTTTACGTGTCTATGTGTACATGCGTGTGCGCGGACAAAGTATGCGCTGTCATCGGAAAAGCGTAACAAACAGACTTACTTAGCCCGATTTTTGTTTTCTTATCAACATTAATGCCGAATATATATTATTTTTTTTTTTAAATTAAATATCTTATTGTAACAATCGTTAGAATTACAGTAAAGCCACTGTTAGATTATTATATCTATTCTTGTATAGTTAACTTACATTTGTCTCGATCATTCCGGTGTCATCTCTTTCTTAAGAGGGGATTCTGGCCCGATGCCTATTTAATCACGTGACGCACGATGTATGAAGGATGTAGAAAAAAAAATGTGTCTATGCTAGACACAAACAGATTTTTTTTACTATCGTAGACAATATGATTAACGGACGGTTATTGGGCTTCGATAAATGATTGGGTCATTCGCCTTACCTGTTATTTATAAGGCAGCTAAATTGAAAAAAAAAAAAAAAACCTTTCAAAGTAGTAAAAAAAAGGTAATTTATTAAGTGATAAATGTAATTATGTGTACGATTGTGAACATAATTGATAAAACAGTTTATGTTTCTTCGCGTTAAGTCATACGATTAACTATAATTCTATCGATTATCAAAATCGTGCCATCGTGTTACGAAAAAAAAAAAATATATAAAAATAAAAAATAACATGCAATGTTTCGTATCTTTATTCCTGCATCGAACGCAAAACCGCGAAGTACGACATCGTTGTCCTTAGTACCTGAAATACAAAACAATCTATAAATTATTTTTCAATTTAAATCGATCGTGTGTCAAATAATTTTCTATGAGACGTTAATAAAAAAGAATGATCATTCTTACCTCTCCGAAAGTCCTCACGGACAAGGTAAAACATGTTCCGGCTGTTAGATGGCAAGGTACGTTACAACGCATTATCATAAATTGCAGGATGTTCTGAGCCCTTGGTGCAAGCTTGTACCACTCGCTGTCGTATCTGCGTGTGTTAAATACTTCTTTACGAGGCCACGCCAGCGATTCCTCGACAATTTACTCACATATACAAGTGAACACTCATACTTTGATCGAGCAGAATTTGGGCAGTGTAGCATTCAATGTAGAAGTGCAACACTATAGTCAATGCAACACCTATGCTTTTTATTGTTTCATTGGGATTACTTTTTCCCAGAAGAATCTGAATTTACACGCACTTTAGTATCTGTGAAATTGGGAAGTATATTCATCATTGGTGGGAAATTTTACCTGAAGTCCTGTTACATTGTACATAATCGAGCCACATCCGATCATACAGAACATAATCCATGTGTAATTTGCCTCAATGAGATTGGCGAAACTGATAACAGTGGGTCTATCAATGATAATTGACAGAGCTTTACTTTTGTTAGATAGATCATCGATATTATCTTACTCGATTGCATCGTTGTGTCTGTCGATGCACGAAGCAATATCTGCCATGTTCCTTTTGTCCAGGACATATGACGTTTCTTCTGATTGTAGCGATGTGTTGTTATCCCCGATTCGATGTAATTTACACCTGACGATATTTCAGATTTAAACTTCATTATGCTGATTATTGCGATCAATCGAATCCATTAGCTCACCCCACCGCCGCAAAAATGCCACAGACATGCTGCACGCATATAATCAACATAATGTCACCGGCCATAAATGCCATAGCGCCCAAACACAGGCATATATACATATATATAACAATGTAAAAATAATAATTCTGCACGTCGATATGATAATAGTCCACGGGAGTTGGAAATTTTCCCGGTGCGGTGCCGTTTTTCAGCCAAACATCGATGATCTTCGGTACCGTCGGTTGGGCCACATAGACGAAAGTTATCGCATATATCTGAGCTGTGTGCAATCGTCGATTAATGGACAAAACTTTCGTGAGCTTTTTTTTTTTTTTTTAATTACAACGTATCACACTCGAATTAACCTGTAACCATGAGGGCCATTTTTCTTCCTTGCTCAGCGTATTCGTGAAGAATGATAACTTCCCGTTCCGGAGCCCACACTCGCCAATCCGTACGAATACGATTCAGCAACTCCTTCGCCCTCGTCGCGTTCACCATAGAACCAATCGTTCTCGCACAGATCATTGCTTCGAACAGGAATGTCACAGTGCATTCGACAACGATTGCACGTTCGTCGCGATATTTCACGACAGCTAGTATCTGAGGTACGATTTGAACGAGGAAGAGAGCTGACAAAAAACCATAGATGCTCAATCTGGTACCGACGCTATGATATGGCCAACATCCACTGTGGGCCATCAGTGTTTTAGCTAATCTATAGTAACGGTGTTGAAAGAAGTCCATTGTTGAAAGGCGAAGTGTTGTCGACGATGGCGTCAGTGCTACTGATGGCGTTTTCGATGCGGAGCAATACACCGCTGGACACCTTTTTTTTCCGTGCTATTCGTTTTTACTTTCACGTAATGAATTTTCATGAGACTTATACCGAAGTATAGCGGCTCGAGGGAACGTTTAAATTTTCACGCGTCAATGATGAGTGACAGCGAATAGGGCCGTTAGGTATACGACCTCCGTATAAGCAAGCCCCACAAAGAACTATAAGGTACATTGAGACATCGAGCGTAGTTAGATATTGACTGGAAAAAAAATATATATATATATTCTTCTATCAGTCACATGAAACATAAATTATTTTCAGCGATACCTTGAAATGGAACTGTTGAGTGACAGGCGTGAAATGGTTCCCCTCCACATACGGCGCGGGTGCAGTGAGGTGCTTCGATGAGGGGGAGGCCGGTAAAACTGCGAGAGGCTCAGCAGTTGATAGTGGACATTCGTTCCGTGGGCAACGCAAAAGGGTGCACATCGATGTACCATACATTGATGTCTCTTCTTTCCAAACGCTCAAAAAAAGAGCTCATACGACCGAAGAGGCAAATTCATCCGGTGAATAATCATCGGGGATCATGCACTAATGTAGAGGCATATAGTTTTCATTAATTTTTTTTGTATCCGTGTGTGTGTATCTTTATGCGCGTAGAGAGTCGTGAGAAAACCGTAATAAACAATAAGTCAGGCGGCTGGCGGAGTAGTTTGATGTTCGGTTCAGGAGGTCCATCCATCGTTCGAATGCTTACATCGTCGCGACGCGATGAGCGCAGCTCGAATGTGATAATGGTGATTGAACAATGGGAATATAACGCCGAACGGTGAGATACATACGAATCATCGATCTGTTCCATTGCGATTTCCCACTTTGTCGCGGATAACTTTAACACGGTTAGTAATGGTTGGAAGTCGAATCTGTGTATTATTTGCTCGAACGAAGGAATACCGACGGTGATCGAGGGTTTCAGTGCAATTGAGATTAACGACCGACAAATTATGCTCCACATTTAACGATTATATTTAACATTCTATAATATGTTTTCATGATCCAAGTTGGGTTGCTGGTCTTTACGAGCGAAAACGACCAGCTCACGGAAACTCGAAATTCTGTAGTAAACGTTTATACTTGAAACATTTTGACTCATATAATTGACAATGTGTTTCTATTGATTATTTTGACGTAATACAATTTCGTTAGAACAGTGACATGTAATGTCTTGCATATTTATGTCTGCATCGAACGCAAAACCGTGAAGTATGACATGACTGTTCTGAGTGTCTGAAATATAAAATAACTTATTAATTATATTTAGATTACAATTTATCGGATGAGACGGAGAATTTTTTTTTTTTATGCGGTATTCATAAAAGAACGATCGTTTTTTACCTGCCCGAAAGTTTTCATCGACAAGATAAAAAAATTTCCGGCCGTTAGCTTGCAGGACACGCGACAACGCATTATCATCAATCGCAGGAGATGCTGAGCCTTAGGCGCCAGATTGTACCACTGACTGTCGTGTCTGCGGGGTAGAAGACTATTTTACGAGGCCGTACGACCAATCGTCAACTATCTACTCACATATAGAAGTAAATACTGATACTGTGATTCATAAGATGTTGGGAAATATAGCATTCAATGTACAGCTGCAATATTATAGCTAAAGCAACGCCTATGAATCTGACGGTCACTTCGGGATTGCTTTTACCCAGAACTATCTGAATATAGACGCAATTTATCTGTGAATTTCGGAAGATTAATCATCATTGGTCGAACCATTTACCTGAAGTCCTACTAAATTAAGGGCAATCATGCTGAACCCGACGATATAAAAGATAGTCCATGTGTAAGTTGCCTCGATGAGGTTGGCGCAACTGATAATATAGGGTGTTTGTCAATAGTATATCGAAGTGTTTTACATTTAAAAGATACATTATCCAAACTGTCTTACTCGATAGCGTCATTGTGTCTATCGATACACGAAGTAAGGTCTACGATGTCCCTGTCGTCAAGGGCATATGACGATTTTCCTGATCGTACCGATGTATTATTATTTCCGATTCGTTGCAATTTACATCTGAACATTTCGTTTGAAACTTTATCACACCGATTGTTACGAATAAATTGATCATTGACTCACCCCAACGCCGCAAAAACACCGCAGACGTGCTGCACGTAAATTATCGGTTCTAATACCCCGAGAGCTTAAAAATTATCGGGTATTTCCCGATTGTTTCGTTGCGTAGCAACGAGCGAGATAAGTTTTGCTTAAAAAAATCCCGAGCGCGCAGCGCGAGGGATTTTTGAGCAAAACTTATCTCGATCGATGCTACGCAGGGAAACAAGAGGGAAATACCCGATTAATTTTTAAGCTTGAGGGGTATTCGGCTGATTATTTTTTCAACCTCAATTTCGACCAATGAGATTGTGGTATTTAACATTTTCCTGACAAGGTTTTATTTCGTTTTATTTTATTTCACATATTTTTTCTCTGTACAAAATCCAGTAAATTGGGCCCAAATCGACTTCTTGCTCTTCTCTGTATTAGCCGGGACATTCTGTTTGATTTTTTTAGAGATGCTCTCTAGAGATTCATCACCAAATCGCTTTCTTCGCTCACTCATGTCCATGCTCGTGAATAGCAATTTGACGTTTAATCATTCGCATAGGTTACAAGTGACAGAAAAATTAATGTTTATCGCCTAGCAACCTAGCCGGAAAATTTTCGAAAAATTATCGATATAATTTAGACCTAGTTGTACCACGTGATGTCAAATACCGCGCTCTCATTGGTCGAAATTGGGGTTGAAAAAATAATCAACATAATTTCACTGGCCACAACGACTATCGAAACAATACACAGGCATACATAAGTGTACATAACAATGTAAAAATAATATTTCTGCGCGTCGAGATGATAATAGTCGACCGGAGATGGAAATTCTCCGGGTGTGGTACCATTTTTCAGCAAAACGTCGATTATCTTCGTCATCGTCGGTTGGGACAGATAAACGAAAGCGACTGAATATGTCTCAGCTGTATGCAATGTCGATAAATCTATGAAACGTTGGTCAATCTTTTAACAACACCTTACAATAATTGATTAACCTGTAAACGCAAGCGATATCTTTCTTCCCTGCTCGGCGTACTCATGAAGAATGTTAACTTCTCGATCCCGAGCCCAAACTTGCCAATCCTTACGAATACGATCCAGCAACTTCATTACCTTCCGCGAGTTCAACAGACAACCGATACCTTTCGTAGCGCAAACAGCTTCGAAAAGAAATGACACAATGCATTCCAAAACGATTTCCTGTTCGTCACGATATTTCACAAGAGCCAGTATCTGAGGTACGATATGACTGATGAAGATAAACATTAATGAAACGAAAATGCCGCATCTGCTACGGTTGCTCTGATACGGCCAATTTCCACTGAGCGTCATGAAAGTTTTACTTAATCTGTAGTAACGGTGTTGAAAAAAGTCCATCGCGAGACGAAGCGCTATCAACGATGGCGTTAGGTCTACTGTTGGTGTTCCCGAAGCACCGCGCGACACACCTCTGGCTTCCTTTTCCATTATATTTCATCGTTCATTTATGCGTATCAATTTTCGTAGAATTGTACAACGCATCGCAAAACGATGGACGTTTAAATTGCCCCAAGTCAAAGATGAGCGACAGCCATGCGATGGTGTATAGACATTGCCCTCCGCATCTGTTGTTACGTGTACGACCCCCGCAGGAAAGCCTTACACAGAACTATAAGAACATTGAGACACGGAGCATAGGTCGATATTTCCTGGAAAAACATACACGTCTACCAGTCACTTGAAACATTTATTATTTTCAGCGATACCTTGAAATGGAACTGTTGAGTGACAGGCGTGAAATGGTTCCCCTCCACGCACGGCGTAGGCGCAGTAAGGTGCTTCGATGAGGGGGCATCCAGAAGACTATGAGAGGATCGCCAGTAGATAGTAGACATCCGTTCCGTTCACAATGCTGAAGACTGTACATTATCTGCACTATCGACGATGGGATACATTGAAGCATTTTATTTTTTCAAACGGTTCAAAAAAAGAGCTCATACGACTGAAGAGTCAAGTTCATCCCGCGAATGATCATCGCGTATGGTGTATGTGGATGGAGAGGTAATGTAGTTTTCATTAATTTTTCGTGTCTGCGTGTGTATCTGTGTGCGCGAAGAGAGTATGCCCGGTCGTGAGAAAACCCTAATAAACAATAAACCAACCGGCTGATGGAGTAATTGGCAGGTAGGTTTAACGGGATGCTGGCAGAGATATTCGGATTATCTCGACGGTAATCGCATAGAAGCGGATAACCAACTCCGATCCATCGAATCTCGCCGCAACCATTTCACCCTGAACCATTCCCCACCGTTCGAATTCTCGCTTCGTCCCCAATAAACATAGCTCGAATGCGATGCTCGCATTAGACAAGGGGAATATAACGCCGAACGGCGAGACTCAGGAATCATCGATCTGTTCCATTGCGATTTCCCCTTCGTCGCGATAAGTGTAACGCGAGCAGTAGTGCCTGGAAGTCGAATCTGTATAGGATATACTCGATCGAAGGATTCCTGACAGTGGTGGAGAGTTTCGGGGATTGAAACGATGGACCGACAAATGACGCTTCAAATTTCACGGTCAATGAGAAAAGATGAATGAAGCAAAGTATAATGTGCCATTCTTATGTGGTGCCAATGCGCTTTCTTCTGTTTCCACTGGTATGCCATTATTACCGACAGTTCAAATTTGTGCCTGAACGTTTCCGTTGAAACTTGATAATGTGCCGATTATAAAGATCTGTCGATCGTCGACTCACCGCTACGCCGCGCATTCATTGCTGACGCTTTGCACGAAACTTATCAACGATACTTGACCGGCAACTATCATAGTCACACCCGTGAATCCGCATACGTAGGAGTACATACTGACGTTACTGTAATATGTCTGTGAGTTGAGATTATGATAGTCGATGGGATACAAACATTTCCCAGGTGCGGTACCGTTTCTCGGCAATGCAACGATTATCTTTGGTACCACCGGTTGGATCAGGAAAACAAGGGCGGCTGAGGATATCGCAGTTGTATGCAATGTCGATAAATCTACAAAACATTTGTCAACTCCCGAACTACCCCTTACCCACATACTCGATTAACTTTCCCTGCTCGGAGCATGCGTGAAGAATGTTGACTTCTCGATCGAGCGTTTTTACAATTTGCAAAGTATATTGCGTAACTTCAACGAGTTGCAGAGAAAACCAATCCACCTCATAGCGCAAACCGCTCCGAAAAGGAATGTCATAACGCATTCGAAAATGGACCAACTCTAGTGATCATGATATTTCATTTTCAACTATCATATGAGGTGAGAGGGTTGAAAGACTTGGAGATGAAATTGTTCCCCTCATTGTAAGATGCAGTTGTACTTGAATGACTACCAACAGAGGAGCGGAGCTCTTCGATGTGAATTATGTGATCGTTGATAAACGATACTCATTCCGACTGTAATCTCAATGTGTGTACATAATTTTTTTTCTCTTGATAATGGCTGCACTATAGTATTCATTCGAGACACAAGTTTGAGGGCTCTTTTTACTAGCGAAACGAATAGCCCATAGCAACTCTAAGTTTTGTATTAAAAGCTTATGTTTGTCCGTATGGACTCGCATAATTAACGGTAGGTTTCTATTGATGATTGGCACTATGTCATTTTACTAGAACAATAGCATGTAGTGTCTTGTATCTTTAAGTCTGCATCGAACGCACTACCGTGAAGTACGACATGACCGTCCTCAGCGTCTGAAATATTAAAAAAAAACTATCAATTCTTCACTGTCGGAAAAGAGTATTTCTCTGTACATTGGGGCCCATATAGAGGCTCCTGACGACGAAGGGTTTAATTGTATTTTGATGATAAATCATAGGAAGTCACAGAATTTTGCTTTCTCATCGAGGAAGCTTTTTATGCGGTGTTAATAAAAGAACGATTGTTCTTACCTGCCCGAAAGTTCTCATAGAAAATATTAAAAAATATCCAGCTGTTATCCTGCAAGGTACGCTACAACGCATTACCATCATTTGTAGGAGTTTCTGAGCCTTGGGATCCAGCTTGTACCACTGGCTGTCGTGTCTGCGCGATAGAAGACTTTTTTTATATGAGGAAACGCCACCAAACCTCAACTATTTACTCACATATACAAGTAAATACGAACACTGTGATCCAGCAGAATTTGCGAAATGTAACACTCTATGTACAGGTACAATATTATATTCAGTGCAAAAACTAGGAATTTTACGGTTTGTTCGGGACTGCTTTTTTCCAGAAGAATCTGAATTTACACGCAGGTTGTGGTGATTTCGGAAGATAATTCATCGTTGGTCGAACCTCTTACCTGAAGTCCCACTAAGATAAGCATGATCATACCAAATCCGAGGATACAGAAGCTAGTCCATGTGTAAGTTGCCTCGATGAGGTTGACGCAACTGACAACAGTTAATTTATCAATAATACCGAACAGTTTCACTTTTACCTGACACATTCTCTAAACTGTCGTACTCGATAGCACCGTTGTGTCTGTCGATGCACCAAGCAAGGTCCGCCATGTCCTTTTTGTTCTGAGCATATGTCGTTTCTTTCGATTGTACTGATGTGTGATTATTCCCCATTCGTTGTAATTTGCATCTGAAGATTTCAGTTGAAACTTATTACGGTGATTATGACGTTCAATCAATCATTGGCTCACCCCAAAGCGGCAAAAACGCCACAGACGTGTTGCACGCAAACGATTAACATAATTTCACTTGCCACAAAGGTTATCGAACCAATACATATGCACACATAAGTGTAAACAACAATGTAAAAATAATATTTCTGCGAGTCGAGACGATAATAGTCGACGGGAGTTGGAAATTTTCCGGTTGCGGTACCATTTTTTAGTATAATGTCGATGATCTTCGGTAGTGTCGGTTGGGCTACATAAACGAAAGCGACTGAATATATCTCAGCTGCAATGTCAAAAAAAAAAAAAATCTATAAAACAATTGTCAACTTTTCAATTGGTCCTCACCATTCTGAATTAACCTGTAAACGCAAGCGACATCTTTCTTCCCTGCTCAGCGTATTCGTGAAGAATCTTAACTTCTCGATCCCGAGCCCACACTTGCCAATCCGTACGAATAAGATTGAGCAACTCCCTTACCTTCCGTGAATTCCACAGACAACCAATGGCTTTCGTAATGCAAATTGCTTCGAAAAGGAATGTTACAACGCAATTGACAACGATTGGCCGTTCGTCACGATATTTCACGAGAGCCAGTATCTGAGGTACGATTTGACTTGTGAAGATAATAATGAAAACCATAGAAATGCCGCATGTCGCACGGGTGCTCTGATCTGGCCAATATCCACCGAGCATCATGAAAGTTTTGTTTAATCTGTAGTATCGGTGATGAAAAAAGTCCATCGAAACTCAAAGTGCTATCGACGATGGCTTTAGGGCCACTGCTGCTGCTCCCGAAGCAACGCAACACACCGCTCGATTCTTTTTTTTCATCCGATCCATTTTTTTATTTTTTTTTTCATTCCTCGGAATGAATTTTCATGGAACTATACCGATGTATGGCAGCTCGATGGACGTTTAAATTGTGCCCCGTCAAAGATGAGCGACAGCGATGCGATGGTCTATAGACTCAGTCTGCGTATCTGTCGTCACGTAGAGGACCTCTGTAAGCAAGCTCTACAAAGAGCTACAATAACATTGAGACATCGAGCATAGGTAGATATTTGCTGAAAAAAAATTTTTTTCTACCAGTCACTTGAAACATCGATTATTTTCTGTCCTAGCTTGAAATCTAACAGTTGAGTTAGAGGCGAGAAATGATTCCCCACTGCGGACGGCGCAGGCGCAGGCGCAGTAAGATACTTCGATGGGGGAAGGGGGGGGGGAGGCCGGCAAAGCAATGAGAGGGTCGCCAGTCGATGGTAGACATCCGTTCCGTCCACAATGCTATAGACTGCAACAGAAAGACTATAGAATGCTATAGACTGTACATTATCTTCGCTATCGAGGCTGGGATACATTGAAGTATTATTTTTTTCAAACGCTTCGGAAAAGAGCTCATACGACGGAAGAGTCAGAGGAAGAGTTCATCCCGCGAATAATCATCAAGTATGATGGACGGTCGTAGAGGTAATATGGTTTTCGTTAATTTTTCGTGTCTATGTATGTGTACGGGCGGAGAGAGTATGCTCGGTCATGAGAAAACCGTAATGAACTATACAATAACAATACATCAACCGGCTGGCGAAGTAGTTTGCAGCTCGGTTTAACGGGATGTTGACAGAGATATTCGGATTATACCGACGATCTTGCGTCGAAGCGTCTAAAACTGAGCTCCGATCCATCGATCATTGATCAAATGAATCCCGAGCGTAGTCGAGAGTGAAAGAATTGAGAGACTTGAACGTGAAATTCTTCCCAATCGTTGTGAGACGCGGTTGTACTTTAATGACCGCTAAAACAGCAGAACGGAGTTCTTCGATGTGGCGATAGCGGTAGAACTATGTGAGAGGGTTAGTAATCGACATCCCTTTCGATTGTAATGTTAAAGGGTGTTTCTCTTTATATATTTCTCTTAAGAATCGTTGCGTTATTATAATTTTTTTTACAAGTTCCTAAAAGGATAGCTCAGTGGTACGACGAAAGTGCACGGCCGACTGGGTGAGCTTCACATGAGTGCAACCGGGCCGTCAAGTGATCCTCACGAATTCTCGTATGATGGGTATTGCCAAGGTCAGATACTATTCCTTTTTGGTACTTCAACGGAAATTGTGAAAAAAAGAAACTGTAAAAAAATAAATCATTAGTTAAGTGTCAAATGTAATTACACTAAGACCCCGATTTTTCTAATAGCGACGGAACCAGCGCCGCATCTCTGCTCCCCCACCACGAGACTTGCGCTTGCCCCACCCATGCGGTTTCTGCGCATCGGCCGCCGTCGCGAACAGTGCTGTATCGTTTACCCTTGGTCGCTCGCCACCAGATAAATATTTCACTCGTAAATGCGAACGTTTAGGGCCGGCACTGTCGGTCCCGACTCAGCGTTTCCACTTCCACGCAGCCACGCGATCGATATGTGACGTGTAGTGGGGGGGGGGGCAATTGGAGAAATTGGATTGCAAGAAAATCGGGCTCCTAGTGTACGTGTAAAATTGTACTAACGATTTATGTTTCTTCACGTCGACTCGTATAATTAACGTCGTTTATGTTGTTAGAAAAATAATATGCAATGTCTTGCATCTTTATATCTGCATCGAACGCAGAACCGTGAAGTATGATATGACTGTCCTCAGTGTCTAGAATAAAAGATAACCCGTTAATTGTTTTCGATCAAAATTTATCGGAAGCCATGGAATTTTTCATGAAGTCTTGATAAAAGAACGATAGTTCTCACATGCGCAAAAGTTCTCATGGACAAGATTAAAAAATTGCCGGCTGTTAGCTTGCAAGGTACGCTACAACGCATTATCATCAACTGCAGGAGCTTCTGAGCCTTAAGCGCCAATTTGTACCACTTGCTGTCGTATCTGCACGGTTGAATACTTTTTTTTATGAGGCCACGCCACCGATCGTCAACTATTTACTCACATATATAAGTGAATACTGATACTGTGATCCATCAGAAGTTGAGAAATATAGCACTCTACGTATAATTGCAATATTACAGCCAATGCAACACCAACGAATCTTGCTGTTGCTTCGGGATTGCTTTTTCCCAGAACAATCTGAATTTACACTCAATTTATGAGGCGCCTTCACATGTACGGAGTTTAAACCAACGCGCATGCGAGTTAACATATGAAAACCGCACACCACGATTTATGCACAGTTGTATGTATTGCTGTGCGATTCTCTATTGTGACAAACGTACGGCGGGGTTTCATCATACCTACATTCGTACATTTCCATTTTCTCACCCGGAAGAAGACTTTTTGTGTGTAATGCATAAAATAAGCTTACTCCTCGAGTGTCAATATAATGATGTGTAAGAAAATAAAAATGTAGGAATGTACGTGTATTAAAAACTTCGTCGTACGTTTGTTACAGTGTAGAATCGCATAGCCGTACGTACAAATGTGCATCAATTGTGTGGTGTGCAGTATTCATATGTTAACTCGCACGCGTGTCGCTTTGAACTCCGTACATTTGACGACGCCACCAATTTATCTGTGAATTCGAAAGATTATTCATCATTGGTCGAACCTTTTACCTGAAGTCCTACTAAGTTAAGCGCAATCATGCCAAAACCGACCATATAGAAGATAGTCCATGTATAAGTAGCCTCGATGAGGTTGGCGCAACTAATAACAGTAGATTTGTCAATAATAGTGAATTGTTTTACCTTTGCAAGATCCATTCTCCGAACTATCTTACTCGATAGCATCATTGTGTCTATCTATACACGAAGCAAGGTCTACCATATCCCTTTTGTTGAGGGCACATGACATTCCTTCTGATTGTGATGATGTGTTATTATTCCCGATTCGTTGTAATTTACACCTGAAGATTTCAATTGGAACTCATCACACTGATTATCACGATCAATCAATCATTGGCTCACCCCAACGCCGCAAAGATACCACAGACGTGTTGCACATAAGTTATTAACATGATTTCACTGGCCATAAAACTTATCAAACCCATAAATAGGCATGCATATGTATAGATAATAATGTAAAAATAATATTTCTGCGCGTCGATATGATAATAATCGACAGGAGATGGAAATTCTCCGGGTGCCGTGCCGTTTTTCAGCAAAACGTCAATGATCTTCGGTATTGTCGGTTGAGCGACATAAACGAAAGCGACTGAATACATCTCAGCTATATGCAATGTCAATAAATCTGTATAACATTTGTCAACTTTCTAACTGATCCTTGCCATACTACTCGATTAACCTGTAAAGGCCAGCGACATCTTTCTTCCCTGCTCAGCGTATTCGTGAAGAATGTTCACTTCTCGATCCCGAGCCCACTCTTGCCAATCCATACGAATACAATCAAGCAACTTTACTATCTTCTGCGAGTTCCACAGACAACCAATCCCTTTCGCGGCCCAAATTGCCTCGAAAAGGAATGATGAAATGCAGTCGACAACGATTACCCGGTCGTCACGATATTTCACAAGTGCTAGTGTCTGAGATACGATTTGACCGGTGAGTATGAAAATAAAGAAACCAAAAAGGCCGTATCTGGCACGGGTGCTCTGATACGGCCAGTATCCACCCAGAGACATCACAGTTTTATTCAATTTATAGTAACGATGTTGAAAAAAGTCCATCGCAACTCGAAGTCTGATCGACGATGGTGTTAGGACTACTGCGGCTGCTCCCGTAGTAACACACCGTTAGCTTGTTTTTTTTCATGCATTTTATTTTTCCCTTCGCAGGATGAATTTTCATTGAATTACATCAAAGCATCGCAGGTCGATGGACGTGTAAATTGCGCCACGTCAAAGTTGACCGACAGCGATTCGAGGGTGCACGTATCTACCCGCCCTGCGTATCATTACGTATTCAACTTACCGTCGCAGGCCTTGGAAGAACTGTCACGACATCAACGTCATTGAGACGTTGAGCTTACGTTGATATTTGCTGGAAAATATTCGTTTATCATAGACAATTGAAATATAAGTTATTTTAAAAACGTAGTATGAAGTTAGAGGGTTGAGAGACTTGGTAGTAAAAATTTTCCCTTCGATGTAAGGCGCAGTTGTACTTGAACGACCACCAACAGCGGAGCGGAGTCCTTCGATGTGGGGAGAGCTACGGCTACCTATGAGAAAGTTAACAATCGATAGCCGTTCGGACCGTGACGTTAAAGTGTGTACATAATATTTTGTCTTTATAATTAATTGCATTATTGAGATTTTGTTACAAATTCATAACAGTAGAGCTCCGTGTGACGACGTAAGATGGCTATCCCCAAGGTAAAATATCCCTTTCCGACATTTAACCTGAAATATGAAAAAAAAATTCAACAAACTGCTTTTTAGCAACATTATAAACATTATTTTACAAACATTTTTATGTTCACAACGAGTAACTTGTTGAGTGTTATTAAGTATAAAATTATACTAAAATTGTAAGTGGTCCATGTTGATTCATACAATTAACGACAAGTTTCTGTACATGGGTGAAATCCGTATTATTTTATTGGTACGATAACAAGTAACGTCTTGTATCGCTACATCTGCATCGAACGCGCCAGCATGAAGTACGATAAGGTCGCCTTAATTGTCTTGAATATGAAATTACCTATTTAGTTCCATTAAACTATTTCGATAACAATTTAACAGACGCCGTTACAATTTTTTTGTGCATTATTGATAGAGCAAAGATAGAGTTCTTACCTGCCCAAAAGTTCTCATCGACATGACCAAAACATTGCCGGCCGTTAGTTGACAAGATATGCTACAACGTATCGTCATAAATTGTAGTAACTTCTGTGCCGTGGTATGCAATCGGTACCATTGACTGTTGTGTCTGCGCGGTAGAAGACTATTTTTATAAGGCCACGTTACCAAACATCGACAATTTATGTACATGTAGCAGTGAATACTGATACTGTGATGTATCAGAATTTCGGAAATGTAGCACTCCACGAAAAAATGGAGTACCGCAGCCAATGTAACACCTACGAATCTCACGGTTGCTTCCGGATCGCTTTCGCCCAGAAAAATCTAAATTTACACGTAATTTACCTGTGAAATTGTAAGACTATTCGTCATCGGTTGATCAGCTTACCTGAAGACCCAAAAAGTTTAGCATAAGCACGCCACATCCGAGAAGAAAAAAGGTAGGCCATCTGTATGTTGCCTCGATGAGAACGGCATAACTAACAATAATGAATTTATTGACAGTATATTAAATTGTTTTGTTATAAAACAATATCTAGAAGTATCTCACTCAATAGCATCATTGTGTCTATCGATGCACCAAGCAAGTTCTGTCATGTGCCTTTCGTGCAATGCATATGGATTATCTTCTGATTTTAGTGGCGTGTCATTATTACCGATTCGTTCTAATTTGTGACTGAAGATTTTTATTGATAGTTTATTATGCTGATTATTGCGTTTGCTCGACAATTGACTCGCCCCAAAGCGGCAAAAATACCGCAGACGTGTTGCACATAAACAATCAACATAACTTCACTGGCTACTGTGACTATCGTGCCAATGCACAGGCATACGGAGGAATAAACGATAATCTGATAATAATATTTCTGGGCGTCTAGATGATGATAGTCGACGGGATATGGAAATTTTCCGGGTGTTGTACCGTTTTTCAGCAGAGTGTCGATAATCTTTGGCATTATCGGTTGGCTCAGATAAACGAAGACGATGAAATATGTTTGAGCTGTATGGAATATCGATAAATCTATGAAAAAAACGTTTGTCAATTTCTCAATTGTCACTTGCCAGACTCGATTAACCTGTATACACAATTGTCATTTTTCTTCCCCGCTCAGCGTACTCATGAAGAATGTCAACGTCTCGATCCCAAGTCCACACATGCCAGTCCGTACAAATACGATTTAGCAACGTTCTTGTCTGGATATATTGAACCGACGTTTGTTAGCAACAGGTATCAATTGGCACGCTTTAATCTCGATTATTATACTATTTCAATTATCAAAAACAAAACTGACTTTTTCCGAATTCCACAAAAAACCAATTCCTTTAGTAGCGCAAACCGCTTCGAAAAGGAATGTTATAGCACACTCAAAAATGATTTTTCGATCGTCACGATATTTGACAAAAGCTAGAATCTGAGGTACGAGTTGAGTGGTCAGTACAAAAAGTAAACCAGTAAAAAGGCCCAGTTTGGAAAAGGTGCTCTGATACGGCCATTGTCCAATGAGCGTCATCAAAGCTTTGTTTAATCTATAGTAACGGTGTTGAAAGAAGTCCATCGCATTGCGAGGTGTTACTCGACGATGGTGTTAGAACAACTGCTCCCGAAGCAGCACAAATACACCGCTGTATTGCTTTTTCATGCGATACATCTTTATTTTTTCGAAGTGAATTTCAAGGTGTTTAAATTGCCCCGCTTCAAAGCTGAGCGACAGCTATGCTATGGTGTATAGACCATCGTCCTCCGTGTTGGTCGTTACATACACGTCCTCCCCAAGCAAGCTGTACAAAGAACTATAAGAACATTCAGACATCGAGTGTAGGTGGATTTTAACTGGAAAAAATATTCTTCCACCAGTCACTTGGAACATCAATTATTTTCAGCCCTAGCTTGAAATGCATCAGTTGAGCGACAGGCGGGAAATTGTTCCCCTCTGTGTGCGACACAGGCGCAATAAGACGCATCGATGGAGGGTGTTCGGAAAACTGTGAGAGGATCGGCAGTAGATATTAGACATAGCCTGGTACTTGGCCTAGCAGCATAAAACCAAAGGAAGAAGAAGAAGAAGAAGAAGATATTAGACATCCGTCCCGTCCACGATGCTAAACACTGTGCATTAACTCTACTATTGAGAATGGGATACATTGATGGATTTTTTTGTTCCCCCAAACTCTTCAGAAAAGAACTCATACAACGGAAAAGTCAAGTTCATTGTGCGAATAATCAGCAGGTATGATGCAAGGTGCGAGGTCTAGAGGTTGCATAGTTTTCATTAAATTTTCGTGTCTATGTATGCATGTGTGATGTATGTGTATGTGCGGTTGTGAGAAAACCGCAATAAACAATAAACCAAGCGGCTGGTGAAGTGGTTTGCTCCTCGATTTAACGGCATGCTGGCAGAGATATTCAGATTATCCCGACAGTTTCGCGTCGAAGCGGATAACCAGCTCCGATCCATCGAATCTCGCCGCAACCATTTCACCCCGAACTATAACCGCCGTGCGAATTCTCACTTCGTCCGCGATAAGAAATTCAATATAACGCCGAATGCCCGAGACTTACGAATCATCGATCTGTTCCACTGCGACTCCCCTTCTTCGCAGTAACTGTAACGCGGTCAGTAGTGGCTGCAAGTCGAATCCGTACACTATTTACTCGATCGAAAGAATCCCGAACGTTCTCGAGAGTTTCGGGGGTTGAAACGATGAACCGACAAATTATGCTCCAAATTGTACAATGAATTAGTAAAAAAAAAAAAAGAAAAGGTCGTGCTCGTGAATTTTCGTCAATTCGCCATCACCAAGGTAAAATATTATCCCTTTTTGAAACTTCAACTGAAACGCGATAGAAATGTAAATAAATGTTTAAAATTGTAAGGAAAAAAAAATAATAATTTGTTAAGTGTTAAATGTAACTATGCGTAAAATTGTATCAACAGTTTATGTTTCTTAACGTTGAGTCATACGATCAACGGCGTAGTTCTATTAATTATCGAAGTCCTGTCGTCTTGTTAGGAAAATAACTTGCAATATCTTCTATAATGATATTTATATCGAACGCGCAAACGTTAAGTACGATATGCCTGTTCTCAGTGTCTGCAATATAAACATAACCAATTAATTTTACTTCGATAACAATTTATCGGAAGTAACAGAATTTGTATGTGGTGTTCATGAAAAGGCGATGGTTCTTACCTGCCCGAAAGTTCTCATTGACAAGATAGAAAAAGTGCCGGCTGTTAGCTTGCAAGGCACGGTGCAACGCATTATCATCAGTTGCAGGAGTTTCTGGGTCCTCGGCGCAAGCTTGTACCACTGGCTGTCGTATCTGTATTGTAAAAAAAAAAAAAAAAGTTTATATAAAACCACGCCACCGATTCCCAATTATTTACTCACATATACAAGTGAATACTGATACTGTGATCTATCAGCATTTGGGAAATGTAGCACTCTATGTAGAAATGCAACATTACAGTCACTGCAATGCCTATGAATCTTACGGTTGTTTCGGGATTGTCTTTTCCCCAAAGAATCTAAATTAACGCGCAATTTATCTGCGAATTCCTAAGATTGTACATCATTGGTCAAAACTCTTACCTGAAGTCCTATTAAGACAAACATAATCATGCCAAGTCCGACGTTACAGAAGATAATCCATGTGTACGTTGCCTCGATGAGGTGGGCGCAACTGATAATAGTTTATTGGCAACAATAATTGAACATCTTTTATCTTCGCTAAATAACTTCTCTGATCTATCTTACTCGATAGCCTCATTGTGTCTGTCGATGCACGAAGCAAGACTTGCTACGTCCCTTTTGTCCAAGTCCCGTGACGTTCCTCCTGATTGTATCGATGTGTCGTTATTCCCGATTCGCTGTAATTTACACCTGAAGATTACAGTTGAAACTTCGTTATGCTGATGATTACGATCAATCAATCATTGACTCCCCTCAACGCCGCATAAACGCCACAGACGTGTTGCACGTAAACGACTAACATATTTTCACTGACGACAAACGGTATCAAACCTATGCTTAGGCATACATAAGTATACAAAACAATGTAAAAATAATATTTCTGTGTGTCGAGATGATGACATTCGATGGGAGTTGCAAATGCTCCGGATGCGGTACCGTTTTTCAGCAAAACGTCGATGATCTTCGGTATTGTCGGTTGGGTCACGTAAACGAAAGTGACTGTATATATCTCGGCTGTATGCAATATCGATAAAAGGTTTGTCAACTTTTTAACTACTCCATACCATACTCAATTAACCTGTATGGGCAAGCGTCATCTTTCTTCCCCGCTCAGCGTATTCGTGAAGAATGTTAACTTCTCGATCCCGAGCCCAGACTTTCCAATCCATACGAATACGATTCAGCAACTTCATTACATCCCGTGAGTGCCACAGATAACCGAGCCATTTCATAATGCAAATTGCTTCGAAAAGAAATGTTATAATGCATTCGACAACGATTGCCCGTTCGTTACGATATTTCAAAAGAGCTAGTATCTGAGGTATGATTTGACTGGTGACGACAAATGTAAAAAAAATATTAACGCCCCATCTAGTACGAGTGCTCTGATACGGCCAACTTCCACCAAGCGTCATGAAAGTTCTATTCAATCTATAGTAACGGTGTTGAAAAAAGTCCATCGCGACTCGATGTGGTATCGACGGTGGCGTTAGGGATACTGATGTTATTGTGGAAGCAGCACAACACACCGCTCGATTGACTTTCCATGTACTTCATTATTATTTTCTCCGTATGCATTTTCATGGAATAATATCAAAGTATCGCAGGTCGGTGGACATTTAAACTGATCCGCGTCAAAGTTGAGCGACAGCGATGCGATGGTGTACAGACTCTGCCCTCCGCGTCGGTCGTTGCATGTACAACATCCGCAAGCAAGCCTTCGAAGGAACTATAAAAACATTGAGACATCGAATATTGGTGGATATTTGCTGAAAAAAAAACAAAAAATATATTCCTCTACCAGTGCACTTGAAACATCACTTATTTTCGGCCCTAGCCTGAAATGGAGCAGTTGAGCGACAGCCGGAAAATGATTCCCCCCTGTGTACGGCGCTGGCGCAGTAAGGTGCGTCGATGGTGGGAGGTCGAAAAACTATGAGAGGGTCGGCAGTGGACACTAGACATCCGTTCCTTCCACAATGCTCGAAGACTGTACATTATCTTTGCTATTGCGACTACATCGATGGAAAATTCAGTGATACATCGATGGATTGTTTCCCAATCTCTTCAGAAAAGAGCTCATACGACGAAAAAGTCAAGTTCATTGCGCGAATAGTCATCAGGTATGATGCACAGTTGCGGTAGTTAAATAGTTTTCGTTAACTTCTTGTATCTGTGTATGTATGCGTATAAGCGGTCGTGAGAAAATCGTTATAAACAATAAACCGACCGGGTTGGCGGAGTAGTTTTCCCCAATGTTTAACAGGATGCCATGACTGAGACATTCAGATTATCCCGACGCTTTCGCGTCGAAGAGCGTGACCAACTCATCTTACCCTGGACCATACCCGCCGTTAGAATTCCCACTTTATCCGCGATAAGCGTAGCTCGAACGCGATGCTCGCACCAAAGAAAGGGAAATATAACACCGAACGGCGAGACTCGCAAATCATCGATCTGTTCCATGGCGATTCCCCCTTTTTCCGCAGTAACTGTAACGCTGGCACCCTAGCAGGTCAGACGACCATTGAAAACGACCGCGAAATTACATTAAGAACGTCCGGTCATTTTGCGCCGTTTTGGCGATCACCGTGCGACCAAAGCAACGACCAGTTTTTAGTTTCGGCTTGATCGTATTTTTCTTTAACGACCTCAAAAAAAAAACTACCAACACGTTGCAGCAGACCTTGCCTCGGTTGTTTTTGGGTCTTTAAAGTAAAAGACAACGAAATCTAAACGGCCAAAATGGTCGTTTTATTGGTTGTTTGACGGTCGTCAAATGGGCATAAAACGACCGGTTGTTTTTTTTTTCTTTCTTTGTCGAATGGTGATCGCTTGACTTGCCAGGGAATAGCGGCTGGAAGTCTGATCGGTGTAATGATTCACCTGATCGAATGACTCCTTATTGGCAGTCGAGAGTTTCGGGGATTGCAACGATGGACTGTCAATTGATCCTCTGAATGTTACGATACGATCTACATGTATATCCATGTTCATTGCAACTTAGATTATTTAATTTAACTAAAATAATTTTATTTGAAAAAAAAAAAAAATGAAATGAAATGAAATGACTCTTTATGCGTCTTCTCATTTATTTTGTACTAGCGGTTGTGTTGGCTCGAGCGCGTTGCGCGCACGCACAGATCGCACAGTTCATAGTATGTGAAAATTCCCACTGCTATGAAAAACGAATTTGCAAAAATATATGGCACATGGAATGGAAGTTCGGAATTTTGAACTGTATACGATATGCTACAAAAAAAGAAAAAACGAGGGGGGAGCGCCAGCTTCACCAAACGGGAAACCCAGCTGGGGGGGGGGAGAGGTGGACAAATATCCAAACCACCTAACTAACTATTCCACAATTTTTCAAGATATATATAAGATATATATAATTTTTCAAGATATATATTTATATTAGTAGCAATAAAAGTGCATTTATTGACAATATCGTTCAGTTCTATCCAACAGCTAGTGTAGTTACAACATTCACATTGACATTGTACTTCAGCCCCATTTATATTGTTACATCGTCAATGGATATCGAGGGTTTGATGTCAAAAGAGCGACTAGACTACTATTACACACACCCATTATGTCGTTATGGAAAATTACGCCATCGACATGTATTCACATTAGTGTATTGCACAACATTCGTCGATATATATATATATATATATATATATATATATATATATATATATATATATATATATACATATGTGTGTGTGTGTGTGTATTTGTAGGATCTCCGAGAGGCCTTCAAAGCAACGGTTAGAGAATTTTATTTTATTTTATGTTTTTATTATAATTAATTTAAAAAAAAAAAGTGTATAAGGAGATCGACTGCTTTGAGGCTTTAATGACGATTCCAAGGCTCCGTTCGCCAAAGAGAGACGCTTCTTGTGAATTTGTGAATTGTGAATTTGTTTGTTTGGTTTCAATGTTTGTCACACTCCCGATCTTCCCCCACTCCCTTTTCACAGCACATGGACTTGATTTAAAAAATCCGAAATCCATTCGATATGCAATATTTTTCGAAAACTCGGCTTTTGTAGCCGATCGGATGGGATTTTGAAATTCCAAAATTGCATCCTATATGGAATAGCGTTCACTGTGCTATGAGTCACGCGGTTCATTCGAGCGCGCGAGCCAACATAATCGCCAGTGTTACATAAACTTATATATAAGTCGGTGGGAGCAAAAATTGCCACTAAATCGTAAATTCTCGATTCATAGATTCTTTTTTTTGCAATTACAAAACAGTTAAAGTTCGATCGTTCTCAGAGTCAGAGGCGGAGGCCTACGCAGATCCGGCTCGAGCAGCAGAGAGTATTTACTTTATCGTTGCGAGAGGATAAATAAATCCCGCACGGTGGAAGGATGACTAACAGGCAAAGTTCGTGTGACAAACGCGGACCGTGGAGTCTCCACCAGCTGTGTACGAAGATTTAAGAAGTTAAAAATAAGATAACTCGTGAAAGTCACTGTCGCGACTGTGCTGAGAGAGGAATACGAGTGAAGCGAATCCTTGCGCCACTGAGATTGATGCTGTACCGCGGCTCCACGGTGTCGCCGCTCGTGCTGTAGAATCATCGATCTACGAGGGCGTGCGTATGAATGAGTGAGGAATCCCCCCTCCCATTCGACCGAATGGTACACCTCCCTCCATCTATCACCCCGTTCTCATCCGCTCTGCATTCTGTTCCTTTAAATAAATAAGTAAACAACAAGCAAACAATCCAACGATCCAACGATCCAACGATCCAACGATCCAGCGATCCAGCGATCCAGCGATCCAACGACCCAAAGACCCAACAATCCAACAATCCAACAATCCAACAATCCAACAATCCAACAATCCAACAATCCAACAATCCAACAATCCAACAATCCAACAATCCAACAATCCAACAATCCAACAATCCAACAATCCAACAATCCAACAATCCAACAATCCAACAATCCAACAATCCAACAATCCAACAATCCAACAATCCAACAATCCAACAATCCAACAATCCAACAATCCAACAATCCAACAATCCAACAATCCAACAATCCAACAATCCAACAATCCAACAATCCAACAATCCAACAATCCAACAATCCAACAATCCAACAATCCAACAAACCAACAATCCAACAAACCAACAAACCAACAAACCAACAAACCAACAAACCAACAAACCAACAAACCAACAAACCCACAATTCAACAATCCAACGATCGAATAATCGAACAAACAAACACGCAAACACACAAGCAACTGAACAAATAAATAAATCATTTTCCTCCCCTACACCTCGTGATTTGTGTAAAATGTAAAATGCATATTCTCTCCCTTATCCCTGAGGAGTGCGTGGCTAAGATGCGATACGGGGGGGGGGGGGGGGGCAACGGCGGTGGAGTAAGAGGAGGAGCGCGGAGAGCTCTGCACGCCGGCCCTTGGACCGCGGTGGTGGCTGCTGCTGCTGCCGGCTTGCTCTGTCCTCGGCCACCGAGTCGCCACCTCGCCGCAGTATCCATCGGGGGTCGCTTCACTCTCGACGCCCCGAGCATCCTTCGCTCAGTTAGTCGCGAGTTCCCGACGTCGGTGCAGCACGAAATATATCTCTCCTCGTAACGTCGAAGTAACCCGCTGCGACTTTGCGTACCGCTAGTCGACACCTTTCAAAGATACCGCGACACGGTCGCAAAAAAAAAAAAAAAATCTCTCGTTGCAATATTTGTTCTACGAAAAAAAAAAGAATTTGCGATAAGTAGAGACGAAAAAAAATTGTACATTAGTTTTCTTTGCGGCTCAACGAACTTCTGGAGTTTCCGAAAGGATTCTCGAGTCCAGGCGGAAACGCCGGGGAGACTCCGCATCAACATGCGCCATCGACTTACTTGGTGAGTTATAATTCTATTGCATTGTGTTATTTTTTTTAATTAAAAAAAAAAAAAAAAAATGTTAATTTTCATTCGAGCGAGTATACGAGAGTTAGTTCGTGGAATCCAAAATATTCGTTAATACCCCACAGTAAAATCTCCCCCGTGCCGAACTACCTGAACTCGGGCTTCGCTCCCGTGTCTATACGGGATGAGAGCAAAGTTTCCGGAATGGATTCGCGCGCGGCAAGAGAGAAATTAGCGGATAGTTTTTAAGCCGGTCTAGCCGAGAAATGCGCCGCCGAAGCACAGTTCCTCTACGCCTGGACTAGACGCACGACCTTCGGTATTTCTTTCTACGCGAGTCCCGAACTCTCGACCGACCGGGCGGCGATCACCAAAGTCCGCCAAAACCGTACACCGTTCGGTACAACCTCTCGCTTCTCTTTCTTTTTTTTTTCTTCAAGTGTTTGTTCATGCGCGGCGCATCACCGAACGACGCCAACACTGCGCAGGCAAAAATAATTCAACGTCTCGAATAAAAGTTAAAAAAAAAAAGATAGATTTAAGATGCATACGTAAACAACGAAAATCTCTTGGCGAAACGACCGCTCAATACGTGACAGTGTATAAAAAGAAAATGTATCGTGCTTTTTGACGCAAACTCATAGTCAGCGAGACAGTAACTTCCTGGCAATAGATTACTCGGCGTCGCTACGCCGTCCGGCTTTCTCGATAAATTAACTCCCAATGTGCGAACTATGCATAGTTCGCCTATCTCCAATTCCATAAATGGAATGATGCAAAGACTTTCTCGCTTCCTCCCGCGGGTATGATTTTTTTTTAATTTTTTTTTTAATCGCCACATTCGTTACGACGAACAACAAGCAGAAACGTGCTTTCGCCCTCGCGCGCGCACATTGTCCGAGCGAGCAGCGAGAGCGTTAGCGTCGGCACACAGCATCAGCAGTCAGCGACCGGCCCCCGCACGCGAAGGTACTTGTTCGAGCGTGATTTTCATTCTTCGGTTACTTTTTTTTAAACTCGCAACATCGAAGTCACACGTTCCCGCGATCCGTTGTTACCGATTAGAGAGACACGCGACCCCGGTGACCCGTCAACAGTGTTCTGTGCAATAACATCCGCATAATCCGGACCCTCGAATGAGAACAACGACGCCGACGATCGGACGAGAACGACGACACCGAGGGGAATGTCGCTCACCGGCCGGAACACGTGGTCAGTCGTACAATAATTTTTCTTCCAAGTTGTTTCCATCTCTGTGCTCTGGCAGTTAAGCTCGGACGCTGTTTAGGCGCTTTTTGAGCTCCTCGTTCCCGCGCCGTGTTCCAACTGACGCAAGCGTACGACGACGACTCCTCGTTGTTTGGAACACGACGCGGCGGCCATGTTGATTCCGTTGGAATTCAAATCCGCTGCCGTTAGCGGCGATATCGAGACACTGGTATAAGAATTTCGTCCAAAAAATAGGTCGTTTTTCAATTTTTTTTTTTTTTTTTTTAACGTCGTTATTAAAGCAACAAGGTTGGGTTTTTACGCACAGTAGAATGTGTTAATGAGATTCGAGTTCTTTTAAATATTGAAGCATGTCAATTAACGACGAACTTATTAGCAATTAAATATCGGACATCTTATCTCAAAATCAATTCGTCTGATTCAGTTGAAATTTGGAGATATCCTTCATTGTAACATTCTGTATCTAATGACAGGACGATAAAAAAATGTTCATTTATTTTTAAAATGACATATTTTTAATAATAATTAAAGTGGTTTCTCATTAGATAGAAAATGTTATAATCAAGAATCTGTCGAGATTTCAACTCAATCCGTCGAATAGATTTTGGAATTCGATGTCCGTTGTTAATTGTTAATTGTCAATAGATTCGTTGTTAATTGATGTTTTTCAATAAAAAAAAACTCATACTTTATAACACCTTGTACTGTATGTATGTACAGACCCGACCTTGTTCTTTCAATACCCGCGTTAAAAAGAAATATTGAAAATCGGCTTGTTATTTGAACCAGATTCTTATGGTAGTGTCTTAACTAAGGCGCATGCGCTACGCACATGCGCAGCGCGCATGCGTCTCCCATAATAATTATGGCCCTCAAACATCTGCAAGACATCAATTTTCATCTTCGGCAAGTCTCCGTCGATGCACTGCTTAGGAAAGAAAAAAAAAATGTGTTCGCTTGTATAATTTTATTGTCCAAGTGAACTTCCCCGATCGAAGTTCGTGCGTCGCAAAACCCAATCGTTGTAACTTGACGAAATTTAGGTCTCATTCAGATATCTTCAGTCATAAATAATGCCATTAAATAATCGATCGCTCAATCGAGCTTCTTTCTTCGATATTTTTATTTACATTATTTTCTGTTACCTTTTTACGAATACTCGAAGCTTGTCGACTCGTTAATTATTCCTGAATCTGGTAATTATCCTCGCGTGAGAGAGTTGCCGAGCATCGACTCGAGCCGTACTTAAACTGCAGCGCCATGGTGTTTCCAGCGTGCCTCTAATTTTTCGTCCGGTAAACGGTTGCCAGAGTAACAAAAAAAAAAAAACAAAAAAAAAGATGTGATCAGCGTGAAACCAAAGAGATATCGCGTGATGGTGGTGCGTGCGCGTCGCTATCGTTTAGCCAAATGAGCTTAGCACGTAAATTCGCCGGATCTCTTTGCGAGCTAGCTCACGTCCTCTGCGGCCACGTACGACACCAGTGTCGATCCCTCCCCTTGTACGGATACGTTTGACGATAGACTCGCCTCTACCGGCCACGGAAGGACGCCTCCGGCGTAACAACCCGTTTGACCTTGGCTATTTTCACGCTCCTTCCACGAAATCATAGAGATAAACACCGTCGAGTCTCCGCTCCGTGCGGGTGATCGAAGGAACGAAATTAACGAGAATTCGCCTCGCGCCGATACTTGCGGTACGCGGATTCACTGCAAAGGCCAACCTTGGTTGTTTTTTTCGTATTACAGAGAAGGATTCAGACAAATATCATTCTAATAGGATTTTATCGTGTTTTATCTGCTCTATGCGTTCAGGGTTAGAACAGTTTGTACAGATCGAGTCGTTACTTTTAATTTTTTTTCGTATCTGTTTTTTTTTTATACAGTATAAACATGATATATATGTTGTCAGTACGAGTCGCACGCCAATTCATAATATTTTACAACACATTCACTTCACATAATTTATAAATATTTATCTGACGAGATCGCGTCGTATTCGATCGTCAATATATCTTGTAAAACTAATCGTTTTCCAATCAATGCGTTCCTTCGTCGGTCAGCGCTTAATTTTCTATCGAAACGTAACGATGGAAAATATATCATAACAAATCGAAGAATTTGAAATGAAAAGAGCTATCTGAATCTGTCGGGACAACCAGATTCTCCTTGACCTTAATTTCTTATCGGACCCAAACGATCGAAATTCCATCGTAATAAATCTTATATTTCTGAATTTAAATAAAGGAAGAAAAAAAAATGCACACACACGATTTCCGTGCATTCCCGACATACTTCAGAACCATTCGAACATGATTCCTTAATAAACACAAACTTAGAAAAAGGAAAAAAGTAATACACAAACAGTTCGCTAGACAAAATAGATAATAATAAAATAAAACTAATTCACAAACAGCTGTTTCGTCATTCAGAAAAAATGAAAAGAAAACTACGGACATCCAGCATGCTAATAAGCGTTTATAAAAATCGAAGAATTTGACGAAAACATCGAAACTTCACTGACTGCAGAATAACAAAGAGAATCCACTTTATTATATCGCAACTTTTGCCGACGGCAGGAAATCCGTCGATCGCAACTCTGAATCTTCGAGGCAGTATTTGCAGGCTGCATTGAGATACAATTTTTCGTTTTCCGTGCATTCCTGCGCGCCTCGGTAGGTTGTCGATCGGTTTGAATCTTGTTCGTCCGTTGACATCGGGGCGTCGTGTGTGCCGACGGTCGAGCGCGCACGTGTGACTCTCACCGGCACCGACTCGTGCGAAGAAAAGGCGGGGGCGACCGTTGGCGAAGTCGCCGAGGGTTTTTCACCGGGGCCCCGCTTGTACGACACGTGTTCCCGGTTCGGTGGCTCGTCGATGACACGAGAGCCAGCGCTAAGAGCAAGAGTGCCGCAGTACGTAGCGCGGCGATAGCTGCTGGCTCGTTGTGTTTTCTTGCTCCTCGGCGAGCATCTCGTGTCGGCTGCGGACACCGAGCGGGAACGTGAGAATAAAAGAGTCATCTCCTCGCCTTGTCTCCGACCTCCCGGACTCTTTGCCCGCCTCCTTGCGCGCGATAACCGTCGTGTCAACCCCGGCCGACTTTAACCGTACCCGGCGTATCGCTTCCCAACGGAAAAACCCGCATTACTTCTCCGGTATACGTGCGAGTTTTCCGGACTCGAGCGGACCGTGTGAAATTTATCAGCCGAACGCTCTTTGGCTTAGACTCGGAGAGTCGAAGTTCCGGACGGTAATAAACTGTAACCAAAAAAAAATCAATAGACATACATTTTTGTCCGAATATATATATTTGTTATCGCCGATGAATTTTCGGTGCAAGACATGGATATGGTTTTTTTTTATAATCAGTTTTGGAATGCTGGGGTTGAAAAAAGGCGCACGGCGAAAAACCGCCGAAAATAAAATACATGCAAAAAAAAATTCCAGATACAATAGAAATTTCTCGCCGAAATATATTTTTGTTATTGCGGATGTATTTTCGGTATATATATATATATGTTTTTATTGTTCGTTTTGGAATGCTGGGTTTGGAGAAAGGGCTACAGAAAGAACCACCTGGAAATGAGCTGTATGCAAAAAAAAAATCAAAATATCTCATTTTTTCAGCGAAAATATGTTTTTATTATCGCGAATGTATTTTCGGTAAATGTCATATTTTCTATTTGTTATTCGTTTTACGATGCTGGGGTCGGCACAATGCAAATTTTTTTTTTATTGCTCTAATTCGCACTGTGCGAATTAACGTATGCTAATAAATCCGTGCTTAATAATTCCAAAAAGTGAATTGATAACTGTTGCGACATTTTTGTAACGTAAACAACATAACGAGCGTCGCACAATTTTTGTCCCACGTATAAAGTAACGTTCAACATTTAGGAAGCGGTAAAATTACGTATGCGTGTACGTACAAAAAAAAAAAAAGAACCGAATGGAGATTAGGTACACCTTGGCCAAATATCTCAACTATATATATATATATATATATATATATATATATATATATATATATATATATATATATATAAAGGCGATATATAGAGACACCTGCGGAGAACCCGACAAGAAAGTAATATAGTGCTCGCCCGAATCGCGAAGCTCTTGCAATCCGAGAGGAATATTCGAACGAGCAGGACAATGCTTTATGCTAATTTACCCGGGACACGTATAGCTATAGCCTGCTCGTAGTTCCGTCCGAGGCGAGTAGGCAGCGTCTCGCGAGCAGGAGTCGAACGGTTTCTTCGTTCCTCGCCTCCTATCATTAGTACGCCGCGCTCGGTATCCAAGCAAAAACGTCTTATTTCCCTCACACTCGATATAACACCGCGTTGGACGATTCAATTTTCGTACTTGCGAACGGCGATCGGCGGTCATCAAAATAATATATTTTGACGAATTAACAATGTTAACGAACGCCGCTTCATCATAACAAAAAATTTACCAATCGAACTTCAGTCGATTTCTATGTATTTGTTCATAAGAATGCCTCTTTGCTAAATTACATTTTTTTGTTTGACACTGCCACACATATTTCTCATAGATTTTCCAGATAAAAAATTCAGCGAAGTCTATCAACTTTTTCTATATATATATATATATATTTTCTTTTAATTATACATATTATTTTTAACTACATCCACATACTTTGCACACATTCACAAACATTTTACACTTGTTTTGCTGACGGTCACTCGTAATCCAAGGTTAAATTTCGACGTTCGATCCGATAGCTCAGCGTTTCCATCCGAATTAACAGCGTCTCGAATTTCTAAGGCTTATCGGAGAGAAAAATCGTAATAAGCTTCGGAAGTTTTTTTTCTCGAACAGTTTGCCAACGGGTCGCAGTTATCGCACTCGATAACGCCGAGATGGAAGACTCAATTTTCCTGCCAACGAGTCGGATATATAACATTTTTTTTTTTTTTAAATACAGAAATGTACACAAATTTACAACAAAATTTCCTCTATGAGGAAGCAAAATTAAGAAATGCCGCCATCTGGGATTCCAAAGTGGCAACCAAAGGTTAAATTTCGACGTCCTACCCTGCAAATCAACGTTTCCGTCCGAACGAACAGCTTGTCGAATTTTAACGATCAAAGGAGAACAAAATTGTAATAACCTTTAGAATTTTGTTCTCTGTCAGTTTGCCTGCGAGTCACAGCCATCGATGGATGCTGCGCGCATGGCTTCGTGTATATATATATATATATATACGAAAGCGTGAATATACAGAGCCCGGGTGTAGTCACGAGTGTTAGACAATCCAGCTGTACCGAGAGAGCTACAGAGATCGTTTTCGTATACAGGCATCGTGTAAAGCTGCTCTGTAGCTTGGACTCGGGTTATTTTAGCTTCCGGAGAGTAACTGTTATTTCTGTGCGTATCCAAGGGTTCATACACCCCGCAGGCTTGTCACATGCGTTTCTTGTTGCGTATCCTAGAGTGGCCAGCTTGGATCAGAAATACCGACACACTTCTCCTTCCATTCTCAGCCCCATAAATGCTGAAACTCGTCTCTTTTAACAAGTGTTAGGTGTCAAAAAAAAAAAAAAAAACGTCGGCTCATAATCAAAAAGGCGTAACTGCATAACCTATGGCAGATAATTACGCCCTTTCGGTTCTCAGCCGTCGATACAACTACAATGCAATTCGGCACAGTTGTATCGAGTGCTGGGAACCAAAAGGGCGTAACTATCGTCTTAAAGGATAAACAGTGTTACGCCTTTTTCGTTATGAGCGAGGGTTTTTTTTTTCGTCGTGGTAATTGACTGCGACTGAACTTTTAGACGTGCGAGAACCGAAACGTTACGTCTGGTGGCTAGCTTCAAAAATACCGACATAATCCTCTTTCCATCCTCAGACTCATAAATGCACTCCTCCATTTAACAAATTATCGTTTAAGAAGAAAAATCTTCGGCTAATAATCATAAAGGCGTAAGTGCATAATCCTTCAACGCGGTAGTTACGTCCTTTGGGTTCTCGGCCGTCGACACAACACACTGCAATTACTACGACTCACTAACTGATACATGCTAGAACTGAGACTCGTTTCTCTTAATAAAATAAAATTTTGTATATAATGAATTACAGTTAAAAAAAAAAACCCCCCCTCTGTTAATTAAAAAGGCGTAACGGCATGTTCTTCAAGACGGTAGTTACGCCCTTTCGCTTCTCAGCCTTCGACACAACTATATCGCAAGTAGTGCGATCGAGGAACTTACACACGCGAGGACTGAAACGTTACATCTGGTACGCTCGTTTCGTCGCATACATTTCGACACATCCCGCCTAGTACATACATATAGATATATATACATATGGATGCGCTCTTTTCCATTACGCTAGGAAAGTATCCAGACGTTTCAGTATTAAGGTTTACCGCGTGAACTTTCCCGTCTCGGCGGATCTATCATCTCCCCCCCCCCCCCCCCCCCGCCTCCAACCCTCATCCGCACGAAAGGGTAGAGCCGGAGAGTTTCAAGATCCGCCGGGACGTGGCCCGACAGTCCGATGCTTCCTATCGTGATATGTGGGGCCGCAACTCGGAAATAAACCCACCCCTACCGAGCACCAGTAGCTAGGTGTGTTTTCTCGGTGAGCGAGCGACAGTAGGACGGTTTACGTCCGCGCTGGATCTACGGCCCTTAACTATTTTATATATATATACACATATTTTTTATATATGGGGCATTCCACGTCAATTCGGCAGCCCATGTCCCTCAGCCCCGTCGATTTTGTTGCTTCTTTTGTACGATGTTGTTACCGACCCATAAGAATTTTTTCGGATTTTTTTACGAACAGTGAAACTCTTTAGTTCTGGAAAAAAAACAATTTTGGAAAAGGCTTTTTTAAAAGTCTGAAAAAATTCGGCCTGATTGTATGACTTGAAACATGATTTTTAAGCCCGCGATAATTGGATTTCAATATTTACTACGTGTTCTCAAGTATTCAGTTTCTTTCATGCCGCATTTGGAACTTTTATTTGTCATGCATCAATGTCAAGTGTCAATTGATTTCGATTTGTCTGAAGTTTATAATAAAACCGGAAGGCCCGAATACAATTAGAGACAAAAAAAAATAGTGAATATGTAAATCCCAATATCGGGCTGGTGTTTAAAAATCATATTTTAAATCACAGAATCACCGCGAATTTTTTCAACTTTCTAAAACAGCCTTTTCGGAAATAGTTTTTCGAGGATCAAAAAAATTTCCCTTTAGGTCTAAAAAAGAAAATCTGAAAAAAGTCCTGAGACTCTTAAGGAAGGCCTAAAGATCAACACAGTAGTTAAAAAAAAATGAATAAAATCGACGAGGCTGAGAAACATGCACTGCTGATTTGACGTGGAACGACCCATATATATATAATATATAGTAAACGGAAAAGACATCTCGTTCGGTTCCGCGGCGTGAGTTACGGTTCCGCGAAGGGCATCTTCGCGATACACACAGCCGGGAGAGGTTTGGCGAGCTTTTCAGTCGTTTTTCCGAAGGCCACTTTTTCTCGATCCAAGAAAGGACGAGAGAGAAAAAAAAAATCGGTTCTTCTTTTCCGCAAGAAGGAAAAACTAAACCGTGAGCGGAGCTTTATAAATACACGTGGACGGTGCGTTTGTACTGACGGACCGTCTGAGGAATAGACATTTTTTTTTTTTTTTTGCGCACTAAAAAAAAATGTTTAACTGACGATCGGCCACTGGGACGAGTTCTAGCGGCAAACTCGCCGTACCCTTCGGTTTTATGCTCTGTTGTGGCCGGTCCGTACCCGCGCTACACATATTTCAACCATCTTTTACGAGCCTCCACGAAATACATCGAAATAACCCCGTTGACGCGCTGGCAACACAGTGGTCGTGTAGCTTTTTTTTTTTTTTTTTTTTTTTTTTTGTACACTTTTTTTATTTCGCATGCGATATCGAAACTGCCTCGTCTGGTTTTACGAGCCTCCGGCTCTCGATCTCAGACTCGTGTGAACACCGTCATAATTATTAATTTATTTGCCTATACTATGAATAAAAAGAATATTAAAAACGAGTATATCGTCATTTTTCGATCACGAATTATAGATTTTTTGACATATTTTCCCCGTGCGACATCGAACCGCCTCCCTCGCGTTTGCTTTCACGAGCCTCCGGCTCTCGATTTCACCCTCTTATGAATACCACGATAATTATTGATTCATTTACTTATACCGTGAATTTGAAAAAAAATAAATAAATAAAATAAAATGAGGATAGATTTCGGGCACAAATAACCAAATGATAATTTTTCGATTGTGACTCATGAATTGCAATTAGTTTGTAAACAAAAAAAAATTAATTGAATAGTTAGATCGAAAAGTGAACGAACGTACTTTGTCTCCAGTTCGAACTCCGCTGCACGTGGAAAAATAGGGGGGAAACGTGTCGCGCGATTGTCTTCGAGCTCGTTGACGTTGATGTATAGTGAGCGCCGTCCGGTGACTTCCCGGACGTCTAAATATTATGGCATAACGTGAGTTCTCGTATACAGTGACGCAATATCGGCTTTTTACTCGGTATAGAAGGTAAGCGGAGAACGAGCGCGGACTCAGTCACTCGGCAGGAGGGGGGACGGCTCACTATAATCCTATATATAGAGGTGCACGTACGGGAGAGCTAAAAATCTCTCATAAATTAATGCTATTTCTGGAACGGAATTGAAATTCTAGACGCTCGCTAACTTACCACGTAAACTTTGCGCCCGAGGTCATCGAGTCCTCGTCTCGCGGCGTTACCCAATTTAATCTTCGGCTCAAACCGCGAAAGCGTTTTTTTTCCAACTCTCCATTCCACCGTCGTTCATGAATTTATTATCATGTTAAATTTTAATTTGCCAAATTTTTTAATCTGTTTTATTTGCAGTCATCATCATAATCAAATTTTACTAAACCCCAATTAATACTAATTAAATTACCTACTTTACTTGGAAAAATATTTTTTTTTTATTTGCTTTTTTTTTAACTATAAAAAACGTAGAATAACGGTTGTATACGTCGCGAGACGATAAAAAGGACGTGCAAAATCGATCGATTGGAAGCGATTCGATCGTACACTGAAAACCGATATAGTTATAGATTGACGGCCCGGATTGCCGCGTTATATATATATATATATATATATATATATATATATATATATATATATATATATATATATATATATAGGATCGACTTACTCGTCTCTCGTTGGCCGTCCCGTAAAGCTTCGGGATAAACGGTCGAGCGTGAGAGCTCGCTTCTCCTAGCCGTCGGATTGTTTGATTACGGTAATTACGAGGCTCTCCTCGCGAGCGAGCAAATACTCGCGCGCGTATACACCCCTGCATCGTCGTTTCGCTAGATTGACCAGTGAGCACCGAAAGAATCTCCGAGAAGTGACCTCGAATCGAAAGGGCCTGTGCGCGATTCGCGATGGCGAAATCGTGCGCGCCGACTCTGGCCGGTCCCTCAGCGACGTACCTCTCGCTCCCTTCGAGCCCCCCGGACCGCGAACTTCGCTCCTTTTGTTCTCTTCTCTCGTCCTTGCTGCACATACATCGACTTCCAGCGAGCAGGTCCCATCCCACAAGATCCAACATGAACAATTTGTCGGTATAAGATGTATATATATATATACTATATACAAATAGTAATAATATAAGAACGTAAATTTAATATTTTATTAATAACGTTCTTAATGAAGTTTTTTTTTATATATAACCTAATAATTTTATTATAAAAATATTTCGCCCCTTATGTTTTTTATCGTTATATATATAAAAGCAAATAGTAATAATAGAATAATTTAGCTACAATTTTTTATTCATAATATTCTTGAGTAAATATTTAATTAATTTTTTTTTTTATTTATATACGCATATATTCTTTCATCTCGTCCTTGCTGTACATATATCGACTGGCAGCGAGAAAAACACATCCCACAACATCCAGCATGAGAAGTTTGGTGGACTGAGCCCTTCTGCTTTTAACGATCGAGCTTAATTTAAATGTTAATGTTTCATTGATAATATTCTTAAGAAAATATTATATTTAAAAAAAAATATAAATATAAATAACAATTATTATAAATATTGTACATGCATGCATATTTGATATGCACAATTCGTTACGTTCTCACATCTCGGCATGGTGTTGGTCGACGGTGCTGCCACCGCTGCCGGTCCTCGTTAGATCGCGTCGGGCCGATAAAATATCGCGACGAGGTGGGTTTATTGCTGCTGGAGGTAATTTATCCGCTCGAGGGAACGCTTTTGCACTCCCGGTGCAGCGCCGACACCCCGATTTCCCCTTTCTTCGTTTCTGTATACATATATACACACGTATGTATATATATGTGTGTGTGTGTGTGTGTATGATCGTGCAAAAATAAGAGATAAAAAAAAGAAAGGTCGAGGATAATTCCGCGGGTGGAAGATGAAACGTTCGGACAGAAACGATCCTCGTTTCTCATCGTCCTTGCATCCGAGTAATATTCCTTTTCCCCGGTCGTCGCCACGATTCTCATACTCCCTTGCTCGTCGCTCCCTCCTTCGGTTCTATCTTTCGCCGGATGAGATACTCGGCGCTGATGGAGCTTTTGCGTGCGCGAGTACATATTACTTTTCTTTAATATACGCGGCACCGTGTTGCCTGAGTAAATCGACTATTAACGGTTGTATACCGGCGTCAAAGTGCCGCCAGAAGTTCGGACCTTGCACGGTGTCCGTAGATATATATATATATATATATATATATATATATATATATATATATATATATATATATATATATATATATATATATATATGTGTGTGTGTGTGTGTGTGTGTGTGTGTGTGTGTGTGTGTGTGTGTGTGTGTGTGTGTGTGTGTGTGTGTGTGTGTGTGTGTGTGTGTGTGTGTGTGTGTGTGTGTGTGTGTGTGTGTGTGTGTAATGTATATGTATACTATGTGTGCACGTATGGGGCGTTCCGCGTCAAGTCGGACGGCCCAAGAACACGAAACTCTTGGATCGAGCTGAAAGTTCGTGATGTTGCAGTATTGTATATTGTGAGTGCCTGGATTTTTTTTCAGTTTTTTGTCGTATCTCGTTTTCAAGTTGGCAGATAGGCGTGTTAATATTTTTTTATTGTTATGAGTCTGAAACTTTTGGTCGAGGGAAAAAAATGTCGTCTGCAATGAAGAATACTATTTTTGAGGCACTATCTTCGTACATTTTTAACCAGTTTTAACAAAATTCACCATGAACCATGCTTGCTGCAATATTTTCGAAAATAAGAAATTTCTGTTTTGTTATCAAGTCTCTCGTACTTGGGAAAAATTGTGAGACAATTATACGAAGATAGTTAATCAAAATAGGATATTTTTTTGTAGACGAAGTTTTTTTGTACGACCGAAAGTGTCAAAGATATAATCATTTTGAATATTAAGATCTCTATCTGCTAACTTGAAAACGAGAGTCGATAAAAATCTGAAAAAAAATATTCGAGGTACACTGTATAATACTAAACACACACTGTATAATAGTAAAACATCGTAAACTTTGAGCTCGATCTAAGAGGGTCAGGGTTTCAGGCACTTCGACTTGACGTGGAATGCCCCATATGTATACTGTGCATATACACACACACACACACACACACACACGTATATATACTGAATAAAAAACCTCTCGAGTCCAAAGGACGAGTCACGTCCTAGGCCGTGAAGAAACAATTTCTCGGATCAGAGAGTCGAGAAAAAAAAATGATTGGATTCGGTAGCCCTCGTACTCGGTCCCGGTTGCTCAATCGCTGTGGCAATCCAGAGAAAGGATTTGTTTGAAACGAATACATTTTTAGTAGCCGTTTCAATGCCGTCCTACATAGGATGGTATTCAAACAAATTTGATTAATTTTCATTAAAAAAAATATATTTATTTATTTATATAAATATATTTTATTTATATAAATATATTTGTTTATTTATATAAATACGGAAATCACCTAATTACAGGTGCGACGAGATAAATCTATTGCCCAAAAGAGAAGTTATTGACAAGGAGCGAAAACTATGTTACTGCTCGTGGTAAAAACCGCACCCATGTAGGAACACAAAAGCACATAATGAAAAATGAGATATAAGACACTGAAAAGAAACGAATTATACGTATTCGTAACCTAGTCAACGCGAAAGAAGGTTTAACATATGCCGTAGACACTCCTCTACAAAGCGAGACCACCGTTTCTCAATCGCAGTACGGACGATACGGAGAAAGGATTTGTTTGAATTGAATAAATTTGTAGTGCCCGTTTGAATGCCATCCTGGTACATAGAACGGTATTCAAACAAATTTAATTTTTTTTTTTCAATGTTTATTTATATTTAATATGCTAATATGTTCACTTATTACTGCGACGTTCTCTCTAAAGCTGTCATTGTCTTGCTTGGCCGATACGTTTAGGTGTCGCCTGTAATTGGGCCCAATCTGTAAATATACCAATAAATAAATAAATAAGGGCAATCGCCCAATTACAGGTACGATGAGATAAACCCATCGCCCAATAGAGAAGTTGTCGATAATCAAACAATGAAAAATGAGATAAAAGGAATCGAGAAGAAACAAATTATGCGTGTTCGTAACCAAGTTAACGGGAAACAAGGTTTAATATATGCCATGGAACGGCATATATTAAACCTTGGATGGTCTCTCGAAAGCGAGACCACCCCGAAGAACCAAGATCAATCTCCACGTGCAAATGAGCCGTCAAGTGCTAGTCCAAGGTGAAAGCCCTAAGCAATCAGGCTTAGGGTTTTCACCTACAATTACCAAAGAATTGTAACGGCACCACACTATCATTCCCCAACTTGGTAACGCCCGGAAGCCAGCTATGAAACGCTTACTAGGAACGATAAAAAAGGAACCACAAAGAACTCAGTATTCCGGATTGGCCCCCACTTCGACCCTCAAGCGCACTAACGCACGCAGCTTCCGAGAATAAAAATTGTCATTCACAATATTAAACAAAAATATAAGGTCCGCAAACTTTCTCCGAAATACCAACGAGCCAATATCGTTTCTTCTACAACACAAAATTTAAATTTTCAATTTTCCGTATCGTATGCACAAATCAATCGTATATAAAATCGCAGCGCGGAGCATTGTCTTTTAGTTTCGGGACTTTCGGCCCGGGGACCGCTCGGCAAAGGAAACATAAATAATGTATATTCGAGTCCCCTCGCAAAGGTCCGTTGACGGACGTTAGAAAGTAAAGAAAACAAAAATAATAAAAAAGAAAGCAAAAAAAAACTATCGTCGCCCCTCATCGGCGAATTCCCGATGCGAGTTGGTTAGTCGGGTCGGTAGGTTCCGAAAATCCCCATCAGCTGAGCTCCCGCCGCTGTACAGTCGCGCCGACCTGTTGCATCGCTGCTGTTATTTTTTCCCCCTTTTTTCATTCTTCTTTCCCTTTTCATCTCCTCACTCCTTCTCGTTCCAACGACCCCCCCCCCCCCCCCCCCCCTCGGCCCCTCCCATTTCCACGCTCTCTCACGTATTGCACTCTCCACAGACACACATCGCACAATCTCGCTCGCCCCCTCGCGCATTCTAAGCATCTTCTTTTTTTTTTTTTTTGTTTTTTTTAATCTCTCCTCTTCCGTCTATCGCCGGCCGGCTTTGCAGCCTCCCACTTCACTGTCGGTTCGTTTTCTTCTCCTCGTTTCCTCGTTCGTCACTGTCGCGCCCGTTGTGCCTGTTATTTCACCGCGGTTACGGCAAAGCAAATACATCTCGCTACCTTTCTCCTCGCTCGACGTCCCGTCGCACGGGCGCTGCACAGCAGCGCCCTCCCAGCCGGCTCGGCCGCCGGGCGAAACACACCTTTTCCGTCCTCGCGTCCCGTTCGCTCTTCCCGACGCGGCGATGGTGCGCCCTTCGTTGCGACTTCGTTTTCTACCCGTTCGCTCTCATGTTTCCCCGATGCCTCGAAGGCCTCGAACGTTCCACTCTCTGTTACTCCTTGCCTCGTTACACCACCGTAGATTATTTCCCCTTTCTTCTTCCGGAGCTTTCGCGAGCGGGGCGCTCGCAGCGCCGTCCCAGACGAACTTCCGGCACCGACGGACTTCTCTCACCGCACCCCTAGAGATGCGCCGTGATGGTCGTTTTTTTTATCTATGTTTACAAACATAGTCAACTTAGCAGTTTGGGTTAATTTCAAAGGAATGTTTCTAACTCGTTGCATTGTTTTTAAATTAATTAATTCATCAGTAAAACAATATTGTAAAATGAATGCAAAGTAGAGCTGTCATTTTTTGTAAGTGTTACTTGGCCAAAAAATGACCGTCAGAAAAAATCCTACCTAGTTAGGATTTGACCGTCATTTTTTTTTGGTCTCCAATCAGGTCAACTTTTTGGAATTCCGGGCTGATTTCAAGCGAGTTTTTCTAACTCGTCGACTCCCTTGATCGTTCCTATCTTCGTGTTCGAAAATCAATTAATTCATCAATGAAACAACATAATAAAATAAATATAAAACAATTTTTTCTCCGATTAGCGAAATTGCTAATTTATTAATTTCGAAGTTGGAACTGTGGAGGTTTTTAGAGTTGATGTCGTTCTCGTCACAGAACGCTCATTTCCGGATCGGTCTATCGACTGTCACGTGACAGCCGGTTGTCAAAAAAAAATTTACCCATAGCAAAGTCGGCGCCCAACTCTCTGAGCACCCTGCTCGCTCGGGCGGAGCGCTTCGGCCACTCTGGGAAACAACACGGGGCGGCGAGGCCTCTCCAAGCCCCCCCACTCTGCACATCCACTCTCGCTCGTTAGTCGAGGACTCGCCCGACCTTCCTCTCCCGACACTTTCCGGGCGTATCGTTGCGCGAGCGAGCAACACGCTTTTCTCTTTCCATCCGTCCGTCCGTTCTTCGTTCACACACAGACCCGGCTCTCCGGCTCTGCCGGGTTAAATCTCTCTGCACGCTGCGATGTGTATATATTCTCTACGGAGAACCTCTTCCACTTTTCACGATGCCGTCGGCGCGCTACTGCCGACGTGCTACTGGTCTCCTGTTCCGCGAGGCGAATAGGTAGAAGAGCGCGGACACGAACGGCATTGGACCTTCACATTGTTTACATTGTAGTCAGAGTTGCCCAAGTCTTCGCTCTCGCTCACAGTTTCAAATTCAATATTTTTTCAAAGTTGTGCTGCAATCTTGTTGAAATAAAAATAGGCATTTGATCGTAGTAGAACGATGAAGACTCGACTTCCGGTTATAAATACGGCCAGTTTCTTTTTGTTCGATGACGTAAAACAGCCACGCAAAAATGTAAAACGATTCAGTGTGTCTTCGCCTGCAAAGTAGCAAAGTGTTATAGCGATCGAACGGAAACGCGTTTTGGCCCAAATATCCTTAAACCTAAATAGCTAAATAGCGATCGAACGGAAACGCGTTTTGGTCCAAATATCCTTAAACCTAAATAGCTAAATAGCGGTCGAACGGAAACGCGTTTTGGTCCAAATATCCTTAAACCTGAATAGCTAAATAGCGACCGAGCGGAAACGTGTTTTGGTTCAAATATCCTCGAGCCTTTCCCGAAGCTTGATCTTCCGAAGTCTTTCCGCGTATTCCAACCCAGTTCAAAGTTACCGTTTCGCGTTCCGGACCGTAGATTTTAGGGATCCGATTGCGCACATCCACGGATCACTTGTTAATCGCTATTGCTGCGCTGCGAGAGGGATCCGCCGGACAGTGGGACCTGTTTTCTCGTTAACCGCACTTGCGTCAAAGATCCCATTCTATTTAGGGTGAGCGACCGGTGCCGTTTGACGATGGGGATTTACCAGCGGGTCGTACGGCGGGCACGAGTGAGCTACAAGCGGCGGCGCGTTCCGCATCGGTTATTCGGGATTTTCGGGCTTTCCGCGCGAAGGAGCGAGGCGCCGAGACTGCTATGAGCCTATGCGGGAGTGAGAAAGTTTTACGGTAGGCGAAGCCGGTCGCCACGGCGCGGCATTGTGCCTCGAGAGTGAATAAACTCTCCTCTCCGACTCCCTCTCACCTATTCACCTCACGCTTCTCTCGCTTCTCTTGCTTCCCTCTCTGTCCCTCGCGCGCTCGGTTCTCTCGACGCGAGACGATGTATGAAAGAGCCTTGCGCGTGCTCTTAGCTCGTGGCCGCAGCTACCTCGGACATTCCACGGATACCTGTTCCGTACCTATACACTCGTCCTCCTCGGATATAATCCTCGGCTCGTCTGCGGCTCTGCCGGTCATTCGATACGCATATCGACTGTAGATTGACCCCCCCCCCCCCCCCCCCCCTTTACCTTCTCTCCTTCTCGAGCTAATATCACGGATAGCGCAAAATTCAACGTTGCGCTGAGATATGTAAAAAGAAAAAAATGTGATGAAATTTTATTATTTTTATTTAAAGAGTAGTTTCGAATATAAATTTAATGATAAATTATTAATTTATCAATTAAATGTTCAATTTATTAATTTAATTGTCAATTTGACGAGGCCAATAAGTTATGGGTCGAACTATAGACGATTTATATATATATATATATATAATTAATATTAAAGTGCTTTTCGATTGCGTCAGTGAGCAAGTTCGTTGAGTCCGGACTGTCCGCCCGTGCGGACTGTGGGCTCAATTGTTGCGTATCTTATCGCTCGTGCCCTCTGACAACCGGCTTACGCGGAGCCCTCCGCGGAAGAGTTGAAAGAATTTTTTTTTTTTCTTCGTCGAACGCCGCGTCAGTTCCGCTTTCGAACGTCCCCAGAGTACCAACTGCTGCCTGCATACAGCAAACACAACCGCAAATATATTACCACTGTACAACTATGCTTCCGACCACTCATGGAATCGAACTGACTCGCTAATTTCGTGTGGCATCCGAACTCGCCACTCTCGTGTTTGCATCCTCGTACTCGTCCATCGGTCACGAATTTGCGTTTCGAGCTCTCTGTAGTTTCAACGTTTTAGCGATTAGACGGAACGAACGCGGAACTCACTTCGCACAGTATGAAATATGTACCGCACTTCGATCCTTCTTATTCGTCCCTCTTGAGACGAACTATAATACAGCCTTAAAGTCATTATTCTTTGTATACGAGAAAAGGTTTAAACAGTTGTTTTCGTCAATGTAAGGCATTACAATTAATTATCATTAACGTACCAAAAGGTTCAAATTATTATAGTCAGCAGAAAAAGAAATTAAAGTTTTTTCAAAGATTTTGAGATTAAAGGACTTTGGGTCGAATTTTAAGACGTTAGTTTGAGCTTAAGATGGATTCAGGGTTCGAACTCGATTTCGTGCTTAAGTTTGACGAAGACAGTTCTTAAGCACGCAATCGAAGTTTGGCCCAAACCTCGATCTCAAAGGCATCTTAAGTTCAATGTGACGTCTTAAAATTCGACCCTTGGAATATCACCCCTCCCTCCCCCTTAAGGGAACTTATAATATTGCACTCCCCCCCCCCCCCCCCTCTGTTTCATTTGACCCCTTCCAGTCTATTTCACATGATGTCTGTCAAAATGCTTCGTTTTACCCCGACGGCGACTTTATATATTATAGAGAGATTTGCCATAATAATACATGCATACAGTATAATATACACTACAGTGCATACAACAATACCGGCAACAATACAGAGTTGAAGTCATTATTTTTTTTTGTGTACAAGAAAGGGTGTAAATGACTACAGTTACCAGAAAAAGAATTCTCAGTTTTTTCAAAGATTTTTTTCCTTACACCTCATATATATATATACATATATATATACACACACACACATATATACGCGCTATATATTGTATAACCGCAAAAGTGGCCGCAAATTGAACATGATTAAAAGGCATATTTTTACGACGAGTCGTTCGTGTCTGAAAACGCGTCCCCCGGTCGGTCAAATGTCCCCGGGGACATTTTTCATAATGGCCCGTTTTGCCCCGAAGCGCGCTCCCGAGTCCACAGCCGCGTAATACGACGTACCCGTCTCCTTCATTCGCCGCTCTCCGCATCGTCGTGTCCCGGTATATCCATCGACGTGAGCGGAATTTGTCCCGGTCCTCGTCCGCTTACCCCCTTCCCCCCTCCGCCCCGATCTCTTCTTCGTTACGTAAGAAACTCATTTCGGGACAAACTTGCGATGACGCCGTAATACCGGTTCGCCCGACGCGCCCGGGGAAGACCCGATTTGCCCGATGGCACGAAATTCCCCGGGAAGACCCGTCGCCACTATCAATTCATGAGCAGCAGACCCGACGTATTGCATACTTGTCTTCATCGCCGAGCGGCGTTCCTACCGGCTAGCTCCGGCTCCCAAACGGTCCGCAATCCACTCTCGATACTCGCCGATACACCGACCGAGACTTCCGGCCCGGCGCGGTCCAAGCTGCAGCCACTTTACGGTCCGATGTTTCCATCCACCTGAAAGCACCTTCGGAAGTTCCCAAACGGAAATATTAAAACAGTTGCAAGAAAATTCTAAGGCTTATAAAATGTGTTTTCGGAAAATTTATTAAAATGAGAATTTACGATACTAGTACGAGAAAAGTTATTCCGACGAGAGCGCTGCAATCACACGAGTTCAGCAAAATAGTTTTTTTCGCACGAGTATCGTAAGTTACTATTTAATAACATTTTTCGAAAACACTTTTTAATGAGCGTTATAATTTCTTTGAATTGTCTCAATTTTTCTGTTGAAAATCGGGAAGCGTGCGTAAAGCTGCCATTTTCGCACCGAGTGTAATAATTATATGAAAAACTAAAGTTTATGTTGACTCGCGCGACTGTATGGATCGCGTGGTTCATAGCATACGGAAATCCATTCCATATGGAAGAGAATTTCGGAGTTTCAAATGCATTATATGTGCCATCAAAATGGGGTTTCCGAAATTATAGCATATAGAGTACAATTTCGGAATTACAAAATTCATGCCATATACTATGAAATCCAGTGGGGCGTCAGCTTCACTGAAAGAGGGGCTCAGTTGGGGCGGGCATAAACATTTAAGGCAACGAACAAAGTAAAAAAATATAAGATATATTATTATTGTTGTTGTTTTTATTGAAACTAGGGTGTTACAATCTGTCAAGTACAAAACGTTTGCATGTGTAAGCATGAAACGGCTATTGGTAAATACAACTTGTAGTTCAATAAAGTAGCGTTAAGTAAGATAATGTTACAGTAAAGTAATATAATGCATGAGGGGTAATAAAAATATATTAAAAATGTCCCATTTTTTCGCGCGGTAGTATATTTCGTGTACACATTACATACGTGAAAATATTTGCCTCGCCGTCCCTCAGATATATCTCATAAAATATGAATTTTATTTTTAAAAAAATTTGTTAACCCCATATATTTAATACATGAAAATTACATGAGCGCATGTACTATTTTTGTATGGAGTTTCTTAGTCGCGACGTAGTATGAGGGCGATCTTAGAAAATAATAAAACAAAATAAATAAAAAATAATAATAAATAAGGTGGCCAGTCGGGCACGTTTCTCCGACAAATTGCCGGAGTCGCGAGCGTGCGAGGTGGCTCTGAGCGGATCCGGCTAGGATCAGGAGGAAACCAGCAACGCCGAGCAACAGTCATGAGCTGGCTGCGCTTGCGTCCCGGTCCTAACTCAACACAAATCACCGGTCGCAAAGAAAGAGCGAGATTAGAGCCGCAGATAAGAGTCGAGGAAAAACAGCGAGGAATCTTCACCCGCTCGGAGATAGTCACGTATACGCCACCCGCACCACTTGCGGATCCTTGGACACCGTATACCTGCAGCCGGTGCTACCTTCGCTGATATACTACGAAGCTGGAAAGAGCGCACGCCGGACGCGCGCATCAACATCACTCCCGAGCCCTCCAGCTGAACCGAATTACGACCACCTCAGAACTCTTCCATTACTCTCGAAAATTAATGTTATTTCATTTTATTTCATTTTATTTCATTTTATTTCATTTTATTTCATTTTATTTCATTTTATTTCATTTTATTTCATTTTATCTCATTTTATTTCAAAACGAGGCACACTAAACATCAATGTTGGGTAAGGTGAATGAAATAACATTCAACCGCCCCGTTAAGGTGCGCAGAGTCCTGCATTACTGGTCGTGCGGTATCGTTTCTTGTCCCCCCCCCCCCCCCCCCCCCCCCCGGATGGCGAGTCGTAGTGCCCGATCGGAGGAACGGTTGACCGTAGTCCATTTATCTCTACCCTAATCGCTCCTTTGCGGTAACTCGAAGTTCGACGAAACGTGAGCCGGAGGGGCGTGTCCAATTGGCCGGTGTTGATAGGAGCCGCGAGATATAATCTATCAGCGGTGCTAACAGGACGATCAGTCGGACGATTAGCGGTCACGATCGATCCGTCCGATCGGGCAAAGGGGACGGAGGGGGGTGTTTACGTACGTCCCGCAGGAACGGCGACGATAGATGGTCCTATCGTCGAATTTCCCTCGACGCTTCGTGGCGCACAATGCGCGGGGCAATGGGGCGTATCGATGCGATTGACGAGTACAAGGACGGCGAGCGGCGCCCGTCGGGGAAACACGGAATTGATGCAGGTGCGCGAGACACGGATCGAGACACGAATATCACCGCCGTTCGCCGAGTTATAGCTCAAATTTTGATATCTGCGGGTGACGCGCTCGCAGACTCCGACGACTCTACCTATCTATCTGTCCGTCCAACGTTCGCCATTAATTAGAGGCCGGCGATGCGGCGATAATGGCCCAGCGGCGAAAGCCCGAACGCACGCGACCGCAATATCGAACCACCGCTATAACTTGATCCGCGGCGTCCAATATCAAATTCCGCGACACTACGCCAAATCGATTCACGGGATTATTTGGAACAAATATCGAGGATACTTTTTTAATAGGTTTTTTTGGGTGGGTGTTTTTGAGGTATTTTTTACCAGTTATACTTTTTTTTGTTGCATTTATTGTGAGCGAGATGAATTATTTTATCTGTAGCGATCAGGACGTGTGTGGTAATTTTTTTATTATCGTCGGTTTAAGATCCTGACATCAGTTTTTTAGAAAGTAGGGATTTTTTTTTTTTGCAGAAGAGGGTGAGATTTTTTGGGGAATTTAAAACCTTTGTACATTTTTTTTTTACTCTTCATTTTATTTGAGTAAAATGAATAATTTTATGTGTAATTTTTTTTATTATCGTCAGTTTAATATCCTAACTAAATCTTTTTTAGTAAGTAGGGATTTTTGTTTGCGGTATTTTTAACCACTTCATTGATTCCAGTTTTTTTTACTGTTAATTTTATCTGAGCGAGATGAGTAATTTCTAATTTTATCTATAGCAACGATAAGGAAGTTTATCGTCATTTTTTTATTTTTCATTAATGTCAGTTCAAGACCCTAAGATTATTGTATTTTTACATACCCAAGTACTATAAATCATCTTGCCACCGGATAGGCCATACAAATTATGAAATTATATCGCAGCAACCAGAATAGTTACAAGGTCGAGATATTCCTCCCAAGAGTTCCCTCTCCTTTCCCCCGGATAGAAAGAAGCGTCTCTCTTTGGCGAACGGAGCCTTGGAATCGTCATTAAAGCCTCAAAGCAGTCGATCTCCTTATACACTTTTTTTTTAAATTAATTATAATAAAAACATAAAATTTAATAAAATTCTCTAACCGTTGCTTTGAAGGCCTCTCGGAGATCCTACAAATACACACACACACATATGTATATATATATATATATATATATAAGCGTAAACAGTATGAATCGCGAAGCTATAAAGCTGCGAGGCGACGGTACTTCCTCTCGTACGTACAGCGTGAGGCGATAAAAGGCACGCATGGGTGGCATGAATGCGACTTTTGTCCCGAGTAATACCGAGAGGGATCTGGCCGAAGTAATCGTTCCCCCCCGGGGCGCGGCCAGCGCGACGTCGGCTGGACCAGTCCGCGCCCCTCCCCCTTTCTTATCGTCCCTCGTAGCTTTCGAGCGGAAGGAAAACGCGGCGGAAGTTAAGAGAAGAGAACGAGTTCGGTGCACGGGAGAACTTGCCCGGTTCGCTCCTTCCTCTGCCGCGATGGTTACCCGCCTTACGACGACGGTCGGGCACCATTTGTCTCTGACCGGAACAGCGGAGAGTGCAAGTCCGGAAGTACCTCGGAAATCTAGAATTGAACGGGACGGGAGAAACAGCGAGCGAGGAGAGCCGCGCCAGCCAGATGACTCCTACCGAAAAGCCGCCGCGCGTACAAGCGGCACATATATAGGAGGGCATATATATAAAATTAACTACCGCGGCGGTTGGCATCCTCTCGCCGAGCCGGAGATATCCATTCGCACCAGGAATTCAATTTATTCTATGAAAAAAAATTTTTATAGATTTTTTTTTTTTTTTTTTGTGGATTCGAGATTGGTGTTTTAAACACCCGAACGACGCTGGCTCGAATTATCGTGAAGATAACGCGGTGTTTTTTTTTTTTTTTAGTCGTGCGGAAAATGTGGTACACTTTTTTTTTCGTTCGCAGATTGTTAGATTATTATCCATTTGCCACAGGAATTCAATTAATGCTACGAAAAAAGTGTTGTTATAGATTTTTTTTTTTTTTTTATGGATTGGAGATTGTTAGGTGTTTCGAGCACTGGGACGATACCGGCTCGAATAGTCGTGAAGCTAACGGAATATATTTCATTATTCGTGCGGAAAATGTGTTAAACATCGCGTTTCAGTGACGGCTCAGAGATCTTTAAATATAGGAACCTCTTTTATATATTTTTTACTTAATTTTTTTTTCCGAGAGCTCGAGCGGTAAAACCAGATGACTCGGTTGCCGGATGACTCGTTCCCGAAAACCCGCTGCATCGATACGACACGCACACGAGCGCATATATATGTATATATACACACAACTAACTACCACGATAGTGTGGATATCCGTTTGCCTCAGGAATTAAATTTATTCTAAGAACAACAAAATCTATTTTGTTTTTCTTAGATAATATTTTTTTATCTTTCAAAATATTTTTTTCCATAGAAAAAATAATAATACATACAATAATAATACATTTTTTTAATTCTATGGAATATTAATCAAGTGTTTTCAGTCTCGGACGACACTGGCTCGAATGATCGTAATGATGACGAGTTACATGTCATAAGTCGTGCGGAAATTGTGTCATAGATTTTTTTTTTTTTTTTTTTTTTAAGACTCCGAGATTATTAGGTGCTTTCAGTCTCGGAAAATCACAGCTCGATTAATCATGGAGATATAACAGTGTCGTGCGAAAAATGTATTACACATTTTTTTGTCACGCTTCGCTTGCGCGCGGATCAGAGATTTTTTTTTTTTTTATATAAAGTAACCTCTTTCATGTTTTTCTTAATTTTTATTTTTATTCCCGAGAGCTCGAGCGATAAAACGCTGGACGGAGAGGGCATCGCTTCCAGAGCATTACTCGATTGCCCTTTGCCCGTAGATAAAACTCACCCTTAAGTAGGTCACAGCACACGGTAGAGAATAACTGTAAAATCGGATCGCTGACGAAAAGCGAGTTTGTCATTTACAAATTCGACCTTCCGCCTCTCGCGCCATTAATAATTTGCTTCTCTTCGATAAAATACATTTTTAAAAATCGTGGAAGTTTCTGGATGAGAAAAAAAATTTCTTATCGAATGTCTTGCCCGCCCCCCCCCCCTTTCCCCACTAGCGTAAAATATTACCAGCAACGAAACTGTAGTTCAATTTCCAAAAATAAAAATAAAAAAATATATATATATGTATATAATGTCAGTAACAGAATTTCATTCGAGCGAATAATATGCATTCGTTGGGATTTTAAGTGTAAAGCAACCGTGGCCTTCGAATCGCCGACGAAAAGCAAGTTTGTAATTTCCAAATTTCACTTTCCGCTTGTGTCGTTAATAATTTATTTTTCTTCTACAAAATAAAACAACAAAAAAATCGTAGAAAAAAAAAATGTCTTATCAAATGAAAGGCGAGGGTCCATTTCCCCCCCCCCCCCCGCACTTTGACACAGGGTATTATGAGCAACGAGTTTGTAGTTTAATTTCCTAAATCCACAAACTCCACCTTGAAAAATAAAAATGAAAAATATATGTATGTATATAATGTTAGCAGTAGAATTTCATTCTAGCGAATAATAAGCATTCGATGCGATTTTTAAGCGTAAGCAATCGCGGCCTTCGGATCGCCGACGAAAAACGACTTTGTAATTTACAAATTTCACCTTCCACTCGTCTCATTAATAATTTTTTCATTCCTCTATAGAAAAAAAAAAAACAAAAAACAAAAAAAAAATCGTAGAACTTTGTGGATGAAAAAAGAAAAAATTATGTGAGACACGGGTCCGTTTTGCCCCCCCCCCCCCCCCCCCCTCCAAAAGTAAAATATCAGAAACGAATTTGTAGTCTAATTTCCCAAAGCCACGCAATCCTGCTTAAAAAAATAATTGAACATATATACACAATGTTGGCAACAGAATTTCACTCGAGCGAATAATATGCATTCGTTGCGATTTTAATCGCAAAGCAACCGCGGCCTTCCGTGCGCCGAGAGACGAGAGTGTTTGCGGATTTATTTTTTTTTTGCGCGAACGTGCACGTCCTTCGTCTTTTCGCTCGGAGAGCCGAGAAAACCCGCCGTTCGGTTGAAAATGCGGGTAGGGAAAAATCCGAGGAAAAGTGTTCGCTAACGAATCCAATTTACTTTGAGACCGCCGGCGCTGGAGCGTTTTTCTCAAAGCTTCGTCTCCGAGCCGCGAGTAACGTTGGGCGCGCTGTGTGCGGCGCTCGGAGGAGAAAAGCGCGCAGCTTTACCGCCGTAGCCGCTAGCGTTTGTAGCGTTATGACGCGGCAACATTTTCGTGCGCTCTCCTTCGCGTCGTTCCCTACGGGCTCCTACCGGGATTCTAAGCCCTTGCAAAGAGGACGAGCAAAAGCCGGGGCTGGACTAAATTCAACGGAAAGATCTCTCGGTACGGCAAGCAGCGAGGCGCGCTTGATTTTTATTTTATTTTATTTTATTTATTTATTTTTTTTTTTGATCACAATAGAAACATTTTTGAAAACGATATCTCGTTACTCTTTCGGGCGTCTCTGCTCGTACCTTGCAATGCAACAGCGTCAAAGCTCCGTTCAAGAGTCACGAAAGCTACAATTTTTGTTTTTCTATTATCGGCAATCTGTGCGCCGCGTAAATAAAGACGGAAGCGAAGCCGTGAGGCAAATTTTGATTCTTTTCAGTTCGGTCCGGTAGAACAAGTGAGGAATTACTTTTTTTTGTTTTTTTTTTTTTTATCGATTATTCGTTACTCTCTGTCCAGCGTTTATTCTTTAAAGCGATAGCGACAAAGCTCCCGGCAAGAAATTCGAAAGCTATACAATTTAAAAAAATATATATATATTGTCTGTAATTTATGCCTTGCATAAATAAACGCGCGGAAGTGAAATCGTGAGGTAAACTTTGATTTACAGATTATTTCCATTGCGGTCCAGGCGAACAAGTGGCCGATACAGGCTTCGTTCTTAATCCGGAATTAAATTATTGACTTTTTTTTTATAAACAAATTGTATTATTATTTTTTTTTTTTTTTTTTTTTTTTTCGAAACGGTATCTCGTTATTCGTTACTCTCCCAAGCATTTCGTCCCGTCCTTGTAAAACGCGTTAGCGAAAAAAACTTTCGGCAACGAATACAACGGCTACAAATCTTGTTTGCTATTGTCTGCAATTTATGCATTGCATAAATAAACGCGGAAGCGAAATCGTGAGGTAAATTTAGATTGCCAGATTATATTTACATCGGTAGGGGCGAGCAAAAGTGCCCAATACAGACTCGGCGCTGTTTGCCCTTTAATCCTTTGAAGTATACATTTTTTTTTTTTTTTTTTTTTTTTTTTGCAAGTATGCAATTTCATAAATACATCGGTTGGTTGTTAACGCATATTTTCCGGCTTCAACGAGGTGTGTATTATCTGCGATAGACGACGCTTCAAAGGATCAAGTGCTGAACTCTCATTGACCGTTAAAAAAAAAAGAAGATTCTCAAGTGCTCGACCCTTTTCGCGTCTGTTCGAGGAGAGACTTCTCGATGAGTTAGATTCTTCAGTTTTCGCACCCGACCAGAAAAATAAAATTCAACGTAACGCCGGCCGAAAAAACTTTCTCTCCCGGATCCATCGCTGTTTACAAAAACTTTATTCCGGAATCTTAAAAAAAAAAAAAAATTGAAAATCGTCGAAGGTGATTCGAAACAAAGTTTCGTTGCTCGTAACTCTCCGCCTTACCTCTTTCTTTTATACCTCGCTATATTTCACGCAAACAGCGACTGAAATCTTTCCGCGAAACATTGAAAAAGCTGAAAAAAAAACAACGACATAAAAATAAAATAAACAAAATAGATTCTCATCTCCGAGACGCGAATTTTAATTATTATTTCGCGTTGCGAAATTTCGAGCGCCCGAAGCGTGATGCAAATTTAAATTCCTACTGTATACACGCATATATATATGTACACATATAGATATTTTTATTACCTTCGCCTCCACTCGCGAATACCCGAGGCAAACACGTACTACCTAATATACATACACCATACATATATACATACACATACATATACATACACATACACATACACATACACATACACATACATACACATATACATATACATATACATATACATATACATATACATATACATATACATATACATATACATATACATATACATATACATATACATATACATATACATATACATATACATATACATATACATATACATATACATATACATATACATATACATACACATATACATATACAATATTACAGTAAAGCACAGGACAGGAGCAAGTCCGTGGCTGCCGTGTACTCTCCCTATACGTAGCATTATCAGTAATTCAGTGAACACGTTAAAGTATTAAAGCACGATAGCCAGGTGGTTCCGATAAATAACTTGTCGTCTCGATATTTGCCGGGGCACTCCGGAACGAGGGCCCGTATCGGCGGTCGGAGAGGCTGCGTGCCGGGGATTCATCTTGTGGATTTCCTGCACGCGACTATACCAACGTACGTCGATGGGCATACAACTATGTGGATTAAACTGCTCGATGCAGTGAGAGCGGCCGAATGGGCGTGCTCGTGCGCGTGCGCGTTCATTAGCAACGGGATAGGAGTCGTGCGAGCCAAGATTCACCTGTAAAGATACACAGGTGGGATTCAGTGTTTAAAGGCACTTAAGGAGGTTGAACAATGTTTTTCAATTGCACAAGCCGGCTGGATACTCTTTGAGCGGAGCTCTCTGAATTCCTCTCGGCGAGAGAGAGAAGAGAGAGAGAGAGAGAGAGAGAGAGAGAGAGAGAGAGAGAGAGAGAGAGAGAGAGAGAGAGAGCCGGAGAGGGAAATTTCATAGTCCTCCGGCCGAAGGTCCTGCGCATGCGCACCCACGAACATACTAAGCCCCGGTTTCTCTTCTACCGGTGAATCCAGGCAGGTATGCCGTAATTGCGTTCGATTAAAGCTCACGGGAGGCTCGTGTGGGCAGAACGGCTCAAGGCCAGGGAGATCGAAGAAAATGGAGGGGGGATCGGGATTATCGAAAGTCGGACGTTACGCATCGGAACATCGAGCGGAAATGCGTGGCACTTTGTAGGAGTAGGGGAGGGTGGGGCAAAATGGGGTAGTCGAAGACCAAAGAACGATTCAGAATGTGAGTAACTGTTTGTCGATGAAAAATGTTAAAAATGTTAAAAATGGTAAAGTCATGATAATTATTAGGATGACCGGAGAAACATTAATGTTGGGGCAAAATGGACCACTCAATACCCTTGGACGAGAAGCGACTTCTTTATTTCAGAATGCAGACAAGGGGCAAAATGGACTACTGTTCCACTTTGCCAGAAGCATGTCGACTTTATCCAAAGCTCTCAGGTGAAGGAGTGCATTTTTTAGGAAATTTGATGGTGGTCCATTTTGCCCCAGTCTGCAGTTTACAGCATGCCGATTCACCCCACTCTACCCGGTGACTCAATTAATTTTTCGGATATTTATGCGGTGGTCCATTTTGCCCCGTGTCTAATGCAGCGTTCTCACATGTCGCCCCCAGGTGGCCGTTTTGCCCCAGTCTGCAGTTCATTGTCTCTCCATTTTGCCCCACTCTCTCCTATTTAATTACCCAATTGATTTTCAGGTTTTTTTTCCGTGGTCCATTTTGCCCCGTGCCTAATGCAGCGTTCACATGTCGCCGCGAGGTGGCCATTTTGCCCCAGTCTGCAGTTCATTGTCTCTCCATTTTGCCCCACTCTCTCCTATTTAATTACCCAATTGATTTTCAGGCATTTTTTTTTCCGTGGTCCATTTTGCCCCGTGTCTAATACGGCATCGCAGTGTCGCACCGGGTGATCGTTTTGCCCCGGTCACTCTCTCGCACGCTGCATCGGCTTACTCCGATGCGTTCGGATCGCATTAATCGTGTCCGTAACGAGTCTCCACGATCCGAACTAACTAACTACACAACCGGGCTAATAGCCACTCAGCTGTGGAGCGTCAACTCCGGCGACACTAAGTTTCTCGGCATTATACTATTTCGGCAAATTCTCACGGTATTAACGAGAGCACAGTACCGAAAGCGCGGAGACGCGGAACAATCTTGTTTACAGAGATATTCACGACGGTTTATCACACGCAACGGCAACACCGCGGAGATCCGTCGTCAAACATCTCTCGCCACCGGTCTCCATCCCGAATCGTGTTTATTCGTACGAGTGATGTGCAAATATATTTTGTCGCACGTTCCAACCGAGGATAATCGCAGATTCGACAATTTACTCTAAATGTCGGAACTCGAAGTCTCCCAGACCGCTATATTTAGATAGCTGTGGAGCTGAACCAGATTACTTGAAGAGTACCAATTAACACGACGGAAGAATTAAAACTAATCAAAACAAACAACAACAACGACAACAAAAATGATATTTTATTCACCTGGAGAACTTCTACGTCGAGTCTCAGGCGGGAGCCGATCGGTAAATGAATCTCGTCTTTTTTTTCTTCTCAGACATAATTTTTAAGTAGCAGCGAAAATAATTTGCGAAGTTGTACGAATCTCAGTTAAAAAAAAAATCCTAATTAAAAAAGGAGTGTCAGTAAAAAAAAAAAAAAAAAAAAAAAAACCATTAATGTTCGGTCTCGAACTCGTTACGCGTGCTGGGGCACTCGTGGCCGGAGGAAGAAAGTTGACGGGCGATAAGGCGTTCGAGCGAGCGAGGAAAATCTCGAGAGCTCGGGAGATCTCGCCGCGGCGATTACTCGTGTCTCCTCCGGCCGGGCGGTCCAGACGCACACAAGGGAAGCCCGCGCAATGAATCACGCGAGAGAGCCCTCTTTCCTTCTCCGCGGCAAGTGCGCTCTTCCTTCTCCCGGGTAGTTCACCGCTCGGGCTTTAACGGCGCAAGGAGTGCAACGTGCGCGCGGTAACCGTGTGTGTTATACGCGTCTTCGCGCCCCGCAGTCTCGTCAAGGCAGACGGCGCGGCGTGTCTCCTCCCGCCCGATACCCGGCGCGAGTTCGTCATTCCAACGAGAGACTCGCTCGAGAAATTCTCTCGGTGCATCGCGCGCTCGCCGCTCGAATACGGCCGAGTTCCCCGCTTCGCCTTCCAGCCAGACGACGCAGCTCGCCGTCTCCCGTCCTCCGGACCCACACTTTCCAATTAGCTACCCGTCTGGCCTACGGACTCGTTTTGCGCGCATACCGAACAATTTGTCTTATTCGCGGATTCCATTAATACAGCGTTTTATAGAAAGCTTAAGAACTTTCGGTATACATTTACATATAGTAGGGTTTGCTCTTTTTTTTAATAACGTTGGTCGACGACTTCCGAGGGACTTGATAAAGAATTCCATGTGCCATTCGACCCTTCTCTATTCTTGTATAATCATTAGCTCGTCGAGTAACCTAAACTGTAAGAGTAACTTGTGAGTTTAATAATTGGTATTGATTGAACATTATTGTACTTATTTGTAAAATTGAAATATCGGATAGTAAAATTAGAAATTTTTTGATAGGGAGATAAATCTATTTAATGCATATTCTGTATAGCATAAGCATATATATATAACACAAGCGCAACTAGCGCAACACCTGTTTGCAAGCTAAAAGTACAAGAAATATAAATTTGTCTGAAATTTACAAAAATTTTCATTAGAAATAAAAATATAATGTCACAATTGCAACGCACATGTGTTCGAAATTTCAGAAAGTCTAACATCTAAAAAAGAAGAAAGAAGACCTAACATCTAAAAATGTGCCATTTGACCCCGGTCTTCGTTATTTTCGTACACGCGTGACGAAATATTTTTATAATTTGCATACATTATAAAAAATATTTTGCCACCTTGTTTATTTTACACCAACAAAAATTGCATACGCTATACACGTTCTACATTCGATAATCTTCGTGAATATTAAACATGAAAAACTTAATTGTCCGACGAGGATTGGACCACGGAAAGATCGCCAACTCGTCAGTGGATTCTACGTTTAAAAAAATATATTTTATTACACAGTTCTAAAAGACTCGTTGAAAATTCCCAATGCAATAATATATATTTTAAATCAACGTAAAGAAAAAAAAATAATTTTCACAGAACTCCCTTCAGAATAACTTCGTTCGTTATAATCCATTGTTGTTTGTTTACACGAAGTTATCCGAGCCTCGTCTCGCCCGTGCTCAAAGACCCGTAAACCTTTAATGCGGACTTTTCCCATGCGATGTAATAATATTCCCACATTAACGAAGACGAAATAAGAAGAATAGCGGTAGAAGAAGCCGGACGCTGACAGGACAAAGCCCCATGGAATTCGAGCGACGAACGAAGAGAGCGGGTCGACACCGAAGGAGCAGTAAGGGGGGGGGGGGGGGGGGGGGAGCTTGGTAGGAGAGAGATTGCGGGTTCGTCCGTTCCCTCAATATAAACGCGCCGACGTCGTCCCAATTAAAAAATAAAAAAGCCTCCTCCCCGCCGAGCTTCGCCGGTTCTTTCTGTCAGTGAGAGGAGGTTGCGTACGATTCTTCGTCTTCTCGGTAAAGTCTACAGGGATGAGCTTCGCAGGTCAGATTTCCACGAGCGGTCTTCCCCCCCCCTCCCCCTGCGCATGCGCGCCGCTGCGTTACCGACCGCGCTGTATAGGCCAAGGCGCACGAGACACCGGGCGGCAACGACGATGCATTCGCCCGGGGCAGCGAGCACGCTATATACCGATTGAAACTCTCGGAGAATAAAAAAAAAAAGGCTTCGCCTAACGTCTCTATCGTCGAACAAAAATCTCGTAGGCCGCGCGACGTCGAACGGGCGAGCGCGCGAGCGCGCTCGGCATCGTCGTGCGCTATGGCCGCCTCTCTCGACCCACCCCCCTAACAGCTATAGCCGTAGGTCACGTTATAATGAACGCACTCGTGGGGCCCGACCCGGCAAAGAGCGATAATCTCGATACCCTTCATGTACGCATTATTATCCTATTATTCTTCTCGCGAGAAGTTTGCAAAAAAACAATGTATATATATATATATATATGTGCATGTATTATATACAATATAAAAATATAGAATATTATAACGAAATTATATAGAATATGGGGATGTCTTAATGGCGAGTGGTTAACCTGTGCGGCGGAAGATGATCCCTTTTACATATAAAAAAAATAAAAATATATAAAAAATAATAGTAATAATAATGAAAAAGTAAGATGTCGGCTTTCCGACTGGTCGCAACGCCCGAGGGCGGCTCGTTTACATTGTCGATTCGCCCTTTGTACGTGGGCGAAGTTAAAGTTATTCATGCTCTGCCGATTTCTTGGCATAGTCGGTTGCACTCGGTAGAGTAATGGAAATCGATTCGACGAGTTTAATTGATATAGCACGAGATTAATCGCATGGCAAATATCGTCATGTTTTTATATAAAACATTTTAAAAGTATTTTAGCGGTCGATGAGCAATTGGCAATATGCAATATAGGTAAAAAGCGACAATTTTGTTAGGTACAAAAAAAAAACTGTTACATGTTATTTACTCTCAACAAACTCACTACTGATACTAATAATAAAAAAGCGAAATATCGGCTTTTCGATTCGATGCAGGGCCGCAGGGCGGTTCGTTTACATAATCGAATTGCCCTTTGTCCATAATCTCGCATAAGCGAAGCTAAAATTACTCATGCTTACGGTATAATGAGAAGCGTCGGTAAGGTAGATCTCGCCGATTTCTCGATAGACTCGATTCCACTCGGCGGAGCGTGACAGAAATCGATTCTACGAGTTCAATTAATTATAGCGCGCGATTAATCGTCGGGCAAACATCGTCGGCGCCACTTTCGTTCACACTTCTGTTTGTTGAACGTTATTGGAACACGCCGAAAGACACAAACGGTATACACATAAATGCGCGTGTGTTTGCGCTCGAGAGAAATATCTACAGTTTGGACAACCGGACGGCAAGATCGTTTGCGACGGTCAATCGTCACGATCGCACGTCCCATTTATTTATCGTCACCCTTAATCTCGTCCGGTAATCTTGCCGACGGCGCTGATGCTACTCCGCAGAGCTCCGTATATATATGATCGTACGTATCGCCGGGGCCCGAAACCAGAAAGGGGTATTTTACGCGCTTAAAAAGATAAAGCTAACGTCCCTCTGATTTTGGTCACGCGATACGGTCGAACGTGTTCCCTTGATCACGGTCGTATCGAGTTACCCGAAAAAACCGAGAGTCAAGAGTGTCCGAGAGACTCGATGCGCGACCGCCCGTGATCCCCATCTAAGGAAGATTTATACTTTGTTACCTCTCCACTGCAACTGGTTGCGCGTACGCGGGCTTCGATGGGAAAAGGCTCGAGTTTTCTGCTCGAAAGGCACAGTCATTGGCCGTCTAAACAATCGGTGGAATAAAAAAAAACGACAAAAATATATTTTGGGAAACAAAATAATGTAAGTATATGTACGAATATTTCCACTGCAGTCGGCTGCGTATACGCGGGTTCGGTGGGAAAAGGGATGAGTGTTTTTGCACGAAAGGCACAGTCATTGGCCGTCCAGCAATCGCCGAAAATTAAAAAAAATTCGCCAGAAATATTAAAAAAAAAAAAAAATGTATAAATATTTATATAAAAATGTGTAGAGCTGCAAAGTGTTTGGCGTACGGTGCATTAATAACATTCAGTAACTTTACATCGTAGACGCGCGGAAGAAAAATTGGCCGGAACCGTCGAGATAATTTGTGTATAATTTACTTATCTATCTATAGATGGATATAAATTGTTTCTCGAAGTATGCCAAAGAACAAATAACTTCATCCGACTAATCACAGAAACAAAGAAATCCAAACCATTTCCGCGTCGAAACTTTGAATTTCTTCGAGTGCCAATGACTGTCGCCCCGAGACCGTTGTCTCAGGGATTACGCGCAGCACGGTAGCCGAGTTCCTCTCGCCAGCGTAGCGGGTCAGCGAGAGGCCTTAATCTTGGATTCTCTTGCCGCCCTAATCGCCGCGACACCGTTGCCACCAACGGCGCCGCTGTCGGTATTATCCGATGATCCCTCGTTGTTATAGTCCGGAGTGAAAGAAAACAAAAAAAAAAAAAACACAAAACAAAACAAAAAAGATGAAAAATAATCTGTACCATCCGCGCTAAGAGGATGAGAGAGAGTGCGGTTTCAAACGACCCGACCAATTTCCCAGTCCTCTAACGATCCCCCGAGGCTCTTATTTTTCCCTTCCTTTTTTTTTTCCTATCCGCGGTCGCTTCTTCCTTGCCGTGTATTCCCGTGGCGAGTGTAGCTGACCAAGATAATCCTTAATACGGAGCGTCTCCCGGGACGCCGGGCCACACTCGAGAGATGACTCAACTGACGGTCGACGTCGTCGTTCGGCTCTCGCAAGTTCCCCGCTCGCGGCGAGGCCGTGCAGGACTAATCGCCCGACTCGCCGTACGTATACACACTCGTCCTCTATACAGCAGAACCATACACATAGATATACATTTAGGAACAAAAAAAAAAAAGAAAGATTTACCGCACTCGAAAGAAAAAGTTTCGTAACTCGCAGTGTCACCCCACTCTTCGCTCCCTCTCATCTCGAGATCGTTTTTTTTTCTCCACTCGGTGCTCTTTTCCCTCTTAGTTTTATTTTTCGGCTACTTGAACCCTTGGATGTTGAGCACTCAAGTGCAGACCCATAGTCGTAGAAGAAGTACTCGTGTAGCTCTCGCCAGAGTCGTTGACTACGGCCAGTACCCCTCTATATACTATATATATATATATATATGTATACGTACGAGAAACTCATGCATCTCTTACGTCCGTGAGAACGACTCGAAAGTCACTCGCGTCTCTCCATCTTCCATTATACTTACCTATAGTATAAACTACATCACTTTTTTTTTTTATAAAGTAATATATATATATGTGCTAAACAAGTAACGTCGGATGCTCTCCATCTTCACTCGGCTGTCTCGTCTGTAAGCGCAGAGTCTTCTTCCACCTTCCCGCATGTTTATAGTCAAATGTTTCTCGTCCGAGTATTAGTCCGGAACGTCGAGTCCGTGTTAGAGCGCGCAGCGCAGAGAAGATGACGAGTGGTGTGTCCATCGTGGAGGGGGGGGGGCTTCAACCGTGTATACATTCAACGTGTACGCCTGGCGCGCGAAGGGCAAAAGGTTAACACACTCGACCGAGGCAATTCCACTCGATACACGCCGGGTTATTTACTCTTCGCATGTACGCCGTACACTTCTATTTCCCCGTATAAAGTGTGCGCCGCACAAACGTGCGTGCCGTGCCCGTCGCTCTGCCCGACGAGGGCACGTACAATTTTACGAGAAACCTGTTACCGATATTCACAAATTCTCTCGTCGTACGCTGGAATCACTTTCGGCAACGAATTCATTTATTTTTATCGTGTCGAAAACAAAAAAAAAATAATAATAAAATACTTGTACCCTTGTGTTCCAACTTGGGCGAGCGATTTTCAGCGAAATCGACGGTCGATTTATCGTAATTTTGTCGTCGGGCGTTGAAACATCAACTTGTAGCGAAAAAAAGAAAAAAACAAAAAAGTAACAAACTATAATCACCGTTTTCCAACTTGGGCGACCGATTTTAAGCAAAATTGACTTTCGATTAATTGTAATTTTGTCGTCGAGACATTACCGTCGCCGCGCGGCTATGCCGCCAGAGTGCGCGGCGCTCCGCGAGCGTCCGGCCTTTATACTCGCATTACTCACCCCCCCCCCCCCCCCCCTTCGCCATCGCCCGAACCACGTTATGTCGGTATAACTTTTCTGAATTTCGCCAACGACCGCGGGCTAACGCACGGATCTGTCGAGTGCAAGGTACACAAGGTTCACGCTCGCGTCGTGTTCCACGCTATAATGCACTGTCCAGTGTAAAGCGCGTAATAGTATATACTGTACACATCTCCGAGTCCTCGAAAGCCTCACCGTATAACTGTGTATATCGTCGAGAGGGAGGGTCAGCGTTTTCATTGCCAGGCCAAGCCCCATCGCTGCAGCTAAACGCGATCCTCGAAACTCTCGAATCCATCACGCGATCCAATCCCGTGCGGACTTTGGATAAACGCCTCGGTCATCCGTAGATACAGATATAACAACAGTTTTAATGCAGCTGTAAAGGATTTCTCTTACGAGCGGCAAATCGAAACTCTTACGCTTCGTGTCCGCTGAGCACATTCGATGAGAGTGCAAGCAATAACACAAGTGCGAGCACCTACATGTATGTGTATATATATATATATATATGGGGCATTCCATGTCCTTTCGACCTGGGTCTGACCCTTCACCTTTTGGATCGGGTCCGCGATTTTTTATATGACTGAACTAACTCTCAAAAGCACTCAGATTTTGTATAAGATTTTCAAATATTGTTTGTAAATATGTAAAGTCTCCTGTTATATGTAAAAAATGTGAAGATTTACCCCGGAATTTTCTTCAACTCATGACAACAATTAAAACGCGACCTTATGAGGAAGCAATAAATGATGCATAAGAAAATAATCAAGCGATAACCCATAATCGACTGATTTTTTTTCTTATAACTTTTTAAACTACTGTTTCGAAAAAAAATTAGCAAAGAAATATAGACGGTAATGCCACAATGATATGTCACAAGATTTTTCATAGAATGTTCAGATTTTTAAGTTGTGACGATCAACAAGTTCATTAAAAAAAAAAAAATTACAAACGCTGTTTAAAAAATTAATAAAAAATTGCGGGCCCAATCCAAGATGCGAATGGTCAGACCCAGGCCGAAATGGTATACGGAATGCGCCATATAGAGATACATATATATATACACACCTCGACAGAACATATTGGCTAGATGAAACGAGAAGTCGATGAGACAGCGCAATATCGGTCCTCGTTCTCTCGTCGGTTTGATCTATGTTCAGAAAAAAAAATTTACGATGCCCATAAATGCGAGCCTCCGAGCTGCGCCGCCGTGGCGCTGGCGTTGCAGCGTATACTTCGCTCGAGGCGTCGCTTCTTCGCCCGTCTCGCGCGCACAATGAGGCGTCGAGGCGAATGCGAAAATAAAAAAAGTCGTCTTTTCGTACGGGACTAAGTTTGGTGCGTAAGAAAAAAAAACACAGTGTATCGACGCTCTCCGGAGGGAAGAGTCGTTTGGATCGAGGACGGTCGAGCCTATTGTGCAATATCTACGATAGCCAATATCGTAATGTTGTCCCGGTGGAGTCGGACGGAGGGATAAGTCGAGGTTACGAAGAGCCGAGCCGGGCCGAAGTAAATGATCTCCGAAGAGAGAGAGAGAGAGTTGCGTTAGAAACTATCTAACCTCTCCGGTGATACAAAGAAAGAGTCGGGAGGCGGCGCCGCATGCGAGGTCGAGAAACTCTCTTGCCTAATGATCGAGTTCCACGTTATACGATTTCGTATGCATTATACACGCTCGAGTTTTAACCCTAACGAGAGCGAACGGCCCGGACGAACTTTGTTGCGGCTATTTAACGGTGAAGTTCGCGTGCTTTCTGAAAGCACTGCTTTCCCGGTAGGCGTATTGGGACACGGACACAGAGGCGCCTCGGGCTTGGCGATGTACACAGGCGCGGCGGAGAACCAACGGCAAGGAGTTCACGAAATCTCAAAGCCGCGCGTTACACACAAGTTCAAAGGAACCGCACGTGTGTAACTCGGACGTTTATTTTACATGGCTAATTCGATAACCGCGCGAAATACGCGGAGCGGGCGCGTCAGGAACGGGACTGTCGTTTTTAGGATCGTCGTTACAGCTTTTCGCGTTTACTGAGAAAACCGCGTACCGCAAGTGTCGTGCCGTTTTCAATCGGCTATGATATTTCGAAATTTTTTTTTTTTTTTTGCGAAACTTACGGTCGATGAGGATCCATAATTTGCCAATGGCAATCGTAAAGGCCGAGATTGCCGTTTCGAGGCAGTTTTTTTTCTATGCTGCAACCGGAAGTGTCGTGCCGTTTTCAATTGGCTACGGCATTTGGAAAACCGGAAGTGTCGTGCCGTCTTGAGTCGGCTGCGAAATTTAGAAGAAGAAAAAATTACCAAACCTTACCATGGACGAAGACCCGCAGCTTGCCAGCTGCAATCTTAAACCTGCTCGAAGAAGTAACAAAGTATCGTATAAAAAAAAATCTTGAAGAGTGCAGTTTAAGGCACGAAGAACAGAAATATATGAGAAAAGTCCATATCGTCTCTGAAGCAGAAATAGGACGTCGGCAAGTAAAGATCGTGCAGTCAAAAGTTCAATGCTTCAAGACACTCGGCTTTAGTAAGCATTCGATATTGTACAGAAGTAATAGCGGTCCATCATGCCCCATCCTTCTTCCGGAGATTATTACGAATTCCCTTGGCTTCCCGAGTGCACTTGAAACATTTAGGGCTCGTCTGACTTCTGAGCCGATTCTCGAGCTGTTAGTATCGCTGTAAGGACGGACGGACGGACAAGCAACAAAAGTAATAATGATAACAACAATATAGATAGATAGATTCTTTATATCGTGTTCTCAGGCCCAAACCCCCTCAAAACACCCCGCGACAACGTAAAAAACCGCGACATGGCCCCAACATCAGTGCATGAAATTCTTAGAAACCAAAAAAAAATAACAAATAAAAAACAACGGTATGAAAAGAATGTAAAATAATATCAAAATATGTACATATAACAATATAAGAATACAAGATGATGAGTAGATAATAAAATAACAAAGAACATAGCAAGAGGCAGAAAATAACAGAAAACAATATAATTCATATATCATATTTATATAATAATATACGGTGCGAGGTGGGGAGCTTAGTTAATGCCTTACTTAATTAATGATATTCTTATTTTCACTCTTTTCCATTGTTGTCACTTCAGTTTATTTTTAGTTCTAATATTAGAACCAAAAATCATAACTATATAGTTTAATTTTAATATTACGATTTCTTACTTTCATCGTTAAATTTTCCATTCCAACTTTTTGACAATCACCGTTGTATGTTTAGAGCACGTTGTCCTTAAGCGGCTCGCTCGAGCACACGAGTAAAACAACGCTATTCTACGACAATAATAAAATAATAAAAACAACAATCAAACGAAACTCTCATTCAGCCGTATAAAGACATCGACCACTGAGAAGCGGAAGGGTTTCATCTCATGCAGTTTTTCGCGTTAAATGCCGTAGGATACGCCCTCCCGTTTCCCAGCAATCAACACACACACACATATAAACCCACACATATATATATACATATTCCCGGAGCCTACAAAGAGAGAAGAGGATATTGAATAGTCGGCGCCGCCGCCGACGACAAAATTCCACGCGTCATTGCACCCCGTAACAATCTCACTCTACGGTATATATATATATATACATATACATACCGCACAGTAGGAGGCGTCGCTCTTTTATACAATATAACAGCCCAGAAAGAAAAAAAGAAGAAAAAAACACATCTAAAAAAAAAGAAAAAAAAAATTCCTCGCTATTAGAGTTAGCGAAGCATTACTGCTTCATCACCATACGATTACCCTCCCACTTCGCCGTCCACAACGCAGCGCGACACACCGAGTCCCCTGTACCGTAGCAAATCTCCTCGCGTGTTCTCGTTTCAAATTTTTTACTCTAATCTTAATATCTCTCTCGGCTCGGCGACCGTCCAACCTGGCTCGCAACGACCTCTGGCGCGGCGAGCGCGTTGCTGAGGGGGGGGGGGGGGGGGGGCGTGGAGGGGGGGGGGAAGAGTCACGTACAACCGTCACGCGAGAGGACCGTTGGGTTCTCCGAAAAAGCCGCTCTCCGAAGGGCAGATTGGCGGACGATTAATAGAGTCGCGATTCGCGGCAGATGAACGATCCCGATCCGGTTCCTCCGTACAGTGTAACCGCTCTCTGTACCGACTCGCAGCGTCCGTATAATGAGAGCCAGCTTTGCGTAGCCGGCGAGCTCGTACCTGCGATTCAACGCAGCCGATTTACGTTATCTGCACGGCCACAGCTGCGGTCATGACTGACTATCGACCAATCTCTCGTATACAAACACACGACTGCGTCGTTTACCGATCTTGATACAGACAGCGCACACTTTGCATCTATGGCGCACGGTCGAAATGAATAAGTATAACAAACGGTTCTCGACGACGAAGTTCTAAAAAAAAAAAAAAACATGATTTTTCTGTTCAATTTTTTTTTATTCTTTTTTCTTGGACGAGATAGTGTGAGTTCGAAAAAAAATTAGTTAAATTAAGGAGACAAAGGTTGTGGACAAGAAATTTGCGGACAATACATGTTTGTTGCATCTACGAGCTTTATTTTATTTTCTTTTTTTTTAATAAAATATTTTAAATATTTTTATATTTAAATAAATTTAATTTCAAATTTAATATTTAAATAAATATTTTTAAATAAAATAAATAAAAGCTGTGGTCATGACTGACATATTTGTTGCATCTACGAGCTTCATTTTATTTTACTTTTTTTTAATAAATAAAAGCTGTGTTCATGACTGACTATCGCACAATCGCTCGTACACACACACACACATGCACCCGACTTGATGCACAGCATCCATTTTTCCATCTATGGAGCTCAGTGGAAATGAGTACATTTAACAAACGGTTCTTGATGGGTGTGCGAAAAATGTTAATTTTTCAATTTTGCTCCCACAGACAGGAAGACTTGTTTTTTTTTTTACTATAAATTAAAAAAAAAAATTGTTAAATTAAGAAGACAGAGATTGCGGACAAGAAATGTTTTCTAAACCAATGAGCTTGATTTTATTTTTTTACTGTACAGTGAACAAAATTGAGAATAAGGTTTCGTCGATCCCAATCGAATCGAAATAATAATTTTTTTTTTTTATTCGTTTAATTTTTTTTCTTACACACATCATGTGTGTAGAAGCGAATCAGCGAAGTGCGGGGTACGGTTTAGCCGGAAATCCCGAGACGCGTGTCTCGGCCAGTTAGCTTGGCTAATGATCGATCCCACCCCGAGGCTAACTCATTGATATTCGCGTTTTCTCCTCAGTCGGGGCCTCTCCCCAATCGCTGGCACCGCCGATCGAATCGCCCAGCGAGCGTGGCTAATCTGTTTGCGGAATATATGTTGCGCTCATATTCTCTCCGTGTGCAACGCTTTTGCATTGCAGGAGTCGACGATTACGGGCCCGGTCGACCTCGAGAGATATTCGACGTCGCGACAGGACGAGAAGAAAAAAAAAAATCATACGTTGCTATGCTTCATACGTTGCTATGCATGCTACGCTTGCTATGCGTATGATCATATCATTTATATATGATACAGACAAACACACGTATGCATATAAATAGATAGCAACTGCAGCCCGTCCTATTGCCTGTTTAATACAGTGAAGCTCGGATTTTCGTTTACCTAGATTATTTTCCGTTCGATCGTCAAGTGGGCCATTTTGCCCCTCTCGCTCTTCAAACTTTACCTACGGCTCGATTTTTTTGATATTTTTATTTTATTTTCCTTGATAGTGATAATATTTTTCTCATCGAAAGCTTTGCGAATAAAGGAACATTACGAGAAAGCTAAATGAACATTTCAATTTTCAACTTTTTACAAGGAACTGATATGAAAATATCAATTTCTAATTAGAAAAAAAATCTATTTTATTTGTTTATTTTTATTTTAGTTTTTTTTTTATGGTTTGGAAGAAAATTGGGTTTGCACTGTAGAAACTGTCCAGGCCATGTTGCCAGCGAGTCGATGCCAGGCTGAGTGTAAGAAGGATCGGCGGGAGCGGGGGGGGGGGGGGGGGGCGTGGGGTGTAGATCGTATGCTATTCCGACAGCAGACACAGGCAGGATGTTCCATGACCCAATTATTTAACGAATAAACGACGATAGCGATACCGGGAGAGCTTCGTAATATCAATATATGTATAGTGTACGTGTAGAGCAGAGTCGACTGCTGTCGTCGACAGCCGGATAGGGTAGACGGTTGCAAAATAGCTTGACGACTGGAAACACGGTCCGGAAACTCGGCCTGATGCTGATGGTGAAGCTGAGCCATGGAAAAAAAAAAAAATATATATATATATATAAATATATATATATATATTTTTTTTCGAGACGACAGTATGAGCTGCTCGTGTAAATAATTATCGCCATTAAAGGATTAGGACGAAATTGGCGAAAATGGATAACCCTTAATCTATAACTACCAGCTCGGCAATCAAAGTTAATTTTTTACTGACAAAATACTCGCAAAGGTATTTTTAGATGTAAATCCATTCGTACTAAATAACTTCAAATTTTTTTTATTGATATTACTGCCTTAACTTAAAATGTTGATGATAATATTACGTCGTTACGGTAAAATATGAATATCAATATTGCAGCGTATAATGTAAATAATTTTCGCCATTGAACGATCAGGGCGAAATTAGTGAAAATGGACCACAGTTCATACACAGTTACCCGGTCGGTAATCAACGTTAATTTTGTACTGTTAAAGTACTGGCTTTAACAGTATGTTAAAGTATGTATGTAAAGTAACTAAATATGTTAAGATTTTTAAATAAATATTACTTCGTTAACCCAAAATATTAATATTCATATTACTGCGTTAACACAAAGCATTAACATTGATATTGCTTCGTCACCGTAATATATAAACATTCACATTACCGCGTTATCGTTGAACGTTAAAACTATTAAAATTACTGCTTTAATATGTTCGTATTAACGCGAAAAAAAAGAAACTACGATCGAGTACAAGAGTTGTCTTTCCGCTGGTAATTAAACAGCGAATCGACCGTATCTATATTACGCGCCTCAAGCTTTGCATTAAACGCTCGTATCTATACCGAGCGTGTATTAATCGGCCGAGGACGCACGTGGAGGCAAAGAAATTGAAAAAAAAAAAGAACAGCGGGACGAATCGCTATGATAGTCCGTATACAGCGGAATGAGGCGAAGCTACAAAAGTTCCGAGGCGATTTACTACGGGGCGAAAAATCGTTGAAGAGCTCTCTCCAGCGAGAGCCCATTATATATATATATATATATTTAAAAAAAAAAAAGGGCGGCAGACAAACGAGATGGTGTTGGACCATCAGCAGCAGAAAGAAGCGTGTATCCAAAAACCGGGTGGTCCTCCGTGCGATACAGTTTACACAAAGAGCCAGTGGAGCACAGCGGACGCCTTATTTGTGTTGTGCGCGCATGCGCAGAAATTTTGTGACGCCGAAGCGATAAGACGAGTGCCGGACCGGAGATTTTTGACCTAACCGAATTCTTCGACAATAACGTCACGTCCAGACTCCCTGTGGGCGTAAAAGAAACTCGAACGATTCATCGGTAGAACTTTTATTCTAAACTTGGGTTCTCGTCGATTCTAAACTTATCGTGATCTTTATAAATTAAAAAGCAAAAAAAAAATTCTGTTATAAAACAAAAATTTAAGTTCGAGCCGATTAAAAAAAAAAAATTAAGGTCGTAAAAAAAGAAACGAATTTAACTGACGATACGACGCTCGCCCATTCACTGGTCGAGTTTTCATTCATTCGAGGCTCTCGCACGGATTCGTGCGAAGCATAATACGAGTGTCCCGTAGTAGAGATTCCAGTGGCGCTCTGCGCGTGGGCCAGCGTTGATACTGTCCGCGCGTCTCGACTGGTGTCCGTTCTGATAAGAAAAAAAAAAAAGATTGTTTCCCGGATGTTCGATGATAGCATCTCGCATCCCCCGCATTTCCTCGTATCCTTAATTGGACCATCGTACGCGTGGCCCCCTGTAAACCATCGAGGCGTTCTCGCGCAAATTTCTCCCATCCTCCGTGTTGTGTACTATTATAGTACGCACGAAAAATAAAAAAAATTATTCGGCTATTCTCGGTCGAAGAAAAATGTTAGGAAAAAAAAAAAGATCTTTCCGCTATGAAAACAAACTTGCTAAAAAAAGCTTCCGCATGAAGCCACGGTTTGTCGAGAGTTTATTTGTTCGGCGAGAAGACGAAGTATGTTTTGCGACGGGGGAGGGAAGGGCGCGATTTCGGTCGAGTGCGAAGTCTGTGAAAAAAAAATCAGACCAGATGAAAATCCGCTTCCGAGCTCGCTGAAATAACAAACGTTTTTCGTTGGAAAATCGTCATATTTGACGACTATTCCAGCAATGGGGATTCCGGAGGAACCAGAGGAGGGCACGGTACAATGTTACAGTGGGGCAAAACGGGGTAGTCAACCAGAGCTGGGCAAAGTACCGAAAAGTACTTAAAGTACTAAGTACCAAGTGCCGCAAGTACTTTAAGCACAAAGTAATTTCCGTAATTAAAGTACTTTTGTAAAATACAAAGCACAAAGTACTTTTCCTTCTTAATCGGAAGAGGCGGAGTTTCGCGAGCACGAAATTTGGAGAAGAATAATTGTTATATTCGTGTTCAGCGGGAAAAAATACGTCGAATATAGCCTCGAAACAAAAAAAAAATCGAGTGAACAACGATTTTTCAATTTTTTAGCCACTTTTGAAAATCGTCGATTTTCGTGATTTTCGAAGGTCGATATCTCGGCTCCCAATCGAGCTAGGGAAAATCCGAGGTGCTCGTCACGTTCTACGGGAAAAAGTACACAAGATAGGATCTTGTCCGAAGTTCTAGAAGCGTTTTATCGGGCAGTTTCAGAACGTTGAAAAACGCGAAAAATTGACTCGAAAGGGGTAGCCTTGCAATTTTTTGACGAAATTATTTTTTCTTTTTTAAAAATGAACTGCCACATATTTCGACGTATTTTTTCCCGCTGAACACGAATCCGCTGACTTTTTTGGGACTGAAATACAGTGAGACATTGAAAATCTCGATTTTATGCACGAAAAATCGTATTTTTGGGATTTACATGGAAAATATTGGGTTGAAAATAAATTAATTGTTACATTCTCAACATCCGGAAAAAAAAAATCCCGAGACACTTACCGTTCGGTAACAACATCGTACTAAAAAATTATCAAAATCGGCGGAGCTGAGGGAAATCGGTTTCCGTTTTGGCGTGGAACGCCCCATATATATTGATATCTTTTTTTAATCCGATTTTATCCAAATAATTATAGAGACTCCATGGAGATTCTCGGTACTATTATGTTACGCACGAAAAAAAAAAGCATGAAAGAATTAATTCGGCTGTTCTCGATCAAATTTAAAAAATGTTTAGAAAAAAAAAACATCTCTCCGCTGTGAAAAGAAACCTACTAAATAGCTTCCGTTCAGAGCTAAGGCAGCCACGGTTTATCGGCAGTTTATTCGTTCGACGAGAACACAAATATACGTATATATATATATATATATATATATATATATATATGTATATATATCTCTCTTTTTTTGGCTCATTTTACCCAAAGAATTATAGAGATCACACTCCCTGACCGTAGAACAATTACTCGTACGGACCGGTTGTGGATGGAGTTTGCCAACTCGTTTGCGACGTCACTGCCAGCGCGCTCCGTCCGACGGGCCGGCGAAGGAGGCCCTGCGTGAATGCGACAAGGGGCAATCTCACGGCTCGTGTATTCCTCGCGCGGAGCAGACAGCGGAGCGTTTAGACACCGCGGAACTTTGTACACGATATATCGTGCTTTCCGTACGAGCCAAAAATCGTCAGTGCATTTATTCTCGAGTTTTGGCTGGCTTGCCTCGATAAATCGACGGTCAGTCAAAAATAACAACGAACAAAGTAATAAGAGCAAATAATAATTAATAAAGACGGGATAACAAAAAAAAAAAATTGCTTCGAACGAATGGGCAGTTCTGGGTGCCCTCGTAGGGAGAAGTTGGAAGTGTCTGTGGATGCGAGAGCTCGAGGCTCGATCGAATAATGGTTTCGAGGAAGGAAGGAACGGATCGTCGGACGATCGGACGAGACCCGGTCTCGGTCCCGTTGCCGCTCGGTCTCGGTCTCTCGCGCCCCTTCCGATCACGCTCTATCTATATATACATGTACATATAGATCTACTGTACAGCACAGCCGTCTCGGGCGGCCCCGTCGGTAAATTAACGACGCACAATCTTTGTGTCTCTGCCACCGTACGGAAACCTTTCGTACGGCAAATTATATCGAACTCTTGTCTACATGCGTTTGCTTCCTTCGATCGAAGACGAGATAGTGCCCTTTAATAAGCCCCGACCGATACATCTTTACTTAATATATATATATATATATACACACACCATATAAGAGGTCCATATAGACTTTTTTGTGGACCGCGAAAAATGCTTGTATTTAAAATATATACTTACGAAAATTATTAAATATTTATGCATACAAATATCTAAAATAATTATGTAATAATAACAAGATTATATGATTAGTAGTAGTAAAAGAAATTTATCACTAATGCTATATATCTATGAAGTTATAATTCTATACAGTTTTTTATACATAACGATAACGACGATAATAATACACATCGACAAAGGGCCATCGACATCCGAGTCCTCTTCAGCCTTGTATGATTATAGTAATAATAGTCATTATATAATCATTTATTTAATTATTTCTATTAAAAATATAAAAAAAATTGCGAGTCTGAAAAAAGGTTTCATCGTGATTGGAGGACACGGTTCTGTAGTTCAATAAAATTAACAGCGAGTGGAAAACGGAAACGGCCTCTTCGCGTAAAATTTAAGTCATCTCTCTACGACTATATATAAATTTTTCTCTCTCCTCGCCACAATGGAAAGGAGGGTAATAAGGGTTGAAAAAAAAAAAAACAAAAACCTTTATTGATTCGATATTTTTTTTATGGGATAATCAAAATAATTACATAATTATATAATTAGTGGTAGGAAATTTATTGCCAATGCTATATTGCTTCCTCATAGAGGAAGCTTCTTTACACAGTTATCATCGCATACTAGCTTTGTAGCTGATAATTGTAGACATTGGCAAAGGGCCATCGACCCCAGTCCCTCAGCCCTACAAGATTATTTTCATAACAATAATTATCCATTAATTTATTTAATTATTTAAATTAAACATAAAAATAAAATTGCTGGCCTGAAAAAAGATTTTCATCGTGATTGGAGGACACGGTTCTGTAGTCCAATAAAATTAACAGCGAGTGGAAAAGGAAACGGCCCCTTCGCGTTAAATTTAAGCCCTCTCTCTACGACTATATATAAATTTTTCTCTCTCTCTTCGCCACAATGGAAAAGAGGGTAATAAGGGTTGAAAAAAACGACGATGAGAGTGAGAGTAGATGAGCTCATCGCGGAAAGTGCAACTGCTCTCTGTGCGCTCGGAGAGCCACAGACGATATTGTTCTGGTGTACTTGGTGCTTGCTTTGGCGAACAAGAGGAGAGAGATGAGAACGGGCGTTGAAGCTGAATTCAACCGAAGGACAAACGGTCGAATGCGGCTCGTAGCCGGTCTCTCCGCCACAGCACTCGCCAATATTCTACGACTGTTCGCCTTGTTTTCTTTTGGCCATTCGTCATTGTCGTTAAATGCTCAGGTACACAAACTCCACGGACGCACAGCGGGTTCGTGAATTTGAGAGAGAGAAAAAAAAGCGTTCCGAGAGAAACTGCTGGGAAGAAGGGCTGTGGCATGAAAAAAAAAATTGTACGACCCAAAAAAAAAATCCAAATAAATCGCGCTTAAGCTCTTTAATGTCGGAAAACACAAAAAAAATTGTATTTTCTCGAAAACTTTTTTGTTTTAATTTTTTCAATTTTTAGACTTAATTGAAGAAGACAATTTATAAAACTGCAGTGAAAAAAGACTTAATTGCGGAATTGGAATTTAGCAAATCTATCTGAGATTAATAATTAGGTCATTGATTTGTCCATCGTCGAAAAATCGAAAAGCCTGATATTAATTTTTTTTTAGTTTTTTTTTTTTTTTTTTGCAACTGGTTAATATTTCAAAAATCGTATTACGTGATACGTATTGTTATTTACGCTGTCGTACCGGCACAGGGTAAATTTCCGTGTGCTACGGAGAACCGGCAAACGCGAACTGGCGCGCTCGGTCCCGATTATTATCTCGAGCTTCAAGCGGCAATAATAATAATCGATATACCAATTACAATGTTATCGAGCGAAGCGTTATCCGCCCGGAATTGCTGCAGGCAACTGAATTTCCATCCCGGAGCGCGTAGATCAACGTACAAAATCAGAGGCAGATTGAATTATGCAACGAGTAATCCAACCTGTTATCCCGTTCTACGCGTTCGAAAAACATGTTTCTCGTGACAATATATTTTTTAGTTTTGTTTAATTTTTCAGCGATAGAAAAACCATTTTAATTGGCCTCTTATACAATCGTTCAACGGAGATTTCTTGCACGAACTGAGACATTAATTTGTCATTTTCAATCATTTTTGGACGTCCCATTTTTCTCCATCGATACTTCGGGATTTTCTTTCTCGTTTTGTCCCCACTGGCGCGTCCAAAAATGATTGGAATATCGTCTTTTGCTTCGCTTTTCTCTATGAACAATTAATTATATTAATATTTTAACATTCTAATATATTAATATTAATGTATTGACAATCGTTCCGACGTTTCATTTGTCTACAATATTTTTCGATGTTCATTTCGAAAAACGAGAAATTGTCCACAAAGTCCACAATTATTCCTTTCGAAATTTCGCGTCAAAAATAAATCATCAAATACGCTAATCAACTTTAAGTGAGCATTCCGATTTTACAAAGATATTTTTTACCGTCTACAGCAAACACCCAAGAGTAGCTCAAAACTAATAACGACCTTTTTTTTTAAAAAAGGGGGTAATAGACAACCACGGCTTAGTTTCCACATAATACGAATTCAGCCTCGAGCACGGCGGCAGCGAAAGCGTGTTAATGACGTGAGTTGTACAGGTTTTTCTCCGAAAGACGCGACGAGTCTAGACATAAAAAAAAAAAAAATCATTTCCCGGCTTTGCGGGACACGGCTGCGGGTACGCGGTGGCTTCCTCTTGTTTCTTTTTACCCCCAATTTCGACTCGAGAGGGATAGTGAAAACGGCCCCGGCAATGTCGCTTCCCTGTGGTAATAGTGAAAACGTTTCTGAAGCAGCTCTCCGCACCTCCAGGTGCAGCTATTGCCGGATGCCGATAGAACCAGATCTATGGATCAAGATTTATGGATCAAGATCTATGGATCAAGATTTATGGATCAAGATCTATGGATCAAGATTTATGGATCAAGATCTATGGATCAAGATCTATGGATCAAGATCTATGGATCAAGATCTATGGATCAAGATATATGGATCAAGATATATGGATCAAGATCTATGGATCAAGATCTATGGATCAAGATCTATGGATCAAGATCTATGGATCAAGATCTATGGATCAAGATCTATGGATCAAGATCTATTTATCAAGATCTATGGATCAAGATCTATGGATCAAGATCTATGGATCAAGATCTAAGGATCAAGATTTATGGATCAAGATCTATGGATCAAGATCTATTCATCAAGATCTATGGAGCCAGATCTATTGATCCAAATCTATGAATTTAGATTTAAGGATCCAGACCTATGAATTAGCTAGAAACTAATAACGACACTTAAAAAAAAGACTAATAGACAACGTCGGTTTAGTTGCCACGTAATAAGAATTCAGTCTCGAGCTCTGCGCCAGCGAAAGCGTGTTAATGACGCCAGTTGTACAGGTTTTTCTCCGGAAGACGAGCCGAGTCTAGACATGGAAAAAAAAAAAAAAAAAAAAAAATTATAAAAAAAAGCATCATTTCCCGGCGTTGCGGGACACGGCTGCCGGTTCGCGGTGGCTTCCTCTTGTTTCTTTTTACCCCCAATTTCGACTCGAGAGGTATAGTGAAAACGGTCCCGGCAATGTCGCTTCCCCGTGGGAATAGTGAAAACGTTTCTGAGGCAGCTCACCGCTCCTCCAGGTGCGGCTGTTGCCGCCCGCGTCGTCGCTCCACGGCGGTCCTCGTTATCCCACTGCGAACCGCCGAATGTGCGCTTTTCGTACATACACACGCAGGGGGTGCGATAGGTACGTCTCGCCGGCGTGCAACGAGGGAACATTTGCATATAGCCGCGGCTGCCGGCGGAACGTATATAAATGCTACTCGTTATTGCACCCTCCTCCCGCACGGTCTCGCTGTTTTCTACGGTCGTTTTCATGGATATATGAAAAAAAAGGAGAACGACGAAAACGAAAGCAGTCGGGAGAGGCGACTGAGAGAAAATGAAATGGCTGGAAATCATGCTTGCTGTATTGCGGAATATTTTTGCCTTGTCCGGAGCATTTTGTCCTTTCGCTGGCGAGGAAACCAGCGGTAAAGCGCAACCGAGCTTCAAATTGATTGTTTTTTTTTTTTTTAAGTTACATAAAGATTAAAAACACACGATGAAAAATCATGGAACTATGTATTGGATGGAGTTGATGGACGAGCACTTGTCGCGCCTGGAACGATATCATTTTCATTTATTTACGTCTATTTCAGTTGGACTTCGATAACTAAAAGTTGCGGTTTTTGAGGGCTTGAGGAGGCACGACTGTTAGGTGAAATATGAGTAAAGGACAATTATGCGATAAAAAGTTTGAATCCTTATAATTTTTTCAATCTTTTCAAATAGAATTTATTGCAATAACGTTTCGGCTGTGAAAATTCACTAAAATTATTATGACTGTGATTCCGATTAATTATTTACTTTTTATGACTATAGTTTATGAAGAAAAAAAAAAAAAAAAAAAAAAAAAAAAAAAAAAAAAACCAAACGACACAATAGTAATTAGCCGCATCGCCTCAAAGAGCCGTTTTTATTGTCGATGGTGAAAATGTTTTTGCAACACGTTGCGTGTGACGAATCTTTTGGCTTGTCCGAAGTATCATTGTGTTTTCATCGGCGACGAGACGAGCGAGGATATTTAAATAACGATGCGGTATGAAAATTGAGCAAAATTATTGTAGCAGTCCTTCTGACCCGGAGACCCGAGAACACCTGCAATTATCTCGCATTCATTCTTTTTGCCGTTTAATTGCTACGGTCTATGAAAAAAAAAAAAAAAAAGGACTGTACAGTAGTAATTAGCCGCGTCTCTTTAAAGAGTCGTTTTTATCGGCGTGGTAAAAAAAAATAAAATGTTTGTAATTTGACAAATGTTTTGACTTGTCGGAGCATTATTTTGTTTGCATTAGCGACGAGACAACCTGGAAATCCCAACCGAGCTTCGAATTGATTGTTTTTTTTTTACGCTACACAAACATTTTTTTTTAGTAAAACTGCTTATTGGACAGTCGATGGTTCTTTTCACGCCTGGAACAATTTTTTTTTCTACCTCTGTATCATAAAAATAATAACAATAAATTGAAGTTTTTAGAACTCAAGTAGGTACAACTATTAAGTCGAATCCTGAGCAGAGGAAAATTGCTTGGTAAAAAGTTTGAATTGTAATTTTTTATTTTATTTTTTTTCAATTTTTTATTTTATTTTTTTTCAATTTTTTAATAACTTTATTTTGGCAACGATGCAATACGAAACTGGTGCAAAATTGTCTTGCATACATTTTTTTTTTTTAAATGACTACATTTTATGGAAAAAAAAAGATTGTACAGTAGTTAATTGAGCGCGTCTCCTAAAAGAGCGGTTTTTATCGGAGATAGTCAAAAAGTTTTTGCAATTGGACGAATGTTTTTTAGTTTGCTGTTGCAACCTCACGGCCGCGCGTCTTGCACAGAGTCCAGATGGGCAGCGAGCGCAGTTCCCGCTGCAGATTCCTGTAATCGAAGCTTGACCCATTGCGAGCCTCGCAGACTTGCCGAGAGCCCCCGGTAGTAAATTGCAGTGATATTAAAGGATTCACTTTCCTCTCATGACCAGGCAGTGAGACCGGCCTGGTCGTAATGCACTTTTACTTTTGCATGCTGCATTCGTCGGCACGGCTACTGCGAAATCGCGAGAAACACGCATTACACAATTCTCGCGATCGCTCGGCCCACCAATCATAAACAATTCTCGTTTTCCAAAAAAAAAAAAAAAAAAAAAAAAATAATAATAATAGTTGTAGTAATTATTATAATAAAGAACTCATTAGAATTATAACAGATAAATATGAGATTAAATATTTAAAAAAAAACAGTAATTATTAATAATTATAAGAATTATAAAAAAATGTCTTCAATTTTTTTTTTTTTTTGTTTTTTTCTATTTTTTGGGCATTGTTCTATATTTAGTGTGCGTCGCTGACGCGATGAGTCGTCGCCGATGCTCGTTCGGAATCCGAGTTCCAGAAGTCGCGGTTTCGACTCTTCGGCCACTTAATTGTGGACCGGTATCTCGTATTATCTTCGGGCAGTGAAACGAAACTCGTTTCGACCATAAGAAGAAGACAAGCCTTATGTCTGTTCACCCGCAAGTGCCCCGGGCAGCTCCCCTTACGTCTTCATATATACGCACGTGCAATACATATTACATGTCTTTACCTACCTGCTACTCGAGGCTCGTGTTTTTTTATTTTTTTTTATTTTTTGTACTCGGGGGAATAGTACAGAGCCTGGGTCAATGTTATCCTCGCGATAAATCTCGCTGAACCAGTTGTCGTATTACATACACGTATGTATCTCCGTGGAGTTACGGAGGCTTCGACCTTATATACTTATATACACGTTGTATATAGATATACATTCGTGTCTGTAGTGTGGAAATCGTTCCCATGCACCGCGGGTCATCACGAAGCCTCTCGCCGTGCAAGAAACGAGCCACGATGTACTCACGCTCGACATCACTTTCTGTTTCAGGTCGTTGGTGCTACTCGTATTCGTCACTGTTTCACAGGTGGCAGACGTCACCGGCAAATATGTGAGTAACGATACTGTGATTTTTATTTTTTATTTAATGGGATTGATTTTTTTTTTTTTTTAATTTTGTAAACTGATGAAAAAATAGCTTGTCCGGTATAAAGTTTGGGCAAGGCTGGAAAGGAGGGAAACTTGCGCGCTCTAGATTAAATTTAAGGCTGGTACATAATGTCCAGGAACATAATCGCTTTTATCTTATTCGATTGCTCGATGCAAAAGAAAGATTTAATTGAAATCGAGCGAAATGTTTTTGCGGCGCCATTTTTACCCTCACCTTTCACATCTATCGATTTTTACCTCACCTATAGATCTGAATAGGATAAATGTAGATCACGTTTCTATCTGTATTCTGGGTCGATAGAATAGGACCTGTAGATCTATTATAGATACGGATCTATAGATCCAGAACTATAGATCCAGAACTATAGATCCAGAACTATAGATCCAGAACTATAGATCCAGAACTATAGATCCAGAACTATAGATCCAGAACTATAGATCCAGAACTATAGATCCAGAACTATAGATCCAGACCTATAGATCCAGAACTATAGATCCGAAATTATAGATCCAGAACTACAGATACGGAATTACAGATCCGGAACTATAGATCGTGGACTATAGATCCAGAACTATCGATCCGGATCTATGGATCCAGATCTATGGATCCGGACCTGTGGATCCAGGTCTATGGATCCAGATCTATGGATCCAGATCTATGGATCCAGATCTATGGATCCAGATCTATGGATCCAGATCGATGGATCCAGATCTATGGATCCTGATCTATGGATCCTGATCTATGGATCCTGATCTATGGATCCTGATCTATGGATTCAGACTTGCAGATCCAGACCTGTAGATCCAGAACTATAGATCCAGAACTATATAGATCCAGAACTATATAGATCCAGAACTATATAGATCCAGAACTATATAGATCCAGAACTATATAGATCCAGAACTATAGATCCAGAACTACAGATTGAGAACTATAGATCCAAAACTATAGATCCCGAACAATGGATCCAGATCTATGGGTCCTGAACTATCCAGATCTTGGTCCAGATCTATAGATCTAAATCTATCGACCCCTATTCCCAGAAAAAACCTATAGAAAAAAAAAGGTAGAAACAGATTTGAAACGATCTTGCCCCAAGGTACCAGCGTCGTTTCGGCCTTGAAGGACCCGCAGCGTTCTCCGCGCGGCACGAGGGGCTCGCGGAGCATCGGTGTAGTAGCGTGCGGATAGGAACGGCGAAGAGCCGAGCGAGCGCACACAAGGAACGATCGAAGGATCCTGCGGCGAACAAGTCCCCCGAAACGAGTCCCGGAGGCCCGTACACGAGGAGTTCCGACTCCTCCGCCGAGAGGATTTCTCTCCCTCCCATGATCCACCGGCCGATTCCTGCCGCTCCTGCCCGGCTGACCAGCGGCATTCCTCTAGCTTTTATTGCGGGCTTCTCGCTTCGCAGCCATCCGCGGTGGTGGTACGCGGCCCTTCTCGGATTTCGCCTGCTGGATCGCTTCGCGATATCGACGTCGGACATCCGAGAGTCGTACGAACCCTTTCGTTACCCCTTTCGTTACTCTCCATTAATCCCCCAAGCTGCGCATGCGCGCAGGATGATGAACGTTTTGTTTTTACCTCCAAACTCCCCTCCGATTGCATATTTCAATTATCGGGTTATCGAAAATTATTGAACAATATTTAATTGTCGATAGTTGAGAGCTCAATTAATCATTGAGATTGGGTTGCAATTAATGCATTAATGAGACTTAGAAAAACTCTCGCCGTAAGAGGCCCTTCACGACTCTCGATTAATCTCGCAACCGCGCATGCGCGGAAGAAGATGACCGTTTTCCCTTTAACTCAAAACTCACATCCAATCGAGTATTAACTAATTATCGAACATACGATTCTTGATTATTGACAATTAAGCTCTTAAATAATTATTAGGATTGGGTCCTTATTAATGCATTAATATGAGATGAAAAAGCATACAAAACAGTGCACGAAGGAGAGGCAACTTTAAATCTCTACCACTCACAACTCTATTAGAATCTAGCGTTATTTCAAAGAGACCATACAAGGATCCATGGGACTACGTGATATTCGAGGCTATAATAAAAGAAATATGAAAATCCTGGACAGGCTGGGGCAAAATGGACCATCAAAAGACAACAAAAAAAAATTGTCGGACGCTAAAAGTGTCTCGAATAGAGGCCTGGTTCATTTTGCCCCGGCGGTCCATTTTGCCCCACTGCGGATTTGAATTTTTTACCCACCGTTTCCATTAACAATCTCCGGTTATTTCGAAGAGTCCGTCGACGATCCACGAGACTCCGTGTTATTCACAAGCCGAGGCAAAATGGACCATAAAAACAAGCAAACAAAATGTTCAGACGCAAAAAAGTGTCTCGAACAGAGAGCTGGTCCGTTTTGCCCCGGCGGTCCATTTTGCCCCACTCCCTCTCTCCCGTGCGGATTTAAATTTTTTGCGCGCCGTTTCAATTAACAATCTCCGATTATTTCGAAGAGTCCGTCGACGATCCACGAAGCTCCGGTGGAATTTCAACGAGCGGAAATTCTCCCCCCCCCCCCCCCCCCCCTCCCACCCGTTTTCTCTATCATCTACCACCGGGCGTTCTTCCCTTGAGACTCTCCTCGAAGCGCCTCTCGGGATCCTCGAGAACGTGTCGCGAGCTCTTCGTGTATGGTAAGTTCGATGTTGTAAAACGCTCGGGACATCTCCGCTGCTCTCCGCGGTCGTAATCGTCCGGCGTGAGAGCCGGAGAGCATAAACGTACTGTACATCAGAATCTTTATCGTCGCGAGCGGCGGGGCTAACAGCCCGGCCGGAGCATTATTGGCCCTTCACAACATCCCGAGAGTCCGAACCGAAGTTTCCTCTCGCTCGTTGAAAATTGACGAGCGGGGGGGACCTTTCAGATTTGATTTGCTCGCCGCTCGTTCGCTTCAGCACCTTACCGACAATTCCGCTCTTCCACGACTAGGGAACGTAACCATGACCTATCGATTAATCTATCTTTATTACTTATATAAGCATAGCGGATTACTATCTTCGTAATTTTATTCATTTATAATTGGTTCATCTTTGTTTCATTGGTTCGTCATTGGTTCATCATTGATCGATCTATTGGTTCGTCTATTGGTTCGTCTATTGATCCGTCTATTGGTTCGTCTATTGGTTCGTCTATTGATCCGTCTATTGGTTCGTCTATTGGTTCGTCTATTGGTTCATCATTGGTTCATCATTGGTTCATCATTGGTTCATCATTGGTCCATCATTGGTTCATCATTGGTCCATCATTGGTTCATCATTGGTCCATCATTGGTTCATCATTGGATCATCATTGGTCCATCATTGGTTCGTCATTGGTTCGTCAGTGGTTCATCAGTGGTTCATCACTGGTTCATCACTGGTTCATCACTTGTTCATTGTTCGGTCATCGTTCGTTCATCATTTGTTTATTATACATATAAATTTTGTATTTTTTCAAAATTAATGTATCGTTTCGCAGCCCTCCATATTACGTACAATTGTACAGCAACGTTTTTATTTTATTTTTTTTTTCTTTGGTGCACCGACGATTACCCCCGATGTAGGTATAACGAGCACGTGCGTACGAGCTTAATCAAAGAGAGTACTCGGGGGCTCGTACTCGCGATACGCCCTCGGCCGAAACTCTCGCCTCACGAGATAATAATCGGTCTCGACCATCGAGAGAGGAGTCTCTCGTCCGGTAACGTGCGATCGTATCGTCTTTCTCGTGCGCCGAGATTACACGCCGATTATGTATCGTACCATCAGTTACGAAAGCCCTCTCTCCGTGCTCACGCCCTCCCGCAGTACCTGCCGATAATCGAGAATGATGGAGGTACCCTTCGCGTTTTCGCCGTTTCGTACGTACTTCGAATCTTGCCCTGGCTACCTCCGTCTGTGTGCACCAAAAATTAACGGTGAAAAGGCTTCCAACGAGATGATATTTTCGGGGCGTATTTAAGTTCGAATGGTTTTTTTTTTTTTTTTTTTTTTAAATTTATTTACTCATTTTGTTTATGTTTTCTCTCGTGCTGCGGTTCAGATCTTTTTAGGCACGAGAACTCGTTCCGTCGTCCCTGACAGACAAAACTGCAAATGGTTGCGTGTAGACTCTGAATTATTGCGTTGAGGGAGAATCGTATAAATTAAAAAATTTAATTAATTTTGGGATTTTTTTGTTTCGAGAATTGTGACGATAACTTTTAAGGGTTTAAATTAAATTGAAGTAAAAGAGACAAAAAAAAATGAAGACAATCAAAACACTTGCTATATTTGAGGAACCAAACACGAGGATACTATAGTGGATCGACGAGCTCACTTGTGGGAGAAGTTATGCGCACAACGGTAAAAATTAGGAAAAAAAAGGCGCAACCTACTTTGCGCTATTTTTTCGATTGGTATCGAAGACATTTTTTTGCTGTCTCAGAAATTATTGCGTTGAGGGAGAATTACATAGGTCACTAAAAACAAAGTTACTTCTGGAATTTCTCTTTAGTCAATCGTAACGATAAATTTTGTCATAAACTTCAACGATTTACATAAAATTTCAATTAAAAAATACGAAAAGATGTAAACAATGAAAGCACTTGCTAAATTTGAAGAACCAAAAGCATGGAAACCAAAATGAATCGTCGAGCTTTCTCGTGGGAGAACTTACGCGCAGAACGCTAAAAATCAAGGATCTACTGCGCAACCTACTTTGCGTCTTTTCCTCGCCGCTTATCCGAGAGAATAATTTTTGTAGTTAAAAAAAATATATATATCAACCCTTCGCAATTAATCAACACGAGTGTTTCGAAAAGCGTGTCAAACGAGCTTATTCGCAAAGGTCGTAAGGTCGAAGGTCGACCGAACTTACGCCGCCGGGCGACGGTATGCGCGAGCGTTGCGCATGCAAAGTTGCGACACGAGATACGGGCGTCGTTCAAGTTAGCCGTGACTCTGCCGTCGGCTTTGAGTGAATCACGTCACGAGGCCAGGGGAGATGCTGATGCATCGGTAGAGAACCAGACGGCGATGCCGGTTGCCGACTTCCCCGACTGCCGTACGTCGGAGGAAACCGCACTTGGCATTAGCGCGAATTAGCCTTGTGCATGCTCGAGTCTACCGCTATCTACCCGCTGCAGTGCCGAGCCGGAGTTGGCTCTAGCTATCGTAGCCCGGATTTACACCGCCGTGTTAAACCTGTAACGGCGTAGCACGAGTCCCGTGCGTACGTATAGGACGGTGTACCGCACGGTTGCGAACGGTGGAAACGCCCGAAATCGCTACCGAGCTTGATCCCCGCACGGTTCACGAACCACTCGCGACCACCGAACAGCATCCGCAAGGAACTTCTTCCACTCCCCGTGCTACGTGGTTCTCTGACGTGACACTGTGCAATAGGCTTCCCGAAATTATCGTTGCGAGACGAATCATTATTTTTTTGGGTTTTTTTTTGTTATTTGAGAGTCCATTCAGGGTTGATTTTGATTTTACTTCATTTTGATCCATTTTGTTTCAATTTGCTTCCTTATAGAGGAAGTTGTGTTTTCGTGATAAATAAAAATTTCGTTATTTTAATGTCGGCGTACACAGTAAAAAAGTAATTTCGTAAAATCGAAATACGAAGATTCGTAAAAATAATTTTGTTAAATAAGTAACAAACTCGTTCGTTAAAGTGCGAATATACAAACCTGTCCTTTAATTTGACGCGTCATCAACAATTTTAGTTTGTACTTTTTTTTTTTTTGTAAAACTAGAAACCGCATGGTGAGATCGTAAAATAAACAAATAGAACATTGTGGACAATTGTGGACAATAAGTTGTTGTATAAAGTACAAATATTTTTTACTGTGCACTAGAAATGGTCGAAAACATGGAGAATGATGACTTTTGCATAGTTTAGAATTACTATAACCCGGAAACGTGACCACTCTACACTGGTTGAGTGGTCACGTTGAGTGGAGCATGAAGCTTGAGACTCGATTCGAGATTTTACGCGATTTTTAAGTGTTAGAAGAGTGTCTGTGGTCGTTCAAGTTTCTGTAAATTTTGAGCTATCGTCCTAAAAATACATATAAATACAATACCACAAATAAAGACCTTTGGTATTGAATTTGAATTTGAATTTAAAACTGAAACTTTCATATCGCTTGCTCATAATGAACCTTTATATATTTTTTTTGTGAAAATTGTATTTTAATTGCAGCTTCCTCCATGAGAAAGGCAAAATCGAACAACGAAATTTTCATCACAGAGGAAGTTACGCGCAAAACCGTAAAACATGAGAAAGCAATTGTGCAAATAGCTTTGCAAGCTTTTGTTTTATTTTCTTTCGTCTTCTTTCATACAGTTTAATTTTCATTAATCTTCTTTAATACAGTTTAATTTTCATTCAGTGCCTTTCACTTTACTTTGTTTCATTCTGACAAAGATCTTTTCGTTACAACAAGTTAGAGAATTTTTTTCGGCATACTTCTCACCCTGCGGTCATCCGACGTGAATCCGTCAAAGACCGGAAGTGCCAGATGAATTCGATCGTTCCATCAATCTCCCGGAGTGATAATCGACGGCGCAGAAATAGCCGGAAGTGGCACATTGAATGATCGATCCTCGATCTTTCGCGTCTCTTAAGAGCTCCACCGTGTCTCTCCTTGTCTCTCATTGGCCGATCGGCTAATTCCAGTGGTTTGCGCGAGGCTCGACTTTCCGCCGGCCGAAAGAAAGAGGAAAGAGCGGCACGTGCACGTCGGGGTTACGGTTCGTGGAATTTGGGCCGCGCAAGAGCCAGCGCGAAGCAGCGAGAAAGAGACGAGGGCACGTGCCTCGAGTACGTAACCGGGCCAATACCTCGAGAGCTATGATTATTATTATGACGATCGGACCCACACTCGCCGACGCGATCACAAGGTGCCTCTTACGAGCCCCCCCCCCCCCCGCCCCTCCCAGTGTTTATTATTTTTTTGACCTTTATCTCTCCAACGGACGCGAGAGTAATTACCGGCGATGTGAATGGCTCGATTTCATTTTGACGAAGCTTCCGTGTTTGTTCGAATTTGTTTGCCCTCTAATCCCGAAAGCCAACATCCGCGAGGCGCCTCGCTCGAGAGACTCGGTTTTTATTATTATTGTTATTATTATTATTATTATTATTATTATTATTGTCGTTATGGACGGTGTGTCACAGCTTCTTCGCGGTTAAATAACAGAGGACGGCTCTGAGGCGAAATTCGAGCAGCTGGTGAGCGCCTAATTTCGACCCTTCTCTTCGTATATATGTTTTAGATATGTTTGTATGGGACGTTCCGCGTCAAATCGGCAGCCCATTTTCCTCACCGATTCGCTTCATTTTTTTCTTAATTAAAAAAATTTTTTTTTTTTAGTGTGTTGCTACCGATCCACGAGGGACTCAGGTTTTTTTTCAGATTTTTTTCTACAGCGAGTGAAATTTTTGAAGACCCGAGAAAAGTTGACTGAAAATGTGGTTTTCAAAAATTTGAAAAAAATGCACGCTTATACTGTGATTTAAAATATGATTTTTAAGCACGACCCGATAATGGAATCTCAATATTTATTTTTTTTTTTATTTTTTTAATGATATAAATTATATTTGAACTTTTTTGTATTTTTACGAACTTCAGAAAAAAAATTTTAATTCATTGATATTTGAGAAAATTATGGCCGATTAAAGAAATAAAAATCCCAATTGCGACACGAAAGAGACGGAGAACTTGCGAAAAAATCGTAAATATTGAAATCCCATTATCGTCTTGGTGCTTAAAAATCATATTTTGAACGTAGAATAAGTGCGAATTTTTTTGGATTTTTTAAAGCCTTTTCGGAATTTATTTTTCAAGGATTCAAAGATGTTACTCGCGGTATTAAAAAAAAAATCTGAAGAAGATTCCGAGATCCTTAGGAGAGAGCCGGGGCAAAACGGGATCGAGAATCTGGATGCATCGATGGGGCAAAATGGGACCTCCCAAAATAATTGGAAAATTGCGTTTTTGAAACCGTTTTTAAAATCCCAATTTTCCAATAATTTTAGCACGTCCCACTTTGCCCCACCGAAGCATCCATATTCCCGGTGCCGTTTTGCCCCGCTCTCCCCTACGGGTCGGTAACACGCTCTAAAAAATTACTAAAATCGACTTAGGCTGCGATTTGACCTGGAATGTCCCATATATATATGTATGTATGTATGTATGTATGTATGTATGTATGTATGTATGTATGTATGTATGTATGTATGTATATATGTATGTATGTATGTACGTACGTATGTATGTATATATGTATATATGTATTGCACGACGCTCGTGCCGGTCAATTCGCTATTCGCTCCTCGCGCGAATAAATTTACCATTGTTACAAAACGCGAACGGCCGCGGTCTCCACACGTTGCGCGGAGCCGCAGCCTCCTCGCGCTCCGACCGTTAAACGGACTCATCTCTTAATCGCTTGATTTATCGCCCGGAGACTAATCAAGATGCGACCGTCCGCTCGGAGCGCAACGATACCACAGGCGATCCTCTCGTATGGGCTAATACAATCGCGGCGAACGATCCGCGAATTCTCGGATTGCTGTGAGAAATTGAGAATAACGAATCGCCGGGGCTGACTCATTTGCCCGAGTCGTAAAGCCATCGCCATGTGCGCGAGGCAAACCGTTCAGGCGACTTCATCATTTTTGCTGATTCAATCATCGCGCACGATACTCTTCCGTACACGAACAGCTTGCGAAGAAAAAAAAAAAAAAAAAAAAAAATGAATGAAAAAGTTGTAAGTTAAAAGTCATTTAAAAAAAGACTTATCAGGGATTAAAAAACGGTCATTTGAGTAAAAGGTGTTTAAGTTAAAAGTTATTGAACAGAAAAAAAAAGATTTACTAGCGATTAAGAAAAAGTAATTTAAGTAAAAAGTTTTTAAGTTGAAAGTTATAAAAAAAAGATTTATCAGAGATTAAGAAAAGGTCATTTGAGTAAAAGGTTTTTGAGTTGAAAGTTATGAAAAAAAGATTTACCGGGGATTAAAAAAAAAAGGTAATTTAAATAAAAGCTTCGCGAGTGAAACTTGTTAAAACAAGATTTACTAGGTATTAAAAAAAGGTAATTCAAGTAAAAGGTTTTCAAGTTGAAAGTTATTTAAAAAATATCTACTGCAGGATTAAGAAAGGTCAAAAAGGTATTAAATATAAACCATCTATTTTTTGTTGTTGTTTTTTTTTTTGGAAAAGCACTGTATCTTTATTTTTTTAATTGTAAAAAAATGTTTACATTTTTAAAAAATGTAAGCATTTTTTTGTTCTATCGTCCAAGTCGCAATAATTGCAAGAGGAGCCAATGTTGTCGAAGGACTGTCGTTTATCGACGTTGTTTCATAAAATAAAATGTTTTTCTTCTTTTTTTTTTCAGCATCACATAAAATTGAGGCATGGAAGACACAGGCGACAGCACGCCGAGAGTTATTTGCCGAGCAGTTTCGTGCCGGACACAGACGAACCGGAAAGGGGAAGCTGGGGACCCTGGTCGCCGCCGAGCTCCTGTTCGCGCTCCTGCGGCGGCGGCGTAGCTCATCAGACGAGACAGTGTCTCGACGTCGAGTGAGTTTATTTACATAGGGTTTTGCGAATGTGTACGAGACACAAACTTTTTTTTTTGTTTTTTTTTTTTTCTATAAAAAAAAAAATTTATTTCTAAAACATGAAACACGTGAAAGAAACAAAATAATAATAGAGGAGCGTTATTGTTACGGGCTCGTCAGAATTTTTCGTTGAGCCGCCCTGTAATTATAAATTCAAAGAGTGTTTGCGAGGGCTACGCGCGCCACCCGCGTGGTCAGCCAATTCGCGTGTCATTACTCATTACCCGGACGCCTGCATCGCTCACGACGACAAACTATTTAGCGGCGAGAATGATCTTCCGAGAGCAAAAGCCTCACGTGTCCCAAACTCGTTTTATGCATATCGCGTCGGTGGCCCGAGAGTCGCCGATTCCCAAAATCTCCTCCAGGTGCTCAATCATAATTTCCATAAGCGCCATAACGCCTGAACGAGAAACCGGTTTTTTTTTTTAAATTAATTTTTAATTTAATTAAATTTAAGAAATTAATTTTTAATTTAATTAAATTTAAGAAATTAATTTTTAATTTAATTATATTTAAGAAATTAATTTTTAATTTAATTAAATTTAACTAATTGATTTTTAATTTAATAAATTTTAAAAAATTAATTTTTATATATTTATTATTGCCACGGTAAAGTACCAAATTTCAATGGGCTCAGCCTGCAGATCTGCAAATGTATATTCGCAAAAATACCTGGGACGTAATTTTTTTTTTTCAATTTATTTTTCCAATTTATTTCGCAAATTTAAAACGATTCACGTCCAAATCGAGGACCACATGAAAAAGAATAAAAAATTTAATTTAATTTAATTAATGTGGCGGGTTTCTATTTTTACAACCAGTAAAGTACACAATAGATCATAATCTGGAGCTCCGAATAAAAAATGAAGAATAATAAATTATGATGAGTTAAGTTCATTTGATTTGAAACGTTTGAAGAACAATCCCTCGAAATTAAATTAACTAATTTTAAATTAAGCATCTTCTGTTAATTTTGTTCCGTTTTGCCCCACTGCTGTACCATTTTCCCCCACTGGTCCAATTTCCCCCGCTGTCCTATTTTATCCCGCTGTCCCGTTTTGCCCCGGCGACTCATTTTTCCCCACTATTTCGTTTTGCCCCACTGTCCCATTTTCGCGCACTGGTCCAATTTCCCCCACTGTCCCGTTTCGCCCCCAGCGACTCATTTTGCCCCACTGTCCCGTTCTGCCCCGGCGACTCGTTTTGCCTCACTATTTCGTTTCGCCCCCACTGTCCCATTTTGCCCCGCTCTCCCGGGGACTTATAAAGCAGACGACGGCTACGAGCCACCCGCGTAGTCCGCCTATTGTACGTTATAAATTATTACCCACCACGGTTAAACCCCCTCGCGACGACAAACTATTTAGCGGCAAGCGATCTCCCGAGATCAAAAGCCTCACGTGCCCCAAACTCGTTTGATGCATATCACATCCGTGGCCCGAGAATCGACGATTCGCGAAGCCCCTCAAACCGCCCAATCATAATTCGCTCGAGCGCATAACGCCGAAAAAAGAAACCAGTTTTTTATTTACTTTTTTTATTTTTATTTTTTTTTTATTATTTAAAAAAAAAATTATTATCTCGGTAAAGGGCCAAATTTCAATGGGCTCAGCGCCGCGGTTCGAGATATATATATATATATATATATTCGGTTTGTGAAAAGAGTTCAAATTATTATAGCAAAGTGAGTTACGTTCGCGCTCAGCCGGGAAAGCCGAGAGTTTTTTGCGATAAAGTTTTTGGTCAGATTTGCCGCGCGCGCGCCGTGCAATGTTCGATCCCTTCCCTCCGTGCCGCGCCGCTCCCGATCCCTCGCGTCCCGTCCTTCGGGCGCATATAAATTCGTTCTTCTTTTCTTCACCCGAGGAACGAGCAAACACGGCGTCGAGAGAAACGGGAGAGCGAGAAAAGCGTGAGTTATCGAGCGAATGCCGGGGAGCCGAGCCAACGGTCTGTGAAACCCGATTAGAGATCTCTCTCGATCATTCCACCGCATCCTCGTCCCTCGCGCTCTGTGCTTCAACTTGCAAAGCAAAGAGAAAAGAAGAGTTACATACAGAGAATATCCGCAGATTTTAATTTTCTCATTGTTTTTTTATTTATTTATTTTTTTTTTATAATGAAACTTCGATGGACATTAATTTCATCATTTATCAATGTAATATGATAAACATTTATAATATCGATGATAACAAATCTTGAATTATATTGGGACAAAACGCAATTTTCCAATAATTTTCGGACGGTCCATTTTGCCCCATCGAGACATCCGGATTTTTCTGCCCGGCTTTCTTGTCAATAAAAATAAAACAAAATTATATTGTAATAATATATTTTTAATGCCCCATTTTGCCCCATCGATAGATCGGGGTCTCTTGTGGCCCGTTTTGCCCCACTGTTCCATCCAATCATTTTTAGGAAAATTGTCTTTTACTCCCACCGTCCCATATTGCCCTGCGCTCTTCCGCAGTATTAAAAAAAAAAGTTGAAAATCGAAGTATTCATATCGCTTCCTCATACAAAGCTCGTTCTACGAGGAAGCGCTTCATGTATTGAAAAGGAAGTATTCTTCCGCACAGAAGAAGCTTCGCGAATAGAAGAACATTCTATGAAAGCGATATGAAAATTTCACCAAAAACAAAGTTTCCTCTATGAGGAATCAAAATACGAAATAATTATATTATAGTAATAAATGTTTGATATGTTTTGTTTCAGTGACAACGGTTACGACAGGTGTACGGGTGCGAAGAAGAGATTCTTCTCCTGCAACATCCAGGTTAGGAGCAGCGATCAACGCGCAGACTCCGTAGATCGTACAATTCGTGTCTCTCGGATCGACGTTCGACGTCAACGTTACGCTCTCTACATCGGCTTAAACAGTCGAAATGGCTGTATTATTAGTCTCTATTCTCAGTCCAGCGATTGCAATTTGGATACGTTTTTAATCGAACGTGGATAGATAGTCGAAATTCGCTGATCGAGGCCCGGAGCGAGCCCGGAACACCAGCGAGTCGGCGACGGCGTATCTCGCACGATGACGCGATTCCCCGACAGCGAGAGTTCAAAGGCATCGTCACCCGCGATTCATCCGAAATTCCACACCAGTACTTCACGACGCGTGTTTGTTAAACACACTCGTCCGCGACGAGAGAATTACTCGCGATGTCACAAAGAGCCGAGCTGTTCGAATTACCGCACACGATCTCTGCCATCGAAGCGATATAAATAAAATTACACTTGTCTCCCCTTGTCGACGACATTCGTGAGAACATCGCACGAGCGAGCTTCACTTCCGTATCGGAAAAAAAAAATATATATTATGTAGGGGAGAGCAGGCTAAAACTTGACAGTGGAGCAAAACGGAATAGTGGGTCAAAAAGCACTTTTCCAATAACTTTCGGATGTCCCATTTTTCCCCATCGATGCATCCGGATTTTCCGTCCCATTTTGCCCCATCGACGCATTCGCATTTTCCGTCCCATCTTGCCCCATCGACGCATCCGGATTTTCCGGCCCATTTTGCCCCATTGATGCATCAGGATTTTCCGTCCCATTTTGCTCCATCACTGCATTACGATTTTCCGTCCCGTTTTACCCCACTGTCCCATTTTGCCCCGCTCTCCCCTATGTACAGTGCAAAGGTCCGAGAAAAGTCTTTCGAGCTCTGGACAAGGGAACAGGTCGAGAACAGTAGTAGTCAAAGCCCACTGGATGTTCAGATCTACGACTGCAGTCAGAAATCACCCAAAGTCGCTCCTCACATCGCTATAAATGTTCCAAACTTGCGTACGGATCTGCAGAATACTTATATATATATATATCCAGGGATAAGTAAAGCCGGAGCTGGACGTCGCGGTTCCTACACTGTAGTGTAACTGATAAACCATACGGCAGCGTTCGTGCGCGGGCAGAAGTTCCTTCGAGAAGTCCCACTGGAATTTTTTTTTTTCACCCATTTCACTCAAGCGAAATGTCCTGGGACGGAGTCTCGTCGCGGAGCTCGATTTATCGATATTGCCTCGACATTCGGGCGACCAGAAGCGTGGCCGCCTCGACGGTTTGTCGGTCTATCTAAATTTTCGGCCCGAGTTGCCGAGGGACACGCGCCCTGCAAATCTATTTGGATTTCCCCGTGCGCGTTTATCCCGGTCACGCGAGCCCGGGCCGTGTAGTTGACCACTCGTACATCTTGCCCGCAGCGGCGCGTATGTATCACTTCGACCCCTGGAAACTGCGTCGAGGAGACCCTTCTTCGATACATTATTGATGCCAAATCGAGTTCGTGAATTCGTGCCGTGTTTAACTTCGAGAGGCGAGGTCCACTGAACATTATCATTCTATTTTCATTGCACGCAATCGGGCGAGATGGACGACGGGGAGGTGAAATCTCCCTTCTGGTTAATATTTATGCGAAGACTGGGGAAAATGTTGATCACGTTGTTCAAAAGCGCACGGACAGTTCGAACAACGATGCGACTTATTTTTACCGTGTCTAAGCGAATATCGCACCGGGTACAAAGTTAATTGCTATTTTATCGACAAATTTTAATATAAAAAAATCGGAAAATTTAGTATTGTTAATTCTACGATTTTATAAAAATTTCCTCGTCCGCCTCTCTTTCCTCAGGGTTTACCTTCACGAACGAACACGATCCGGTGCATTATTTTTTTCACTAGAAGAGATTGGGACAAAAAAAGTTACATGCTAAATTATCTATAACTTTTAGTTACAATTATTCATAGCAGTTTATTCGTAGAATTCTATCATATTATTTTATTCGCTTTTCAATAATTTCCAGGAATGTCCGAGCGGCTCGGCAGATTTCCGGGCTCAACAGTGCTCCGAATTCAACGGTGTCGAATTCGAGGGAATATACTACGAGTAAGTGCGCCACTCGACTTCTCTCATCTACATCTGTTGCGCGTTTCGTTCGAGATGGCATTCTGAAGATTAAACGAAATTTTTCTACAGCTGGATACCGTACACCGGCGGACCGAACAAGTGCGAGCTCAACTGCATGCCTCGAGGGGAGCGTTTCTTCTACAGGCACAAGTTCACCGTCACCGACGGCACGCCGTGCGATCCCGAGAAGAACGACGTTTGCGTCGAGGGAAGATGCATGGTGAGATATCGTCCTGGTTTTAACGCTTGTATATTCTTGCGTATGAGAAAGAAACCGCCTTTATCTTCAACGTCTTTCGACGTTTATTTCAGCCGGTCGGATGCGACATGATGCTGGGCAGCGACGCGAAGGAAGACGCCTGCCGGGAATGCGGCGGCGATGGATCCGATTGCAACACCGTCAATGGGATTTTCGATACCGATGATCTTCAAGTCGGTCAGTACCGAGGAGGAAGAAATTAGTACATTACTCCACGAGGGCGAAAAGCGTTTTTCTAATGAGTGTGAGTTTGCAGCATGAGCCGAAGGCGAGTGTTGTAATCACACGAGTTAGAAAAAGTGTTTCGCACGAGGGATGTACGAAATTTTTCATCGCAAAGTGCGAAAATGGTGGAAAAGTGTCCTTTTCCGCACCGTGTGATGAAAAAATAATAATGTATCTTCGGTTATCTATTCGAGCGCTTTGAGCGCCCGTGCGATAAGACGTTTCAGCAATGGTTGTAGAGAATTTATTGACAATACGTAACATGGAACATGGAGTCCTTGATACGCAGAAACTTAAATCATGTAAGGCATAATGCCAATTGGTCATTCGAATCCTTCGACCATAAAACGTTTGATTTTTTCTTTTAAGGCTGGATCGACACACTGCACACTTTGAGTGTCATGCGATAACACGCGTGAGCAGTAGTAGTTGTGAATTTATTGGTATAAATGGAACAGTTTTTAATCCATAAAAACTTAAATCATATAAGGCATATTGCCAATTGTCCATCGAGAAGTTCTTTGACCGTAACACGTGTGAGCGGTAGTAGTGAATTTATTGATACAAGTAGAATTGATCGGTATCAATGAAATTTATCGATGTAAATTGAATTTATTGGTATAAATAGAACTTATTGGTACAGATTGAATTTATTGGTACGAATGGAATTTATTGATATAAATGGAACAGTTTTTGATGAATAAAAACTTAAATCATATAACGCATATTGCCAATTGTCAATCGAGAAGTTCTTCGACAATAACACACTTGATTTTTTTTAATTTTTAGGCTACATCGACACATTGCTGATTCCTCAGGGCGCGACGAACATCGTCGTCAAGGAGATCTCGCCGTCGAACAATTATCTTGGTGTGTAAATTACAATTTTTTAAATTTATTTTTTTCTTCGGAGTTTCCAAAAAGCGTTGTGTTGACATAGCGAGATTTAATTCCCATCGTATCGCAGCTATTCGTAACACGACCGGATACTACTACCTCAATGGGAACTGGAGGATAGATTTTCCGCGGAGTCTGAGATTCGCCGGTACGATATTCCATTACGCGAGGGATCCGCAGGGATTTTCCGCTCCCGACACCATCACCGCCCTCGGGCCCACCAGCGAAGCCATCTACATCGTCGTGAGTATAATTTACCGATGAATACAATTGAATTGATTGAATTTGCCGTTTCGATTTTCGTAACGAGTTTCATGAATTTTCCTCCTCGCCAACAGCTGCTCTATCAGGACAGAAACGTCGGTGTGCACTACGAGTACAGCATACCGAAGAAGTTTTCCCAGCAAGGAGATCCCGACAGCTACACGTGGGTTACCGACGAATTTTCCGAGTGCAGCACGAGCTGCGGAGGAGGTGAGCATTAATATGATAAAAAAATCGATCCTTTTTCCCCGATTTCGCTAAAATCGGCATTTCGGAAAATCGTAATGTACTTCATTCATAACAGACTGGGCCCAATTATAAAATCGTCATCGGCGAATATGTCGAATTTGTAACTCAAATATGATTATCTTATCGAAGTTGGAAAAAAATTATCTTACATGGGAGCGGATTTTCACCTCGTGCGATTTCTGCTTTCCCTTCGGTCAGGCAGCAAATTTCGCACTCGGCGAAAATCGCGCACTTCCCTCCCTCGTAGCATAATATACTACACTATAATACAATTATACTATACTACTACACTATAATACTATATACTAATTTAGTTGTAGATTTTTATTGCGAAAAATTATTCGGCTAATTGTACACAACTCGATTATTTTGCAGGGTACAAATCGAGGCTGGTGAAGTGCGTGAGACGTCGAGACAACGAGCCGGCGGATGAGACACTGTGCGATCCGCAGCTGGAGCCGGACGCGACGCAGGGCTGCGGAAACGAGCCCTGCCCACCCGAGTGGTTCGAGAGCGATTGGGGACCTTGCAGCAAACCGTGCGGCGAGGGTGGCGAACGCACCAGGCAGATCAAATGCGAACAGATACTCGCCGGTGGAATACCGAGCATCGTCGATGACGCTCTTTGCCTCGAGACCGTGGGATCGAAGAACGAGACGAGCGAAAAGTGTAACGAAAACGTGGAGTGCCCAAAGTGGCATATTGGACCGTGGAAACCGGTCAGTTGTTTACGTTATTTTTATTTCCATATACGAGACGAAACTTTTCACAAAAAAAATAACTCACATGTTTTTAATGACAAAAGATAATTATCGATTTGGATTTTATTTAATTAATTTATTTCATGATACACGGGCAATAGTCAATTGCAAGAGATTAATCCTTAATTAATCGGTGATTAGAGCGACCACTGTTTGACTTAAAATTAAAATTAACATAATTTTATTTTTGTTCTCATTTCTTCAACAGTGCGATCATCTCTGCGGTCCCGGAAAGCAAACGAGGCGAGTGACTTGCTACAGGAAAAATGAAGAGACCGGTAAGATCGAAGTACTCGAGGATTCGGCATGCGTGGCGGAACCTCTGCCGCAGAGAGAAATGGCCTGCGAAACTAGACCGTGCGCTGGTCTCGACTGGATCGTCTCCGACTGGAGTGGCGTGAGTCGATCGTTTCGGTATATCTTAATCGTCGATTGACCCTTTGAAACACGGATATTGAAAATGACGTTTGGAGAAAAACGCGTTCCATAGTTCGGCCTCTGCAGCTGCTCGAGCGCTCCGCCACCTTTCACATAAGGGCCTCTAAATTTTGTAATTCGTTGAATTCCGACGTATAAATTTAACATAATATTCTTGACACTATAAACTATTAGAAAAAAAATGTTATCTACATTTTACTGTGACGTAAGTTCTCAAAAACTCACGGATGTATTCAAAACTTCATACTTATTAAAAAAAGTATGCTTCAAAGGGTTCAAATTGTGGCGAAATGTTTTAATCGTTTTCTCTCGTTCGTTGCAGTGCGAAGAAAAATGCGGTCTGACCCAAGAGACGCGAACGGCGCACTGCGCAAGTCTGGACGGCAAGACTTATCCCGACGAGAAGTGCGACGAGGCAAAGAAACCGGAGTTAACGCGCGAATGCGAAAACCCGACGAGCTGCGACTATCAATGGTTCGCCAGCCAGTGGAGCGAGGTACGCCACGTTGTCGATGCGAATCAGTGTCGCACATTTTATTTTTCATCCTCGAAGCGTGTGCGATGCACTCAATGCTAAATTTATCTTGCAGTGTTCAGCCAAATGCGGAAAAGGAAAAAAATCGCGCAAGGTGTTCTGTGCCACGTTCGAGGACGGTGAGACTCTGAAGAAAGTGCCGGACGCCAAGTGCGACGAAGCAAAGAAATTCAATGACACCAAGGAGTGCGTAGCTGAGGTCGAGGAGTGCAAAGGCGAATGGTTCGCCGGTCCCTGGAGCAAGGTAGAAAAAAGCGTGAAAATCGAGACTTTCACGAAGCTTCCTCGTCCAATCCGCTTTTGCGTGCAAAGCTTCTGTGAAAAATCATTTTCTGTGATTATTTGGCTTCCTCGTGGAGGAAGCTTTGTCGGTAAAAGAAAAACAATCGCATTTGAAAAATCACTCATTTTTGTAATATTCACTGCAATAATATGATTTTCACTGCGAAGGAAGCAAAAAAGCGTCCCGCCAATTCAACTTGAATCTGCTCAAACTTATTTATACAAAATTGAACGAAATTTTATTAACATTCGGCGCAACACGAAAGTAATATGATAAACACTACCTTTTGAACTTTTCAGTGCTCTAAACCTTGCGGTGGGGGTGACACGTCCCGCAAAGTAGTCTGTCTGAAGGACGGTATGACTGTGCCGATTGCCAACTGCGACGTCAACACGGTAATGTTCTCGAGCGAGAGTTGCAACGAATTCACTTGCGGCAAAGGTAATATATTTATTTATTTATAAACTGCTAGACTCTTGAAAAGAACTTTTTCTAGAAAAGAACCTTTCTTTTCAAATAACTTTTTCTGAAAAAAGCGGTACCGAAAGACGTCAGTGTCTCCGCACGACTTTGCGATACAAATTAATTGAATCGACATTTGGGTCCCAACGCTAATTATGTGTTTCTAATTCCTCAACTAACGTCTGTATCTCGTAGACGAGGTGATACCAGTGGAGCCCGGAAGTTCGCAAGTCCCCACGGACGAGGGCGAAGAAGAATGCGAGGAGTACGAGGACGAGGAAGGTTTCGTGACGTTCGATTCGAGCCTTGGCAGCGAGGGCAGTGACGTTATGACTTCGGGCGAGACTCATTCGCCGTTCGATACCGACCGCACCGCTTTCGACGATCTAATGCAAAGCGACTCGCCGCACAGCCGAGGAGATATGGCACCGCTCGTGACCGGAAGCGCTGACGGCAGCGGCGCCGGAAGCAGCGATACCGATTACACCGGTGATATATTGAAGTCGATTTTCCGCGGTCATTTGTCCTCCACGCTCGACATGTCCAGTGTCGAAGGCAGCGGCGCCGGAAGCAGCGATACCAATTCCACCGGTAATATATTGAACTCGATTTACCCCGGTGATTTGTTCTCCACGATCGACATGTCCAGTGTCGAAGGCAGCGGCGTGTCGACCGACGAATCGTTCACCGAGATGAACACCTTGTTCACGAACGAAGTCACCGCATCGCCGACGAGCCAAGCGACCGGTGCGAGCGACTCGACCAGCGGCGCTATGGAAGCCGAAGAATCGGGTGCGTCGACGGAATCCGCGACCAGTACCGAATCCGTAACTGGGTCGAGCGATGTCTCGGATGTGACGGAGTCGAGCGACGAAACTTCCGACGCTACATCAGTCGATAGCTCGGATTCGACTCTCGAAGTCTCCACGGATTCATCGGTTAGTACGGAATTTTCGGGCAGTACGGACAGTTCGGGCAGTACGGACAGTTCGGGCAGTACGGACAGTTCGGGCAGCACGGAAATTTCGGTTAGTACGGAAATTTCGGGCAGCACGGAAATTTCGGGCAGCACGGAAATTTCGGGCAGCACGGAAATTTCGGGCAGTACGGAAATTTCGCGCAGTACGGAAATTTCGGGCAGCACGGAAATGTCGGGCAGTACGGAAATTTCGGGCAGCACGGAAATGGCGGGCAGCACGGAAATGGCGGGCAGTACGGACAGTTCGGGCAGTTCGGGCAGTACGGACAGTTCGGGCAGTGCGGACAGTTCGGGCAGTACGGACAGTTCGGGCAGCACGGAAATTTCGGTTAGTACGGAAATTTCGGGCAGTACGGAAATTTCGGTTAGTACGGAAATTTCGGGCAGTACGGAAATTTCGGTTAGTACGGAAATTTCGGGCAGTACGGAAATTTCGCGCAGTACGGAAATTTCGGGCAGCACGGAAATGTCGGGCAGTACGGAAATTTCGGGCAGCACGGAAATGGCGGGCAGCACAGAGATGTTGGGCAGCACGGACATGGCGGGCAGTACGGACAGTTCGGGCAGTACGGACAGTTCGGGCAGTACGGACAGTTCGGGCAGTACGGACAGTTCGGGCAGCACGGAAATTTCGGTTAGTACGGAAATTTCAGGCAGTACGGAAATTTCGGGCAGCACGGAAACTTCGGTTAGTACGGAAATTTCGGGTAGTACGGAAATTTCGGGCAGTACGGAAATTTCGCGCAGTACGGGAATTTCGGGCAGCACGGAAATGTCGGGCAGTACGGAAATTTCGGGCAGCACGGAAATGGCGGGCAGCACAGAGAGGTCGGGAAGCACCGATGCAACCACCGACGGAGAAACCGGAACTACGGAATCGGGAACGAGCGATTCGTCGTCGGACCTCACGACGGAATTCGCGACTTCTTCGGCAAGCAGCAAGTCGAGCGAACCAACCGATACAACCGAACCGACGGAAACGACCGTCACGGAGACCACAGAATCGACACCCACGGACCTAACTGAGAGCACCGAGAGCTCCGTCAGCTCCGTCAGCGGGGAATCCGACGGGACGACCGTAGATTCGACTACCAGCCAGTTCAGCGATACCACCGAAGCGTCAGGTGATTTATCGCTGCGGGTTGTTTAACGTTGTTTTTTTTTTTTAATTTAAAAAAAGTGTTGAATAATGAATCGACATTTTATTTTTATGAATTAATTATCTTATTAATTTGTTTATTTATTGCGGACGCAATAATTGCATCGACCTATACGCTATTATTTCATCAATATTTTTTGCTTCGTAGAGAAAGCCGTTTTCGTACAAAAAAATGTTTGCATTTCTTGAAAAATGCATGTGGTATCTCTAACTTTCGTAAATTTTGAGGCATCATCCGTTTCATGTATGGGAAAATAATGTTTCGATCAAAGACCTTTGGTATTGAATTAGGATATTGAATTTGGATATCGAATTTGCATATCGAATTCGTCCAAATTATTTCGCACCGTTTTTAATGATGCATTTTATTTTCAGAAACTACAGCGAGCTCGGATTTGTCCCCCACAACCGAGGAACATTATACGGAAACCGAGTTCACGGGCGAGGTGCAGGGCGAATACGATCCCGACAAGGTATCCGAATCTTCGGCGTCGGATTCTAAATCGACTTCCGACTCGGACGCAACGACCTCCGGATCGGAAACGACGACCTCCGGATCGGAAACGACGACCTCCGGATCAGAAACGACTACCTCCGGATCGGAAACAACGACCTCCGGATCGGAAACGACGACCTCCGGATCGGAAGCGACGACCTCCGGATCGGAAACGACGACCTCCGGATCAGAAACGACTACCTCCGGATCGGAAACAACGACCTCCGGATCGGAAACGACGACCTCCGGATCGGAAACGACGACCTCCGGATCGGAAACAACGACCTCCGGATCGGAAACAACGACCTCCGGATCAGAAACGACGACCTCCGGATCGGAAACGACGACCTCCGGATCAGAAACGACTACCTCCGGATCGGAAACAACGACCTCCGGATCGGAAACGACGACCTCCGGATCGGAAACGACGACCTCCGGATCGGAAACGTCGACCTCCGGATCGGAAACGACTACCTCCGGATCGGAAACGACGACCTCCGGATCGGAAACGACGACCTCCGGATCGGAAACGACGACCTCCGGATCAGAAACGACTACCTCCGGATCGGAAACAACGACCTCCGGATCGGAAACGACGACCTCCGGATCGGAAACGACGACCTCCGGATCGGAAACAACGACCTCTGGATCGGAAACAACGACCTCCGGATCGGAAACGACGACCTCCGGATCGGAAACGACGACCTCCGGATCGGAAACGACGACCTCCGGATCGGAAACGATGACCTCCGGATCGGAAACGACGACCTCCGGATCGGAAACGACGACCTCCGGATCAGAAACGACTACCTCCGGATCGGAAACAACGACCTCCGGATCGGAAACGACGACCTCCGGATCGGAAACGACGCCTTCCGGATCGGAAACAACCCCCGGATCGGACGCGACTTTGGACGTAACAACCGCCGAGTCAATAACCGACGTTTCGACCGGCCTCTCGTCGACGGAATCCTCGGACGCATCGACGACTGAGCAGAGCGGCTCGACCGAGGATCTTTCCTCTCAGGAGACGACGAGCAGCGCTTCAACAGACATCAGCGTCGAGTCGACGACGGCCGGCTCCACGGAATCCGGCGAAACAACCGAATCAGGCGCGACGACGGAGTCCGGCGCGACGACCAAGTCGCTCGCGGTATCGAGCACCGAGTCCGCGACAGGAACGACAAGCGAGTCCGAGACTTCGACAGCGACCGAGATCTCAACGGTCTCCGGCGAAACTTCGCCCACCAGCGAGACGGCAATGGCAGCGACAACCACCCAACTAACCGACGAGTCCGACGAATGGAGCCACCTCACCGAAAAGACCCACATAAGCGAATTCTGGACCACGATAAGCCCCGTCGACGAGGCGATAACGAAGGAGCACAAGCTCAGAAAGTGCAAAGTCCCGAAGAAGAAGACCTGCAAGGTCTCCGAATTCGGATGCTGCTATGACGGCGTGACGCCGGCCCAGGGTCCGTTCGACAAGGGTTGCCCGACACCGAAGACCTGCGCCGAGACGACCTACGGATGCTGCCCGGACGGCGTTTCGCCCGCCGCTGGACCGACGGGCGAGGACTGTCCGTTCTCCCACTGCAACGAGACGCTCTTCGGTTGCTGTCCCGACGGACAGACCGTCGCCGAGGGCAACGATCTCGAGGGCTGCGCGAAGCCCTGCAACGAGACTGAATTCGGCTGCTGTCCAGATGACGAGACGCCCGCAAGCGGCAAGGACAATCTCGGCTGCTGCAACGCGACGACCCACGGCTGCTGTCCGGACGGAATCAAACCGGCAGCCGGCGCCGATCTCGAAGGCTGCGAGGAGGAGGAGGAAACGACGCCCGTTACATCGTGGACCGAAGAGACCGGCGAGTACGAGTCGACGACGATCTCCTTCACGGATTCGCCGATCGAGGAGGACTGCGCCAATTCCACGTACGGCTGTTGTCCGAACGGGAGGACCGCGGCGATCGGCACGAACTTCGAGGGTTGCGGGGTCATCGATGAGGACAACTGTACCGCGTCATACTTCGGCTGCTGTCCGGACGGCGCCACCGCGGCGCTGGGTCCGGAGAACGCCGGATGCAGAACTCTCTGCGAGAACACGACTTACGGCTGCTGCGAGGACAATTCGACCCCCGCTCACGGACCCAACCAGGAGGGCTGTTGCCTCACGTCGACCTTCGGCTGCTGTCCGGACAACGTCTCGCCAGCCCGGGGCGCCGATCTGTACGGCTGCGGCTGCGAGTACTCGCGTTTCCGCTGCTGTCCCGACAACTCGACGGCTGCGCGAGGTCCCAATAACGAGGGCTGCGGATGCCAGTTCACTCCGCACGGGTGTTGCCCGAACAGATTCACGCCGGCGAACGGGCCGGACTTCGAGGGCTGCGCCTGCTACACTTATCAGTTCGGTTGCTGTCCGGACGGCGTGGCCATCGCGAAGGGGCCGCACGGACAGGGCTGCGGATGCGAGAACACCGAGTTCAAGTGTTGCTCGGACGGGAGAACACCGGCGCAGGGACCGAACTTCGCTGGCTGCAGGTGCGACGCCTCGAAGTTCGGGTGTTGTCCCGATGGAGTCGAGGAGGCTCAGGGAGAGAACTTCGAGGGCTGCCTTCGGGTGCCGAGCAATCCTGGTGCCTCCTGTGGACTGGAGAAGGACCGAGGTCCCTGCAGGGACTTCACCGTTAAATGGTACTTCGATACCGAGTACGGTGGCTGCTCGCGCTTCTGGTATGGAGGATGCGACGGCAACGACAACAGATTCAAGACCCAGGAGGAGTGCAAGGACGTCTGCGTTCAACCCAAGGGCAAGGACGCTTGCTATCTGCCCAAAATCGAGGGACCGTGCGAGGGATATTATCCTAACTGGTACTACGACAGCGAGAGGAAACAGTGCGGACAATTCATCTATAAGGGATGCCTCGGCAACGGCAACAGGTTCGAGACTCGCGATCAGTGCGAAGAACTCTGCGCCGCTCCCACTGATGTTGGTAAGATAGACTGCGTTCCGTTTCTCTTCGAATGAGAGGCTTTTCAATGGTCGAGGGAAATCTTTGAATTTAGGTATTAGATTTTTTTTAAACGCTGTGCCTATTCATATGATTCACGCCCGATTCGCAACGGATTCGTGTTCAGCGGAAAAAGATACGTCGAATTACGTGGCAGTTCATTTCAAAAAAAGAAGAAAAAATGTCAAAAAATTGCAGGGTTACCCTTTAGAGTCCATTTTTCGTGTTTTTCAACGTCCTCGAACGGTACGATAAAACACTTCCAAAAATTCGGGCATGATCCTTTCTTGTGTATTTTTTCCCGTAGAACACGATGGGCACCTCGGATTTTCCCTAGCTCCATTAGGAGCCGCGATATCGATGTTTGAAAATCACGAAAATCGACATTTTTTAAAAAATGGTTCAAAAATGGAAAAATCGTTTTTCACTCGATTTTCTTTGTTTCAAAGCTATATTCGACATATTTTTTCCTGCTGATCACGAATATACCAATCATTTTACTCCCAGCTCGATATTTTCCATTTAAATCCCAAAAATGCGATTTTTCGTGCATAAAATCGAGAATTTCAATGTCTCACTGTACTTTAGGCCCAAAAAAGCCAGCGGAATCGAACAGTCCACATTCTCATAGAGAAAGCCGTGCGCAAAATCGTAACAAATGAGGAAGCCTTGTGCAAATCACTATGGACTTTTTTTTGTATAAATAAAAATGATAATAATTTACAAGTCGAATATTAATCGGATTGCAGATCCCTGCGATCAACCGAAGGAAGTTGGTCCCTGCGAGGGTAACTTCACGAGATGGTACTTCAACAAGGAGCGTCAAGCCTGCGAGCCCTTCAACTACGGTGGATGCAAGGCCAACGAGAACAACTACCTGACCGAGGTCGCCTGCCACCAGCAGTGCCAGCAACCCGGTCACAGTCGGGGTGAGGATACAAGCGAGCGTTCTCCTCGCCCGTTTTACTTGCAACTCTGAGTGTCTGACATGAAGCATCCGATATAACGTATAACGTAGTTTGTGGCCTTCGATGCGAGATCGAGATCCGTCCGGGCGGGAGAGGAGGATGAGAGGAGATAACGAGCCGACGATTAATTGATCTGAGGGTATTCTTTTTGGTGACAATCCCGAATTTTCAGTAACACAAGTAACAGCCCAGAACGAGTGCGCCCTTGCGAGAGATCCCGGACCGTGTCCGGGCTCGGCGCTGCGATGGTATTACGACACGACGCGTCGTGCGTGTAGACAATTCGTTTACGGCGGTTGCAAAGGCAACGGCAATAAATTCCGAAGCCGTTCGGACTGCCAGAGGCGTTGTTCGATCCGAGGTACAACACGACACTTTACAGCTACGAAAAAAAAAATTACACTGGACGGACGACACTGTAAAAAAAAAATTCGTATGAAATTTAATGCACTGGTGCTGGAAGTTTTTATGCATAAAGCGGTATATTAAATTTCATGAACAATCGTGATGAAGCATTAACGTCGAGTATATTAAAAACTTTGGTAATACTTTACCTTTAATAATTTACTTTCGTTTCACGGTAAAAGTCCATTAATATTTCATTACAATTGTACGTTAAATTTTAATGCACCAGTTTTTGCATTAAATTTTCCAGTCCGGTGCATTAAATTTACTATTTTTTTTGTACAAGTGCAGCTTTTCGATATTCGGTTGCACCGTGTCCATGACACGATCTATGCACACACACGCTCGCAAAGACACGCAAAAAAAAAACGCGCGCGCAGGGCTTAGATCTCGAAGGTGGTGATGGGTTCGCAGTTGTCGCATTCGGAGCCCCGAAAACGTTCACGCAGTCTCGTCTCTTTTCTAAATTGCGAAATACTTTTCTACCGAGCTCTCATATCCTCGCAAAGTAGTTACATGCATTACGTGTATTATTCTTTTTGGTTTCTCTTTTCGCACCTGTGTGAAATATTTTGTTCTGACTCTTTTCGCAACTCTGCACGATTACAGTTGACGGTAACAGACACTTGCCCACAAACGCGGGACGGAGCACTCCGGATGGTTCTTCAATAAATAAGAGTATCGTTGCTGTAAACACATTACAGTTACAAAAAAAATACACCGGCTGAACGAGCTATTTTTTATCCGCACTGAGAAAAATATATCGATTCTTCTACTATAAATAATAAGAATAAAGTGTCTGAGAGAACGCCTATACGTATATTTTCCGTTAAACGATATTTAATGTTTATACAATCATATTTACTATTGTCACTTGTGATTATAATTCTAACTATAGATTACAGACGATCCCTCAAGGGATAATTTTGTGACCCTGAAGATATTTGCATGACATGAAATTTCATCATTGACAAGTAGAAAAAAAAATTGTTCACTCGTAGTATTTTCTTCTTTGAGTGAACTTCTCCGAGCCAAGTTAGTTATATGCAAAATACGGCCGTTATAACTTGATGGAATTTGGTCTCATGCAAATATCTTCAGAACCTTACTATATTTTTATATTTTATAGTAGAAAGCGACTATTGGAACTCTATGTAATTTTTTCTCAGTGCGGTTTCACCGCTGCGACACGATCTTTGCACACAAACGCTCGCAAATACACGCATAAGGAACACTCGCGCGCCGGCCTTAGATCGCGGATATGGTGCTGGGTTCGTAGTTATTGCCTTTGGAGTCCCAAAAACGTTTACGCAAACTCTCCACCTCTAATTGCTCATTCCCTTTCTCCACCTGCCGCACTCTCGCATCTCGCTTCGTGCACTATCTAGTTTCTTCTCCAAACTGTTAATCGAAATAATTTTCTACAGGGCTCGCACATCCTTGCAAAGTAGTTACATGCATTGCGAGTTTTATTCTTTTTACTTTTTCTCTCTTTTTGCACCTCTGTGAATTTTAGTTTGTTCTCACTCTAACTCTGCACGATTACGGTTGACGGTAATAGATTCTTGCTCGCAACCTCGGGACGAAGGTAACTGCACGGAGAAGCACTCAAGATGGTTCTTCGATAGATCGGAGAATCGTTGCATGCCCTTCTATTACACGGGCTGTGGAGGCAATAGAAATAACTTTGACTCTAGGGACGCATGCGAGTCCGATTGTCCACCGAAGATCGGTAAGGTTTTTCGTCGACTCCGATATGAGCTCAATCGGATCGGCGAGTCGCTGTTTTTTTTTCTTAATTTCTTCAATGCCGCTTTAAAGATAATTATTTTTTTACTGAAGCTGAATTCTTATATTCTTTGTGTGAATCCCGACGTGAACAGAACAAGACACTTGTCTTCTGCCCGCCCTCCTCGGAGAGTGTCACGACTACGAGCAACGATGGTTCTACGATTCGTACGAGCAACGGTGCAGGCAATTCTACTACGGTGGATGCGGCGGCAACGGCAACAACTTCGCTACCGAAAAGGAGTGCGCTGGACGGTGCGAGAAATCTGTATCGACGCCCCCGCCACCGGTCATTGAGTTCAGGAGAGGTAACGGAGTCGATCAACCCTCGATCGATTTTTTTTTAGCTGAGACTAAATTTATTTATTTATTTTATCGACGGGTCGAACCCTTTTACATTCATTATTTTTACTGTTCAGATAACTATACAGATATGAACGAAATTATAGCATGTGTAACATAATAACATCGTAATTTATAACATTTATTATGTTTCCTTTTTATAATTGTTTGTTGCGATACTAATTAATATATTTTTCTTTCGATGATTTACAGAATTCTGCTTCCTTCCGGACGAGAGAGGTCCATGCACGGAGAACACAGTCAAGTGGTTCTACGACAGTAGAGACGGCATCTGCAAACAATTCCATTTCGGAGGATGCGAGGGTAACGGCAACAGATTCGAAACGAGAGAGGAATGCGACTATCGGTGTGGCGAAGTTCAAGGTAGATATTACCTGCATGTATAACAAATATTTTAAAAACATAAAAGATAAGTGAAATAATGACCGACACTTTTTAATTTTAACGAAAAAAGCTGTAAACTAATTTGCACATAAATTCCATATCTAATACAATTTTGCGAACAGCTTTTTGAGTATTTTTTCGCCCTGAAACTGAACTGCCCAGTCGCTTTGCATAAAACTCAAGCACGACATTGACGTTGAAAAAAGTTGCAAATTGAAATTTTCATGCAGCTTTCTCATAAAAGCTGTAAATTGAAGTTTTCCTAATGATCCTTTATTCGCAAAGCCTTCTCTATGAGGAAGCCAAAGATACAGAAAATGCTTTCTCATAGAAAAAGCTTCGCGATTAAAGGAACATTATGAGAAAGCCATATGAAAATTTCAGTTTGCAACTTTTGTAAGGAAGCAACATAAAAATTTCAATTTTCAACTTTTATGATGAAGAGACAAAAAAAATCCTTTTCCAACTTTTTTTTCTTGCGTTTTTTTGTGAATATATCAATCGCAAAGATGATATTGGAAACGCAAAATCTTGAAATAATTGTGCCAAAGCGCCGCACTGTGGTTAACGATTAATGGTAATTTTTTTTCTCCACAGATCCATGCGCGATGCCGAAGGTCGTCGGACCGTGCAACGGTTTCGTCAAGCAATACTACTACGAGCGTCGAACGGACACCTGCGAGGAGTTCGAGTACAGCGGCTGCGCCGGCAACAAGAATCGCTTCCAGGACCAAGACTCCTGCGAGGCGAAATGCCGACGTAGATCGGAGGAGCCACCGAGCAACCAGACCAGCACGACAACGACGGCGCCGACTCAAGTGCTGCCGACCAGCCCGATTTGTCTCGCACCGGTCGACGCCGGTCCCTGCGACGGCGACATCACGGCCTACTACTACGACACCACTTCGAAATCCTGTCAGGCCTTCATATACGGTGGATGCAAAGGAAACGCCAATAGATTCCGGACCGAGGAACAGTGCGAGAGACTCTGCGGACGTTTCCAGGGTCAAGGTACACCTAAATTCCCGATACGGAATTTTAATTCAATGAAAAAAATTATTTTCTATTTTTGTCACGGTTTTTTTCTTCTGTTTCTTAATCTTCTGTACGGATCAATTTTTTTGTATGTTCGCAGATTTGTGCAACCTCCCGTCCGAGACTGGACCTTGTCGCGGCGACTTCCCCAAATTCTTCTTCGACCCGAGCGCCCGAACTTGTCGAGCATTCGTGTACGGAGGGTGTGACGGAAACGCCAATAGATTCAGCACCGTACCGGAGTGCGAATCTGTCTGTCTGCACCACGAGGAACCTGCTCCCGCTGGAAATGACACGGCTCTTTCTCATCTCGGTAATATTTTTATAAAAAAAAACCTAACATTCTGTTATTTTCTGGGTGGTGTAAAAGCCGGGTTTATAACAATCAAAAAAACATAACATTGGGTGCATTCCTGACTGCAGTTCAGCTTTGTTCGGCTAAATTCCGAAACATTTAAACTATTTCCATGTGTATACGCAGTTGAAGTAGGCGTTCTTATATTCTAGTCTGCTCAGCTCAGGGTTTATTCCCGACACAACTCTGCTCTGATAAGCGTTCTTCTGTTATCAAAACGCACTAAATGTATCTTGCGTAAAGAATTGGAAGTACTATTGATGATTAAGAAAAGAAAACCCACAAGCAGTGCACGGTCGTAAATAAAAGAACGCATAGTTGAGCAGAAATGCATTCAAGAACGTACTCGTTGTGTTATCGTCTGGATTATGTGTGCAACATGGGGTAACAGTAACTATAAAAACAGCACGGGGTAGCAGTATGTATACAAAAAAAAAATAACATTCTGTTATTGATGTATTTCTGGGTGATGTATGCATGTATTTATCGTCATTGGTTATAAAAAAGTAACAGGATTACAGCTAATGCAACTGTGTAATGGGATGGTGATATGTGCTTGATAATAATTAACATTCGCTGGGGGTACAGCAATCTGTCGCGAACCCGTGGATATCGGATCCTGCACGACTGGGAATTACAAGAGATTCTACTACGACGACGAACGACAAACTTGCATGCCGTTCCTCTACACCGGTTGCGGTGGCAATCGTAACAATTTCAAGACGTTCGAGTCGTGTCTGAATAGCTGCTTCAGGAGTAAGTTCACGAGTCGGATCGATTAAAAGAAAGAAATCGTCGCTTCTGGCATGCTGATAATTTTTGCACGTAAATCGACTAACCACTGAGCTTTCTTTGATTAATTTTTAAGAGGACAGTTCATCGATTTTAGGCAAAAGAAAATATATTTATTTTTATTTTTTACCTGAAATCGATACGCCTGTCCTTGATGTGACTGTAGCTGATTTGAATCGGTTCTCATTTGCCCTCAACAGCGAGTAACGAAATAGACGTGGGAACGGGTACAGGATCGAAGGACCCTTGCGCCGAGGCTCACGAGGAGTGCGACATCATACGTTGTCCGTATGGAAAGGAGGCGTACGTCGACGACCAGGATTGTCAACGTTGCCGATGCGTCGATCCATGCCGTCTGCTCTACTGTCCGGAAGGCACGAGATGCTCGATTACGCTCGTCGCTACCGGAGATGGCACCGAGTACCGAGGCGTCTGCAGATCGAGTAATTCCTCTCAAATTTTTACTCAACGACTTTATTATATAATATATAATATATCTTCGATTTTTTCGCCCAAGCTTGAAAAATTTTTGTCCGAATCCGAGAGCTGGATTTTATCGTGTGATTTATTTTGTTTCAGCCGTGAAACCTGGCAATTGTCCGGTCGTCTCGAACAGCACGAGGTGCGAGCAGGAATGCTCAAGCGATGCCGACTGCAACGGCGACACGAAGTGTTGCGACAACGGCTGTGGAACTTCGTGTCTCGATCCGGCACCCGCGGAACCTCCGACGACTCTGGCGCCGATCTTCAACGTGACGGCGCCTCCGTTCGGCGCCGATCCCGCCGCTATCAAACAACCCGAGGAACCTCGCCTCAGCGCGGAGGAAGGTGGCTTCGTGACCTTCACCTGTGTAGCCACTGGAAATCCCAGACCGACGATCGTTTGGAGAAAGGACACGACTATCGTGAGTTTGAAACTCTGGAAATTTTGCTCTAAGTTCTCCATCATTAACAGCTGTGTTTTGCATCGCACAACCTTCGCTCGGGAAAGTTCACTTGGAGAATGACATTCTACAAGCAATCAATGTTTTAGTGCACCAGGAGAATAAAATTTTATAAGTGAACAATTTCTTTCTTACTAAAATCGTGCGTTCATAGAGACTTGCTAAAGACAAAATTTTATGTCATGCGATATCTTTAGGGTCCTACGGAGAATAGGATAACGAAAAAAGCTAAAATTAAAGTATTTCTTCACGTTCCATTTGCTTTCAGATTAACCCATCGGAGAAGAGGCGCCGCATACTGCTTGACGGATCTCTGCAGATCGTTAATCTGTACAGTTACGATCGTGGAACGTACGTATGTACTGCGGACAACGGTCTGGCTCCACCCGCGAGATCGGAATACCATCTGGAGGTCACAGGTAACATTGGACATTTTTCTCTAAGCTCGAACGTCGTTCTTGGTACTAATCCGATCGAGTATGTGCTAGTATCTACCCATAGAAAATTCGATGGCCTGGACGTAATGTAGTGTAATGTGCTAACGGTCTAACGTTCTAACAGATAGACAAGATCGAGAAAAAAATTTCTCTGCGAACGATACGTCGATCGATAAATCGTAAAAGAAAATTTGGTAAAAATTGCGTAAACGACACCCCACAAAAAAAAGAATTGTCTTGAATCCACAGTAAAATAGGTACGGACGTTCCTTGTCCACGAACGTCCACAATTATTTTTTTGCCAATTTTACAACAACAAATAAACATCCATTTTGCCGTCGAACGAACGAGAAAAGAATTGTGAATATTTGTAGCCAAAGAAAGGTTCTCGCATCTACAAATCCCTTTTACCGTGTATCGATCGACGAAACTGATAGGCGCAAGGTAATTTTTTCCTTGATCGGGTATGAGTTTTAATTCTGGTGCATCCGGTATGTCTAGTCTAAGTTTTGCATTAACAATTCTTAGAGCCTCACCAGCGTTCGGCCGCGATTGTCGGAGAGCCGAACACGTACGTCACGGTTACGATGAACTCGCCGACGGTGCTCCATTGCTACGCCATGGGCTGGCCGAGGCCCTCCGTAACGTGGTGGCGGGGAGATAGCATGCTACCGCTGTCCTCGGAAAATTACGAGCAAGACTCGGACTATACTTTAATAATCCGCTCGGTAACATTAACGAACCTTGGGGTGTACACGTGCCAGGCGTACAACGGAATTCAGAGACCGGCCTCGTGGTCGGTGACGCTGCAGGCGATCGGTCCCGTTTACAATATCAGACCGGACCAGCAGCAGTACGTCCAGTACCTCGTGCAACCACCGAAAAGACCCGACAGACCCGCGACCGAAAGACCTCAGTATCCTTACAGACCCATCCGAACTCAGCCTCCGGCTAATCAAACGTACGCTCCCATTTACCCGACGGCCGCCCCGCCTTATCGACCCCAGTATACGCCCTATACACCTGCAAGGGTTGTTCCCGTAATGACCGAGCCACCTCGTCCTAATCGGTTCCAAGGTGAGACTCGATGCTGAATCGAAAAAGGCCGCAGATGCTCGCACTGGTTTTTTTTTTTTTTCGTACGCTTGATGCAGCTTTTTTGGAAGCTCTTATGGTCTCTCGACGTATCGTATATGAAAGGCTGAGAGACGTTTAATACGGTAGCATTGACTAACTGGGTATTTCGGAGCTGGGCAAAGTAACAAAAAAATACTTGAAGTATAAAGTATCACAAGTACTTGAACTGTTATGAGGTTATTTTTAATCTATTATTCACATTTTTTTAATACAAAAATCCATAACGAAAAATTCATAATAATTATCGTTAAAAAAAAAGAAGCCCTTCTTGTTTTTTAAATACAATTTTTGTTTAAAAATACATTCTTGTAAAAAAAATGCTTATTCGAAAGTTTAGACAGATAATTATATATTCATTAAGAAACAGGAGGTCATGTTGCTCATATATATCCGTAATGAGAGCGTGTAGTCAAACAGTACTTGTACTTGAGACTTGCATTTTTTTTTAAAGTAATTGAAGTACTAAAAGTACCGCGTACTTCAAGTGCCCAGCTCTGGTAGTTTTTTTAAATTAATTTTTAGTGTACGAGATACCAGAGAGATTCCGAGCATGTTCTAATGCCGAATGCCACGCTTTAATGTTTTTTTGTCTCTTCGATCCACGAATTTTGTTTAATCGCCTCCACGCTGTGAGCCGCTCTCGCCGCGTTCCGAATCTAATGAACAATTGAATCTCCCGCAGTGCCGGTGAGCGTGAACGTCACAACGGAAAAAACCGAGCATCCCATAGGAAGCGACATCAGTATCGGATGTTCCGTAGACGGTTATCCGATACCGAGAGTCCTCTGGTACAAGAACGACGAGCTCGTGCGTACGGACGAACGCATCAAGATATCCGGTGAGTAGACTCGACCGAGTTTCTCATAAATTTCTTCCTTTCGACGGTAATGAAGATATCTTCTTTTTTTCCCCGACAGAATCGAACCGGCTGATGATTTCGAACGCGGACAGCAACGACACCGGCAGGTACCGCTGCGAGGCGGCGAACGAAGATTCGAGCGACTCCGCCAGCGTAGACATCCGTGTCGATGGTGAGAAAAAATTTGATCGTTGACTTAAAAAAAAATCTCATTTCAAATATTTTAATACTAATATTATTTAATAATACAATTTTACTAATAATTCAATAATAATACATAATATATATTTTAATAATACATTTTCTTCGTCCGTTCTTTTCAGGCCTGTACATCCATCCGGCCTGCCAGGACAACACCTTCTTCGCGAAGTGTGATCTCATAGTGTTCGCGAAGTATTGTCGGCACAAGTACTACGCAAAGTTCTGCTGCAGATCGTGCACGGAGGCCGGCCAGCTTCCTCTGAGAGGGCCCCATCTCGACGCGGCGAAGAAGCGAAGGAGAAGAAGCTTCCTCGATCGCTGGTTCGTCTAAAGAGAACCAGCGGGAAAGACGTAAGAACGAAAAGGAAAAAAGAAAAGAAAAAAGAATACACAATCAAATTGCGTCGAGTCGAAGTTATCCGGTCAACCTCTCTCTTTCCCCCGTCGCAAGCGACGAACGAAGGGCCGTCGCTCACAGCCGGAAGTCGGGAAAAAAAAGAACGAATCGAATCTCGTTCACTGCCAAAGTCTTAGAACGTCTATAACTACATGTAGATACTAAGTACCTATACATATTAACGATGACTCGTCGAAAAGAAACGAGGAAAAAGAAGAAAAAAAAATCAACGAAATGCCTCCCAGTGAGCGTACGCATATCCACGTTTGACAAATCGTGAGACATATCACCTTCACGCGAGATATGCCGAAGTCACGAGGAGAACGAAATATCCGGGCGGTAAACGCGTCCAGTAAAAAAACGCGTTTGTCGGATTTAAATATATTAAAAAAAAAAGATTTAATAATAGTACTTTGCGATACCGGTGCGAAAGAGCCGTTTCTCGACGATGGTTGCAAATTTGGCCGCACTAGTTGGAAACGAGTGTTGTTCTCTTTTCAACCGCCGTCGGGAAACCGCTTTTTCGTACAAGTATCGCGCACTACTTTTTGTAACAAATGCACAAAAACTCCAAGTTTTTATGCCTGGTAGAACGTGGCGAAAGCGTGCGAAAAAAATCATTAGATCGTTAAAAAAGCGTGCGAAAAAGTAGCTAGTGTGTTAAGGATGGAATATCACACATTCATTTTCAACCAAAAGTGTGATTTTATCACACTTCTTAAGTATATATAACTTCAATACTTCGCGATATGCCAAAAATCTGAAAAAAAAATTAGCAGTGTCAAGACCCTTGATTTTGGATAATAATAATGCTAAAAAGTTATTACCGAACCATTTTTTTAAATTAAATCGTTAAACAAAAAAAAACGGAACCCTTTTATATTTAAATTTTCATTGAATTCCTTGGATTTTTCAGAATGCATATGAAGTTTTTCGGAATTTTCTTACATTTCAACATTTTTTTTTCTCGAAAATTGGGAACGGCAATGTATTTCAGGATTTTTTTGGCACTGTTTATTAAAAACCGCCACTTTAGCCACGCGATATATGCACGAAAAGTGGGACTTTTTGTGCATTGTGTTACAAAAATACTCTAAACGTACTCGTACAGAAGAGTGGACGCCACGAACACAGACATAAACGCACACACACACACAGACACAGATCTCTTATTGTATATGATATAAATAGTATGTCGAGTGTATTAACGACAGCATCGACGCTCCTTGTATAATGAAATATTCCGATATATATATATATATATATATATAATCTACATATAAATATCTAATAGAAGGCATAATAGAACTTTAAGTAAGCAAAAGCGGCCATGATAATACTCTGCGGGTAAACGTATTTCGTTGATGAGAGAACCGCCGCGAAGACGCGCGAGTCCTGCAAACCCCTTGTCATATTGCATCACCAGTCACACATCCTGTACAGTTGTATTTTTTAACAGTAGAGTTTTCGCCGAGTCTGCGGTATAGCGAGTGCGCGACCCGGTGGCTCTCGCAGAGCGGGAGAGGAGTCAATTTTAATTGTTTACTCCGAGCAGGCGAAATTTTTTTTGTAGCTTGAAAAGAAGGGAAAAAAAGAATTCTCGAATTCGAAACTCGGTCGATTGGAGAATTCGAGCTGCTCCCGTTTCGAGTTAGCAGATTCACCGGGCGTGTAGTGTGGCATTTTGTCCGTCAAGCACAAAGCAACAGGAAAAAAAAATACAAAAATACACATTTTATACCTGTACGTATTAAGGAAGTAAAAAAAAAAAAAGAAAAAAGAAAATCGTTATTGTAAATTGTCGATGAGCACGACTCGCGTCTCCACGCGATCCATAAGCGGTTGATTCACATATCGGTCGAGCCCCGAACGCTTCGGTCGGAGAGTTAAACACGCAGTGCCTTATTTAGCGATACGAGCTCGGCCAAGGGAAGCTCTCGGAGAATCGATGATCAAAAACCCCCCAAAAAGAAAAAAAAAGAAATCTTTTCCGAGGCTATCCTTCGTGCAAAAAAAAAAAGAAAGACCCCGGGTGGGTGTGTATCAACGTAGCGTGACCACTTCGATCCGTAATATCAACGATTTGTAACTGTTGTCTAAACTAGTTTGAGGAGAGTTATATTCCGGCGTTCCAAGAGTTCGATTTAGCCGAACGAAATACGTCGCTGATGTACGAACGATTCTATCGACAATAATATAATATTTAAGGATTAAAAAAAAAACAAAAATACACTTCTAGAGATCGTTTAATATTAGAACAGTGGATACGATGATATGCGAATTATGTTGGACGGATCTTCGACGATCGTTTCGTGAACTATATTGCGCATGCGCGCTCGAACGATCGTCGCGGATTGTACGATTACTTCTCACGTCGAATAAAATAGTATTGTAGAACGAAGAGCGTTAATATATATATACGTATATGTATGCATAAATGCTTTAATTGTACGAAGAGAGCAGTAGGAATTATCTTCCCAGACGACCTCGTTCCCGCCTCATGCTCATAGCGCGAGTCGCGTTCATCAGGAAACGCTTGTGCTGCTCCTCGATCATCACCGTTCGTTCCATTCGCTCAGCAGCTACTTGCTCAATCTTCCCGAAGAGGTCGCTGTGAGTGGCTATGCACTTGCGAAAATCTTTTCGATCGAGCCGGTAAACCTCGCAGACTTCTATCGCCAGTACGCTGGCGACTCTTCGTTGGTCCGGAACGAGCAGAGCTACCTCGCCAAAATGCGCACCGTCGTCCAAATGACAAACCTGTTGGGATTGTTTAGTGGGAGTTGAAAAACATTGGCGGTGAACTCGTTAAGATCAGGTGAAATACGACGATTGGCAGTAAAAACTCTAGTAAACTCTTTTCATGTTACGGTGATATCGAAAGTGAAAATCAAAGTCTCATCGAAGACGAATTACACGTCAACTTTCGATGACACTTTTCTTTTGATCGTCGATGCTAGCATGCGCGAAGAAAGTTGCTTACAGTTATTGATACCGACTGGAAACGGAATGAGTGGGGGAAGGGGTTTCATATGCTCCTAACCGCAAAACATTGAAGTAAAAGTGTGCTGAGTGAAGAGTACCTCCTTGCCAATGGGAGTCAGAACGGCGACTGTGCCGCTCGCGAGAAAATACATGCAATCTCCCTGTGCTCCGGCCTTGACGATAAGGTCGTTGGGTAGGTAAAGTTCGAACTTTAGATTGGCGACTATCGAGCCGAGAATGTTCTTCGGCAGGGCCCGGAAAACCGCGACGTTCTCGACGAGTCTTCTGCACGAGTGCAGCAGAATCTCCTGTCTCAATTGTTCTGACGATTGAAACGAAATGGATCGTCGTTTGATCGGTCGATTGTAATTGCGATGCGCATGCGTACACCGGCCCGATTTAACTTCTCGCACGTTAATTTTACTTCTCGCTCGCTAATTTTACTTCTCGCACGCTAATTTTACTTCTCGTACGTTAATTTTACTTCTCGCACGTTAATTTTACTTCTCGCACGTTAATTTTACTTCTCGCACGTTAATTTTACTTCTCGCACTAGTGCGAGAAGTAAAATTAGTGAGCGGCGCATGCGCACCGGGGCTCACACTTTCCATGCCTGTAAGGCATGAAAAATCTCCTAGAGAAGTGCGACTTCTCGTGCCTGCCGAGAGTGGCCTAAGTGGCGCTTTACTGCATTTTACTTCTCACACACGCCTCTGTCGTACTTCTCACCCGCTTCCGCGACGACACTCGCCAGGCACGTGAAAGTAGATAGTATATTTATATGTCACGAATACCCGAGAGACTGGCCAGGATAGTCTTCTCGCGAAAGTAACTGTTCCTGAATCTATAATGATAGTAAGCCAAGAGACGTCCCTTCATGTACGGTGGAAGCTGCTTCTGTCTTGTGTAAGCCGACAATTGATTTATTATCTCTTGATACTTCGACTCGGCGCCCCGGCTGCCGGCTTTTATTTGCAAGAACATTACTGCGTGTAAAAAAAAAAAAAAAAATATGTTAAACGGTACAGCTCGAGCTCTGTTACGACCAGAGCAACGACAGACTTACTGACGATGTATCCCTCGAATATTCGTCCGAGGATCATGAGTGCAGTGCAAACAATCGTGTGACCGTCGGAGCGAGGCTCGATGCCGCCGAAGCCGCTCGCCACGAAGTTCTGCACGACTATGAAGAGGGCGTGACGGTATCTCGACGCTATATCCTCGCCCGCTATGCTCGTCAACCAGCAGTCTTCGCACTCCTGCGGATCTCATACGACGGAGTTACAGAATGTTTTTTGTTTTTTCTTTTTCTTTCCAAATAAATCGAATGCCAATTATAAATCTTACATCCACGGTGATTCGCAGGACGTACATGACGACGACGGGCGTGACGTAACAGAAACAGGCGAACCAGTGAATAACGTAGAGCGAGAGCACGAGGGTGCTGAACATTTGATACGTGAAATCGTTGATCTGCAGATGCTGAAAGTTTTAGGGTCCAACGTATATATATATATATATATTTTTTTTTTTTGTAACTCGTCCATGAAAAGTGCTTCTTCTTCTCGTGCCTGCCGAGAGTGGCGAAAGTGGTGCTTTCCAGCCAAGTATACTATAAACACCCGGCGCATGCGCACATCGCTGCGATCTTACTTTACGCATCTTTAAGCGTGCGCAAAGTAGTTTACGCACGCACTTTACAGCCAAGTGTACCATAAATACCCGGCACATGCGCACATCGGTCCAATCTTACTTTACGCACCCTTAAGCGTGCGTAAAGTACTGTACGGCCGCAGTCGCTGCAGTCCCGCGACCATTTCACAAGCTGCGCATAATTTTCGTTTTAACGCACTTATATCGCAAATTACAACATATTTAAAAATCTAAATCAGCTGAATCTCTTTCAGCCTTGCGAATTACCACGAAGAGTTGCGAGACGTAGGAGTGAAAGGTCGGATATCGTGTTATCTTAAGAAGGGGTATGAGATTTATTATAGCAACGAGTCCACTGGCACCACGACCGGCCGTCTTTCTCCACTCGTGGGTTATGTGGTCGTACGGCAGAGACGTTAGCACGTCGATCAGAAGAAACCCTTTGAGATAGCTTCTGCAAAGAATAATCCATCTATTATTCGTTACACAAACAAACAAACAAAATTCTTTCGTACTTGAAAATCGCCGCTTGTCGCAGATTAATTGTCATTTTCTTCTTTGAAACGACGCCGGTTATGCAATTCAGGACAATGTCCAGCCAGAAAAATACGTAGAAGACGAGATTCACTCTGTCGAGGCGCACGAGCTCGTAGTCCAATACGACGAAACTTATCATGAACGGGATGGTCGTGAACGCCACGGCGTAGACGAAGGTCATCAAAATTTCCCACACAAATCTGTCCAATAATAATAATAACAATCGAATGCGAATTTGCGTGAAAAAAAAATGTACATTGTCTCTTCGGTATCTTTTTTCTCGAATACAAAAGTTCCACCTGACGGGACTGCAGGGATGAATGATCCACCAATCCGGCAGATGGCACTGTCGTTTCCTCTCCTTTGTGACCGCCGCCCTGCTGTCGATCCACTGCAAGCACTTGGGATGCTTCTCGCTGATGAGACACCAGAGCTTCCATTTCTCGAACCAGTTCGCGGATCTGACGAACGGTGGCAAAAAGCTCGGCAGTGCCAGATCGGACCTCAGCGTCAATTCGCAATTGTGCACGCTCGGCACGTAATTTCGTTTCATCGTTCCAACGATGTATCTGCAATATATGTCACGGGTTCTCTCGAAGGGACGAGAATGACTTTTTCTTTTTTTTCTTTTCTGTCAACATTAAGCGTGTGTTTCTCAATTCATCCGTTTCTGTCACCAGCTGCATTCGAGATACCTTACAGAGAAATTTTTTGAATTTGTCTCTTTGAAGTCACTTCCGGTTTGAAACTCTCAGTTTTCAAGCGAAACTAACGTCATATGGGAAAACGTCACTTCCGGTTTGAAGATCGCAGTTGTCAACCGGAAGTGACGTTACATCGAAAATATGTCACTTCCGGTTTGGAAGTTTCATTTTTCGACCGGAAGTTACGTATTTCCGGTATGACGTCACTTCCGGTCGAATAATGAGATTTTAGAACCGGAAGTGAGTTTATAACGAAATCTTTCATATTTTTCTGCGTCACGTCACTTCCAGTTTAAAAACGAGATAATGAAAGAGACGTTTTTTTTTTTGTTAATCGCTGGAATCTATCTCGAATGCAGCCATTGATGGAAACATGAATTAACGAGCATAGGAAGTGGATAAAAGAACGTGCGTGGTACAAAATGTACTGAAATTTACTCGGAATTCATCTCTAATTTGACCAGCGATAGAAACGGCTGATAGAAGTCTTGTAATTCGTCTTATCATCACATTCATTTATTTCTCAATATATACGTCGTATAAAAAGTATCGCGTCCGGATACCGTTGTATATTATTTACAATCATCTACGAGCCTACGTTCATGCGCGATCCTGTGGTGCACCATAGGACGATATCGGTGCTGCACGTCGATACACAATACGCTATTTATAACGTTTATCACGATCATAGTAGCATTTTTTTTTGTTTGTTAAAAATCCGTACGAACAATTTCTCTATCGTGGGGCGATATAATGCTTCTTCCTCGACGATATAATCCGATCACTAGCGTACATATATATACATATATAGTATATATATGTATATAATAATAACAACACTTATGCGTTCCCTTCGTCGTCGTCGTCGCCTCGTCGACGCAACTTCTGTCCATCAAATCAATTCGGCAGTATAAAAAATACTCTCTTGTATAACTTCCTTCTTTTTTTTTTTTTCTTGTTCTTTTTTCTTAGTGCAACAATTCGTCGAAGCGCCGGAGGTGGCCGATTCAGTGTAGACCGATGCCGAATAACTCTCTGCTCATGCTGTCGGTCCTCGATGCCCGACGCAGCTGACTACGGCGACGAAACTCCTTCCATCAGACGGACGCACGTTTAACCCGGAGGCTGGCGGTGATCGACGGCGGCCTGTATCCCTGGTAGCCGCTCGAGTCTCGGAGGAGATCGGAATTAGCTGTGCCAAGACACGTGCACGAGCAAACGCTCACACAATCGTCTGTCTCGTGTAACATCGGCACGTGGCCGGCTAGTAGCTTACCGTTTACCGCGACGACCTCGCCGTCCAGCGTCAGTACGTGGTGAGAGGCGGACTGCAACTCGTTGTCGTCCCTCCTCACCTCCTCGGCATTCCTGCAATTTTTTTTTTGGCAGCGGTAACAATTTTTTACCGGTATATCAGGCTGTTTTTCTACGAGCCCGAAGATATCTGCATCAGACAAAATTTAATCCTGTTGCACTCCATATCTCCCTTATTTTTCATCGCACAGACTTTTCTCTTGGTTCATTTTCTTCGTTATGAAATTCTCTTAATGTGCATTTGTAATTTTTTTTTTTTTTCAAGGCACGCCATTGATAACAATTTTTTAGCACGCCATATCTCTCTTATTTTTCTTCGCACAGACTTTTCTCCGCACGGACATGTTCTCTCGAAAATAAAATAAAAATAAAAAATTGCACATTTAGAAGATTTCATAACGAAGAAAATGAACAGAGAGAAAAGTCTGTGCGGTGAAAAAAAGGGAGATATGGCGTGCTAAAAATTAAATTTTCTCTGATGCAGATATCTTCAGGGTCGTTATTTTTTTTTTTTTTTTTTTTTTTTTTGTGGTTGAAACTCACATCGTCATGAAACGCAGAACGAGCAAGTTTATACTCGCGGCGACGACGGCCAGACCGAAGAGGATGAAAACCAAACTGAGAGCCACGTAGCCCGGCTTCGTCGATAATGCTTGATCGTTCTGCAATGTTCAAAGTCATTTGTCAATAAGTAATTCACGAATAATATAACGATTTACGAGTAAATGAAATTGCAAGTAATTACAAAATTTAGCAATAAAAAAAGTAATCAAATTTTCAATGCACAGGAGGTTGACGAATTAATTTTTAAAAATAGAGGGCTGAAGGACTCAGCTCGATCGCCCTTTGTCAATGTGTGTAATTGTCATTTGGTACAAACGATACCTTGAAGATACCTCAGGAATAAACGGTACTAGTATAAGATACCTGTGTTAATGTATAGCATTGGCAATACATTTCTTTCACTACTAAAAAGAAATCAAATTATAAAAAACCTATAATCAAATTAAAAAAAAAATTACGAATACATAACAAGTTTACCAATGAATAGAAAAGAGTACTAATAAATAAAAAAATTTATGAGTAAATATAATCACGGCTCTTGCGAACGACGGTAAGAATGTGAAGAGGGTTCTTCCCTCTTCACATTCTCGTGGGGTTGTTGAGGCTCGTCAGGTTGTACCTGCAGAGCGACGTAATCACCGAAGCCGATGGTCGTCAGAGTAACGAAGCAGTAATAAAAGCTGTCGAAGTAGCTCCATCCCTCGTAGCGGGAAAATACTGCAGCGCCGGTTGTTATTATAATGCTCGATAGCATACCAGTGGCGAGCATGAGATTCATTTCCGTGGCCTCGGTTCTGCTGCAATTCATGTATCTCTTCGCTCGTCTTATAACTACCGAAGCGACTTTGTTCAGACGTTCGCCAATGCTCTGGAACATCACGAGACCCAAAGGTATTCCTACCATCGCGTAGAGCATGCAGAAAGCCTTTCCCCATACGGTTACCGGAGTCGAGTGTCCGTAGCCTGTCCAACCAAGAGATAATCATTTTTTTTAATGTAAATTTTTCATTCAATTTAATTAATTATAACATTTCCCAAAAGTTCTTTTATCCTTCATGAATTTAATCAGTCATAAAATTTCACAAAAGTTGTTATTTTCTTCATAAATTTAATTGAATATAAAACTTGACCAAATTTATATATATATATATATATTTTTTTTTTTTCTTACCGATCATGGCGAGAACGAGAGTGGCGAAGTAAAACGCACCGGCGAATTTCCACTGCGGTCCGGCCTTGTGGGGCTTGTTCTCTATTATAACAATCTCTACCATTCTGTAGTCCTCCTGGGAGATATTGTACTTCTTCATCATGTTCCGTCTCACCTCTCCGTAAAACAAAGTATTTTTTACATTTATTTACCTCGAAGGATTTTCTTCTTTTACTACCACTTTACAATAGTTCCTGATTTAAAGCTCGGAATAATACATTTTATACATTTTAAAGGAATTAAAGCACAACAAATTTCATGAAATTAAGGTGAAGTTAGCAAACTTCCGGAATTCTTTTTTTTTTAATTCGAACAATTGAAAGTAAAAGTTAGGGTATGCACTTTTATAATACATTTTATAATAATAACAAATAATAGATTAACTCATATAATACTTATTAATACATATTGTGCATACAATCATAATAATAATAAGTATCGTGCAACAGTAAAAGTATTATAAAAAAAAAAAAAAATACTAAGGCTGAAATAAATCGATTTATTGTGGGAGTTAAGGTGTATTAATATTACCGGAAAGAAAGTCCCACCGTTTCCGCTCGGTGTCGGATTCCAGAGCGTCGAAGACCGCCGCGCCGATCAGCAGATAGGTAAACGTGCTCACGACCAGAGCCAGAGTCCTCACATTTTGTTTCTTCATCGCACTCGAGCTGCCGATTATCCGTGGCCGTTGATTTACCTAGCTACGACTAAAAAGCTCCTCGAACGGGACCGAGTTTCGTTATTGATATGTATTATTATAATATATATATATATATATATATATGTATACGCTCGTACGTCTCTCGCGGCGACGTCGAATTCGTCAATAATCGAATTGCAAAGCTGCGCGCACGATCATTCTAAAAAAAATTGTATAAAACAATTCGTACATGGTAAAACGGGGATGAACCTCCCTCGTCGAGGCCCGAAGCACGAGTCGGATAGATGTACGGAGCCTGGAGCATCGGAGGAGAGCTTGGAAGTATTGATCGGCCGGGACAAGCCCTTTCCATATATTGGCTGCTCGCTCCTCCGAACGGCAAATCTCATTACGCTAGTCCGTCCCCCGCGGCTATCTCGCTTTCCGCTCTCATCCCGCCCAAGGCGAGATGACCTTCGGGTGCTATTTCCGGTTCGCAGAGAGTTCATTGTATATTTATTTATCATCGTATATTCTCGGCGGACCGGACGAGGCTGCGAGAAAGCTGGAAGTCCCGGAAAAACCGCAGATTTCCTTATAGCTTGTCGTTAAGAACGAAACTGCTACACATACTTTTTTGGTCCACGCAATCGACGAGATTTTAAGATGAAAAAAAATCGTTTCTGTGATTACAGTTTAGAAACAATGTAGCTCCGCAGATAAGATTCCGCGAGCTGTGCGCTATCGCGCATGCGCGCGCGCGCATATTTTTGGCGGAGTTTGGGAGACTGCGAGAGCTCGGGATGTTCCGGAAAAGCTGCAGATTTCCTTACAGTTTGTCCTTGAGAACGAAGCTGCTGTACTTACTATTTGGTGCACGAAATCGATGAGATTTTAACATTAAAGAAATCGTTTCTGCGATTGCAGTTTAGAGACAATGCAGCTTCGCAGATGAGATAGGGCGAACTGTGCGCTACCGCGCACGCGTCTGCGCATGCGCGATTGACGAAATCCTAACCAGCAAAGTTAGTCGGTCTCGCCGGTCGTCGTTCGCTCGCACGTGTTTTTATTGTGGTTTGTTTGATATTTTCGATACGAAAACAAGAGAGTGACAATGACGGAAGTGGAGGGTACTTTGCGACCGATGAACTGCGAGGTAAATCAACTCTCGATGCCAGACGGATCTTCGATGTTTATGCAAGGTTGGTGAGGAAGCGGAACGCTTTTGACTATAATTTCGATGAAAACTGGTAATTTTTACTGATTGACTGTTTTTCAGGCGATACCTGCGTGATGGCCGGAGTTTACGGACCCGTCGAGGCCAGATTGCAAAAAATGATGCACGAGAAAGCCATCGTCGAAGTTGTGTTCAATCCCATAAAAGGACCACCCAGTCAGTAATCTATTTGTTTGTTTACATTTGGGCTACTGTTTTTTTGTTTCGGCTCGAAAATTTATTCGCCTTCGGACCAACCTGAAACCAAGTAGTTGATTGGTGCACCAACTGTGCACGGACTGCGATTCCAACCTTCGAGAGGTTGATTTTTTTGCCGATATTAAAAAACTGACCGTTATAGGTGTTGGATAGGAAATTGCTGTTTAAAAAAATGCTACATTTAATGTACCGCACAGGAAGTTTTTATGCAAGAACCGGTACATTACATTTAATGTACAATTGCGATGAATAATGAGTGGACTTTTAGCATGAAGTTAAAGTAAAATATCGGAATTAAAATACTTTTACAGTAAAAATAAAAGTAAATTATTGAAAGTAAAGGATTTCTAAAGTTTTAAATATTCTGTACGTTAATTTTTCATCGCGATTGTAGTTGAAATTTAATATACCAGTTTATGCGTAAAAACTTCCAGTACGCGTATATGAAATTTCATAGGAATTTTCTTTACAGTGTACATAATTGTTAAAATTACGGCTGGTTTTGAAATATCAACCAAAACCCAACCTCCATGAAGGTTGGTATCTGAGTCAGTTCAGCACAGCAATCGACTGGTTGAGTTGGAGTAGATTGTTGGAAAACAACCCAAAACCGACCCAAAGTTTTACAGTTGGTTGGTCCGCGAGGCTATTTATTTGTTTATTTAAATTTCGTCAGATAAAAAATGTATTTCTTTACTGGTCAGCTACAGTTAAGCCTTATTTTCTGTTTTTTAGGCATCGAGGACAGAATGAAAGAGTTGTACATAAAGGAATCCTGCGAATCGTTCATTATAACAACTCTGCATCCGAGCACAGCTATATTGATAAGCATTCAAGAAATGCAAGACGCCGGCGGAGTGGGTAGAATATATTCCGTTTTCAAAGCCACCTCCGCAGTCAGCTGAATTTCGTTTTTTTTGTTCTTTCAGCTGTTGGCCTGCGCGATAAACGCGGCCTGCATCGCGCTCATAAACTCGAGCCTTTCCATGAAGTACACCATAGCCGCCGTGACCTGCATGATAGACGAAGAGACCGGAGATCTGCTTCTCGATCCGGACGAATCTCAGCTCGAGAACGCCAAATCCTCGTTCACGTTCGCGTTCGACAGCATTAAGAAAAATCTCGTCTGTTGTCGGACGACCGGACGATTCACCGAGAAAGAATTTCTCGACTCCATGGACAAGTGCAGAAAGGCCAGCCGACATGTATTCGATTTTTACAGAGATATCGTTAAGAAATACGCTAATCATATATGAAATCCGTATTTTTTTATTTCAATATACGTACACCTGATTGACGTAGTCGGAAGACGTTTTTTAATGACGACCAAAAAACGATTGCGAATCGTTTTAGAAAATATCTATGCATCAATAATTCGAGTACCTTGTCCTATTCGTCTCACTTTTAAGTGCGCTAAGGTTTTTGTGCATACTTTATTATTGTTTATACACGGTCATGCTGTACTCGCGTTCGAATTCCACGAAATGCGATTCTGAAATTGCCGCTATTTTCACAACGTCGCCGAGTCAAGCTGATGCGCCGATCAGCTGTTCGCTCTAATGTCATTGACACAAAAGTTGACACATGTCATCGCTGTGCGAGCTACGAAACTCTATACTCACATATTTTGAACTCTAAAGGCTCTCGGGTTTTCGATCGATCGACGATGTTTCTCTATAAAACTATCTTCGAACTGCGATTTAAAATTTGCCGCCATTTTCGCGGCACCACCTGAGTCAAGTTGCTGCGCCGATCCGATCAGCTGTTCGCTCTAATGTCATTGACACAACAATTGACACATGGCTCCCCGTGCGGCCTACGAAACTCTATTTCGATAATTTTTTACTCTGAGAAGTCCTCCCGTTTTCGTCCGATCGATGATGTTTCGCTATAAAGAGACCTTCGACTTTTGAGCGTTCTTGCATATCAAGAAATCTGTACTCGGAAAAAAAAGGCTTCAAAAATGATGCAACAATACATGAAAGAGCTCGAGCAGGTGAGTTAAAATAAACTAATAATTTCGCAACAATTTATTTCTATTTCAATTGATATTTTAATTTATTCGTCTTTGTTTTCAGGAGCCGTTCGATCCGGAGGAGTTTGTCGAGCGGCTGGCCTGGCGAACTGTGAACGACAACAGCAAGGAAGGTTCGAAGGGATCGTTCGATCCCGTTCTCGTTCACGAAACGTTTCTTCACGCTATAAAGGACCTGCAAATATTGCAAGAGCGTCAGCAGAAGAAGTGCGAGAAAATTGAATCGTCGATGAAGGACGAGGAGACGAGGCACACGTTCGAAGTTATAGAGCTGCAGGACAGAAACAAACACGCCATAGATCTTTTTCATCAGTTAGACGAGAGAATAAATTCTGTCGCAACGAAGGTTCTCCATCTCGGCGACCAATTAGAGAGCGTCAATACGCCTAGGGCTAGGGCGGTCGAGGCACAAAAATTGATGAAGCACTTCGCCGAATTTCTGAGCCCCGGACCACTCACCGATCCGATATTCACGGACAAATCGACGGTGAGAAATTCGTCGCTCCGAAAAGTCGGCGATAAAAACTGTAACGATTTTTTTCATTCGTGCTGATTGCGTTGGAGCCACGTTGTTTTGCCGAAACTTCAATCGGCCGAATCGTCAGACTTTATTCTTAGGAATCGTCAAAAATGCCGTAACTTTATTTTTCCAAATTGGCAAATTTCCAAAATTTTATTTATCAGTATCTTCATTTCGGAGTCACATTATTTTGCATTGTTTTGAAGATCAAGTGTCCGAACGCACTTCTTCCGAATCGTCAAACTTCCGAATAGTAAAAAAAAACCCGAAAATTGATTTTTTCGAATAGCCAAAAATACCGAAACTTCATTTTTCCGAATAGGCAAATTTCCAAAATTTTATTTATCCGAATCTTTAAATTCAGCGACCATTAGTTTTCGTTATTGACTGGCGCCGGTTCAAGCTTAGTGTGTTAGAGGAGTGGTTTCAACTTCGCTCAACAAAAACGATTCTTTTGCAGCTGGACGTCGCGGCGGACGTGATTCAGAAGCTTCACCTCATATCGCAGGAGCTTCCGGCCGAGAAGTTCGACCACGCCAAGGCCAAGATAGCCGCGAAGTACGACGAGATAGAGCGCAGTCTGATCGAGGAATTCGTGAGAGCCCACAACGCCGGAGACGCGGACAGGATGAAAGAATTGGCGACGGTGCTCGCGCACTTCAAAGGCTACTCACAGTGCATCGACGCCTTCATCGAGCAGAGCCAGATGGGCTCGTTCGGCGGCAAGGACGTCTTCCAGGACGTGATACCGATGTGCACGAAGAACTACGCCCTCATGCAACGGGTATTCGCCAATCCCGAGCAAGTAATGGCGAAGTTCGTTCTCAACATCTACCACCTACGTCTGCAGAAGTACGCCGTAGCGAAGCTCGCCGACAGAACCGACCCGGACAAGTATCTCAGCAACCTCTACGATCTCTACTCGAAAACGACGAAGCTCTCCATGGACCTGAAGCGCTTCGACATGGGCACAGACGACGCTTACCTCACGAAGCTGACGCACAACATATTTCAGAAGCACCTCGACACGTACTCGACGATAGAGCTTCGAGCCATGCGCGACAAATCCGCCAGTCTCTTGGTCGACTACTACGAGTCGAAGAACCATCAGAAGAAGCAGCTGCAGACCGGCGGTTTTCAGGAGCTCCGGAGGGACCTCCAGGCGGTGATCGGCACTCGAACAAACATAAACATAGCTCAGATCGAGGACTACGGCGGCGAGACTTTCCTCTCGGAGGAGCTCGCCATAGCGCTCCTGCAGCGAAGCAAGCTGGCCTTCGTCCGCTGTCGAGCTCTCTCGCAGCATAGCGACGTGCCCGGCAACGCCGTTCAGATACTCGAGATTCTAATGCAGTATCTCATGACCGAGCACGTCGATTACGCACTCGAGCTCGGGCTGCAGAGCGTGCCGATACCGGAGACGAGGGTCCAGCCGGAGATTCATTTCTTCAACGTCGTCAGACAGTGCAACGTGATCGTTCGGCTGCTCGAGGAGCAGTTCAACGAGAGCCTCGTGCCGCTCGTCATCTCCACGCCGAAGCACGCCGAGTGCCTCTCGAGGGAAAAAGTCGTTCTCGAGCAAACGGAGCTGAAGCTCGACACGGGACTCGATCGGAGCATCAATGCCATCGTCGGATGGGTGAAGTTGTATCTTCAGAGCGAACAGCGCAAAACCGACTTCAAGCCGGAGAGCGACGTCGACACTCTGAGCACACCGGCTTGTCTCGTCGTCGTTCAGTACGTCACCGGAATGATCAGGCAGATACGCGACAGCCTCGATGGCAAGAACGTCGAGAACGTCCTCACCGAACTGGGAATAAGATTTCACAGAGTCATCTACGAGCATCTTCAGCAGTTTCAGTTCAACTCCGCCGGAGCTATGTGCGCTATCTGCGACATGAACGAGTACCGGAAGTGCGTCAAAGAGCTCGGCGTCGGCATCGTTATCTCGCTGTTCGACACACTTCACGCGCTCTGCAATCTGCTTCTCGTTAAACCGGCGAACCTGAAGCAGGTCTGCACTGGCGATCAATTGGTAATTTTTTTTTTTTGTATCTATTTACTTCGATCGAGATGAAGCTGTTTTGATCTGTTTTTATATTTTTGTTTTTGTTTATTTTTTTTCAGGCGATGCTCGATCGCTCGACGCTGATTAACTTCATCCAGCTGCGGACGGATTACAAGACGCAAAAGCTGGCCAACTCTCTGAAGGATCTCGCGCCCACGTAGTACGACGGACCGAACGATTCGCCTTAGCTGTATCGTTGATCGTACATAGAATAGCTAGATAAGCTAAAAGGATGAAAAAAAAATACGCTAAAGTAAAACGCATGAAGGTAGCAAACGTATTAACTTTATTATCTTTATATGTATATAACTGTAGTACGCTCCGTATTGATGATAAAATGCGCTAATTTTCACTAGTACAAAACAATGAACGCAAGATTGTTTTTTTTTTGTAATTCATATTTCTTCTTTCCTTGTTCTGCTTTTTCATTAATAATCTTTACGTACGTACGTTTACATTACATAATATCGCGGCTCTTCGTGTCGTAAATCGCGAGACATATATAGTATAAACGAAGCTCCTTTGCCTCGTCGTCGGGATGAACGTGAGTGTGTCCGTGTGAGTATGTGAGAGAAAATAGTTAAGCGAGCTACCTAAATCGCCGAAAACTATATAAATAAGACCTTTTTATTTATTTTTCCATTTAATTACTCTCCAGCTAACTTTCCGCGCCCATTTAATGAGTCGCGCACCGGAAACAATTATTATGCGATCGGATTATCGTTTCCTAGTTTTTTTTTTTTTTTTTCGGTTCATCTTCTGTCTGTGTATTTACGGCCCTTCTGTCTCGCTGACCCATGATGGATTTGTATAAACGTGTTTACCGACTTAATCGATTAATTTTTACGACTTCGATGGGTCATAGGAAATCGACAGAAATCATCATTGTTTTTTCTTATTTAAAGTATTTCATAGTATTCCTAGTTGGTGGAGGGGGACATGGATTGAATTTCCGGCTCGTCGTCTTCGAGTATAACTTTTGTTGTAATTATTATTTTAAATCGAAAGTTTCCTCTCGGTCTCTCGATGGAGAATGTGAGCGGCGGGGTAGGAGGTAGAGAACGCATCGTGCGCAATTTTTCGTAGGCTGCTTCATAGAATTACAATCTCACGATTGAACAGGCTAAAAAAAATAATCAAGATATTTTCATTTTTTTTTTTCACGATCTATAGAGGATAAATTGTTACGAGGAAGAGTCGGGATCGGAAACGTCGTCTCCGTTCCGATTTTATCGCCGAGTCGACTAGCGCGTTTATCAGCGCATGCGATAGGTATTAGTCTCGTGAACTTGGCACAATTCACCACGAAAATCGAGCTCGATGCTGAAGTCAAGATCGCGATAGTTTCTCGCGTTCGGCTTCATCGAGAATACGCCGCATATCTCCTCGCCCTTCTTCACGGTCATAAACTCGTCGAAGTAGAACACCGTTTGTTTCCAGTGCGTGTACTGAACTTCGGGTGCGGTGCTGAAGCCGATGCGCTTGTGGCATTTGGTGAACTCGATAGTGAAGAAAGTCACGAGTGCCTGAACGTAGTCGTCCTTGCGGACCTGTAGGCTGAACGGCGACGAGAATTCGAGATCGGCCTTGGTGACCGTGTATAGATCGACCTCCTTTATGAGACAGGCGTTCGTGACTACCTGCTTCGGGTCGACAACGTCGACGAGGGGCTCGCTTATCGCCACTTTCCTTATGCTCGACATGTCGAATCCGTAAACGTCGTCCCACCAGTTTATCTTCTCGTCCTTGTACTGGCGATCCTCGATGCCGCAGATGAATAGCGTTGCCTTGTCGGGAAAGAGCATTCCGCCATCGCGCAGCCACTTGTCCCTCGCGAAGAGAACCGTGTCCAGCATCGATTCGTAGAAAAGACAATAACCCATCCACTCCGATATTATTATGTCGACCTTCTCGATGCCGTCCGGTAGAACGACCTCCTCCACTTTACCCTTTATTATCGTCACTATGTCCGAGAGGTGATTCGCCTCGACGATCTTCGTCGCGTACTCGACGATGTTCGAGCACTCTATGCCGATCACCCTCGCAGCCCCCGCCTTAGCGGCGAACATCGAGAGAATTCCCGTGCCGCAACCTATGTCCAGCACCGTTTTCCCCTTGAAGAGGTGCTTGTTGTGGTACATCGAGTTTCGATACGTCACGGTCCTGACTTCGTCCTTCAGCATCTCCTCGTGGATGCCGTAGTGCGCGTACGAGTCGAAGTAGTAATCCCTCGACGTCATCTCGTCTACCGGAACCGTCGGTTTGTGATTCGCTGTGTCGTTCTCCAGATCCTCAGAGACCGGCGCCGCCACCTCTGCTACTTCCATTGTCTCCATTTTCGTTGTCTGAAATTAGGTCGGACACTTGTTAGGAAAATGTCGAAAATCATTTATAGGAGTCGATCGTCGTGAGGGCATTCGGAGAAATTAGGGAGAGTTCGTGCGAAATGAGAAACTTGTTCATTGTATCGGATATTTTGGGAAAAAAATAGAATAAAAAAATATGTGAAGTAAAAAATGAACCGAGGGCAGAAATTTATCGCAAAAGTATATTAAATCATTAGTAAAATCAGAAATTGAGAGAAATCGTAGACATTACGAAGAGTTGTGGGCGTAAAGTTTTTTTTTGGGCCCAATTGTGGGGGACAAGAAAATCGTAAATAGCGTTCGATATTTTGGAAGAAAATCTTTAAAAATAAATAAATGAAAGACAAACGAGTTTATACATTTATTTCAAAAAGATAAAAATAATTTATAAGAATCCATATTCAAGGGGATTCGAAGAAATCCAGAAAAGTCGTAGACAATGTTCATTTCTTCAACCGTCCATACTGGGCGAGAAAAGTGCGCTTCGCCTTCAATATTTCATGAGAAAAATTCAGATAAAATGAAAGAAAGTCAGTTTAGTGATTTATCACAAAAATATAAAAACGATTAATCAAAATCAATGAAGCGGTGGATTTCGGAGAAATTACAAAGACGTAATGTTTTGCACACGGACGCAATTTTTTGGTACTGGTCGTACACGAGAAGAGAATTGTGAACTGCGTTCGATGTTTTAGGAGCAAAATTGAATGAAATAAATAATACAAAAAACGAGGTCAGAAATGTTCTACAGAAATATAAAATATAATCAAAAGAAATCATCAATCGAGTAGGTTCGAAAAAAAAATTCCAACAATTTATAGAAGAAACGTTTTTTTTTTTTAAAGCCCATTCCTACGGAACGAGAACATTGCGAATCGCGTTCGATATTTTGCAAAAACAAAAAATAAAACACGAGGTTAGAAGTTTCTCGCTACAAAAAAAAATATACAAAATATCTCATGAAAATCAATAATCGAGATTCGAAAAAAATTGCCGTGAGTTGCGTTTCTTTCAGAGCGACGTTTTTCATTCGGAGCGATCGTGCGGGCCAAGAAAATTGAATCGCGTTCGATACTGATTGAGAAAAAGAAAAAGAAAGATGGACGAGCGACGAGCTGGTTGTGGGTTATGAGCGCGTCCCTCGATTGAACCGGCGTGCGCGAACAATCGCGACGGACTTCGATATATCAAAGGGGGGCAAAAAGCGGTCGGTCGCGTCGCGTTTATTTCGTCGCTTCGGGCGGCGTTATATATCGATATAGACGATTATAGTTACAATGTTGTTCATAGATGAGGATCGGAACGACTCCCGAACAAAACGGACGGATCTCAACTGCGGGATCGAGCGTCCTCCACGTGCCCGCCAAAATGAGTGGCGTCCATTTCGGCAGGATAATCGAATGATCGTTCCGCACACCGACGAGCCTTTGTCACGCACACGTGTGCGAAATAAAAAAAGAAGAAAAAAAAAACCGAATCTTTTTTTTTTCGTGCAAGCGTGCGTACGTGCTCGGTGCGTTATTTTGGGTGCATTTATCGTCGATCGGTCTCTCTCTCTCTCTCTCTCTCTCTCTCTCTCTCTCTCTCTCTCTCGAGGGATTTCGTTGAAACAGAAGAGTTGAGTGCGAAATAAATGTGTCGCGCAGTTGAAAAATATTGCACGACCGGAAGATGCAAAATTTTCGTCGCAACGAAACACACGGGGCATGCGTCCATTCTCGAACGTTTTAGGAACTTCGCTGCGCGACACTTGTCGTAATCATCGAAGCCTCTTTTCTCGCGAAAAGAGGCTTCGATGATTGCGACAAGGAGGGACAAGGAGGGAATTAAACTGCTCGATGCGCCGAACGATCAAGGTCACGGATCTACGCGACCTTTCAGTTCATCGTTGGGCGTTAAATTTTCGTAAATTACTCACCGAGTTCTCGGACACCGGAGGGTTTCTCGCTTCGATTTCAGCCGGCACTTCGTTGTTCGTCGCCATTTTGTTTGAGCGTCAGAGGCACTGGAGAGCAGACGAGCAGACGGTGAGCTCCGCGGGTAGCTTCGGGAACGTGCGCGCTGAATTTTCAGCGACGTGCCGTGACGGTAATTTTTTTTGTAGACGTCAATTGACCGAAAAAATATTGTCGTCAATTGACCGTCTTTTTTTTTCTATACCGAAAAATGTTTTCTTGTTTCACCACCGTCATTTTTGGTTTGGGGATCACAAATATGATACTTTTATATTATATTTTATTTATTGACGGATCTCATTTCTTTTACAGTTTTCTCAAATTGGAGCATTTCAATAAATATATGACTTAGTTTGTTCTCACATTGTGTTTCCTTCTGGGCTTCAAAGCAACAATACAAATACAAAATTAAATAATAATACTCGTTAGAAATGAACAAATTAGCTAAAATAACTTGAATGAAATTAGTTAGAGAGTGGATAAGAATTATATGCAGAAATATATAGAATATACAGAAATATGGTCCATGCAGCGAAAAACACCTGTCTAGTTGAGATTTCATTGTAATTTTTTAAACACAAAATGTTGTCAAGTTTTTGGTAGTCTAGGCTAACTTCAAAGCAATTTTTCTACCTCGTTGATTTCCTAATCATTCGTACTCTTATTTTCTATCAATAAATTCATCAAGGAAACAATATTATTAGACGAATACAAAAGTAATTTTTGATTCTGATTAAAGAGATTGGATCTTTGTTGATTTTTAAGTTGAGTCCGTGGAGGTTTTTAGTATTAATGTCGCCGTTGTCTCACAGTGCGCTCATTTCCGGACTGGTCAATTGACCGTCACGTGATAGTCGATTGGCAAAAAAAAAAAAAAAAAATGACCGATACCAAAGTCGGCGTCCATCCAACACGTTTTGTTCGATAGACTACGTTATTTTAGAATCCGAAGGAGCGACACGTATTTCTCGTATCTCGCAGTTATGCAAATAATCAATCCCCGAATGGCAGCGGATAATTAAAAATCTTCAATTTCATGAAGAGTCTTCACTTCCTAGTGTACAAATTTAAAAAAAGCCCGCGACTGTTTATTTCCCCCGACCAATCCGGCGCGCGGTCGAACGGAAAAGCGAAACGACTTGTAAACGGAACTTGCCGTATTACTCGCGGCAAATCTATATCGAACGAAAGTCAGATCTGCCAAAACGTACTGCGTCACTTCCGGTCCGGAAACTTATTTTTCTATCGTATGTGGCGTCACACCGGAAATACGTCATCTGCCATCGAAAAAATTTCGATATGACGTCATTTCCGGTAGAAAAATAAATCTTTAAACAGGAAGTCGCGTATTTTCGGTATGACGTCACTTCCGGTCGAGAATTGAGATTTCCCAATAGGAAGTGACGTATTTCCGGTCTGACATGAATTCCGATCGAAAAATGATATTTTCAAACAGGAAGTGGCGAATCTCCTGTATGACGTCACTTGCGCTAGAAAAATGTAATTTCCAAAAATGAAAGGTGACGTAATCACCGGTATGACGTCATTTACATGAGAGATTCGAATGCCACGGCTCTTTCTCCCCGTCTAGTTACTTTTTCGCGGCAATGATTTTCGTACTGAATTGAACGTGGCACAAATGATACACTACGAGAGACACAGGATAAAAAAAAAAAACAAAAAAAAAAATTGTAAAGCGCGATTACCAACTTGTAGCGAATTTGTCGAGGCGCCCTTTCGCACGTTCCGAAACGGATACAGCAACAAAAGCAGCTGAGATGATTCGATAAAGTTAAAAGGTTCGCCCGCCGTCGAACGGTTAAAAAGAGCCGTTGGATTCGTTCGATGGAGTTTGTTAACCCCTGAGAGAGGGTGTTCAGTGTTCCAGGAGAGTCGAATAAAAAGCCTCGCGGATTAAATCCGCATAGTGTGCGAATTGCCGTTGGAGGTTAGTGTGTAGGAGTTGCCACAGCGAATGGGCGAAAAGAGTGTAACGACATTCGTCGGACAACGTCCCTCGAACGATTCGTCACAGAGTTGCGCGTCTAGACGAGTTAACGCCGAGGCCGCAAAGGAGATTCGCGGATAACTTTTCCCTCGTCGACCCGACCCCCGGAGCTCTCGCTGTTGCGAACATATCGCGCGTCTCTCCAAGTGTGCCAAAGGTCAATCGACCTTCGTGCGAACGATCTCGTGCGTTTGTCTCTCTACGTAATTCGCAGGCTCAGTGCGCTCTCCACCGACACCCCGAATCCCCTCCGCCCCCTCCCAGTCTGGCGAATATATACAAGTGCCTTAGTGCCCGTCGGTCCGGCGAACTTAAAAACGTTCGTACGTTTGTATCGTATATAAATTTTTTTTTTTTTCAATTCTCTTGTAAGCGCTCTCCACTCGCCGGATATTCGAGGCGCTGCGTTAAACGCGTTATACACAAAAAAAAAATAAACGGGTTAACCAGTTCTGTGTGCTTTTCTCCCGAGCGCGAAGTGACGACAGATCGAAACCGGGTGTGTGTGTGTGTGTGTGTGTGTGTGTGTGAAGAAAAAAAAAAAAAAAACACTCGAGGACACGTCGTGCCCGACGAGTGTCGAATTGGAAACGGCGGGATACGTCGCACCTTTTTTTCTTTTTTTTTTCTTTCTTCGTACATCAACGCACGACGCGGAAACGCAGTTTTATTTTTTTCATCCCGAGGCTTCAGAGCGGGGACGGTTTTTCTGCGGATAACTGATTCGCACTTCCCTGTGTCCAACTTTTTTACAAGCTCGTGGGACACGAGAGATCGCAGGTTAATTACGAGCTTTGCGTAGGACAACAATCGATTTGTCACCCCCGCTCTATGCTCGCGGCTGTGACAACACAACGATGTTATTATCATTATTTGTTTTTTCTTCCTTTCTCATTATCTTTTTTATTTTCGCTCACTCCTTTTTTTTTTTTCTTTTTTTTTGTCGTTGTCTCTTTGACGTTCAAACGCGCGAATCGGGACGGTGTGGAACGATTTTTTTTTAACGCTGAAAAAAACCTGTTGTAGGATCGCGGACTTGTGTCTCTGATTCGACCGAGAGGAAGCGGCCGCTTCGTGGACGCATTTTTTTTTTCTTTTTTTACGGAGATTTCGTTACAAGGATCTCGAACGCGAAAAACGTTAAACGTAAGTTTTACATTTTTCATAGAAAAAAAAGCAAAACAAAAGTTTTTTTTTTTTTTTCTTATGAATTTAGTTATTTATTTATTTGTTATTATAGTACATCGGAGCTTTTTGTATCGATATAGACACGCGAGAGCAGTGTACGGCGTGTCACATAGGACGTTTACTACTTTACTCTCATCTAATGCGGTTTATTATAATTTTTTTTTGTTATTATTGTTATCATATTATTCTATCGTTTAACGCCTTAATTTTATTGAATGTAACGATATTTTTATTTTTATATCACGGCTTAGTTCCGTAGTTTTCCGGTAAACAAAGATATGTCGCGCCAACGTTGTTACATTGTAGTATAATGTACATTGTAGTATAATGTAGTCGAAGAATCTGAGAAGTTTGTTTTTATTACAATTGATAATATGAATTAATTAAATTTTATTATAAAAAAATAATTATCAAAGCTATTTACTTTTCCTTAAAAATTTATTTATTCGTTAATTTACTTTCAAATTATACGGTTCAAGCCCTTTTTACATTGATACGTACGTGTGCAAGAACTGTAATGTATTAGACTACATTGTATATGTAGTCGAAGAACCTGAGACGTTACTTTTATTATAATTAACAAAAATAATTAATTAATTTTTATTATAAAAAAATAATTATCGAAACAATTTATTTTTCCTTACAAATTTATTTATTCATTTATTTACCATAAAATGATATGGGTCAAGCCCTTTTTACATTGATACGGACATGTGAATGAAGCGTAAGGTGTGCTCGCATTTCGTACAAGATATTTATAGGGCTGCTGTCGTTTAATGTCTTTTCTTGAATTAAAAAAATTTAACGATGTTTTGTTCATCGGTCGTAGCAGCTTGCGTTATCGTGAATTTTAAGAAAAAAACAATATAAAATAATTTGTTTTCCTCATTTTATTTTGTTTTACTATTTTTTACGGATTTCTCCTTTTACAATCGAGATTTGATATATTTGCTATAGTACATAAATAGATTTTAAATATAAGAGCTCCGAGGTAACAGATATAAAAGTTTAAAAACATTTAAAAAACCACTTTGTTAAAAAATTCTTGACATTAGTTTAATGCACTTGGGTTAACTAAAACTGGAGTTCACTATCATTTGTTTGTTCAGTTATCGTAACATGGTATCATTCTCATGCATTTATTTATCTATTTATTTATTTATTATTTATTATGGAATTATTTACAAATTATTATTATTAATTTTTATGATGTGACGAGTCCTTTTTTCAATCGCAACAGAGAAACCTTAATGAAAATTTGTTATTCCCGATTGCAGATAACAGCAAGCCTTCGAGCCTGATCCGTCGGTGATCTCGAGAGTCTTCAAAAGATCGTCAAATGGTATCTGAGCGATGTCCGATCGCTGAGCGCAGCGTCTCGTCCGTGGGCACATCGTCCTGTCGTCGGAGGTGCCCGAGGCCGCGGCCGGTTCCCTCGTCGTATTGAGATTCCTGCTCCAGATGCGAGGAGGTTCAAACGACGCGCGATGAGCGGCGGCGGAGGTTTCAGAGGGCGAGGTTTCGGGCCGCGCGGTCACCACCGTCAGGGTCCGAGCGGGCCGGGATGCGCGAACGCGCGCGGCCGAGGCGCCCGGAGCGAGGCTCCGGCTTCACGTCCGAACAATGTGACGATCGTTCCGCGGCCGCCCGACGTGATGAACGCGCGAGGCTCCGGCTATCGCGGAGGTACGGGCTCGCCGCACGGGCCACGCCCGAACTTCAATCCTCCGCGCAGACCACCGAGGCATCCGTCCCGTCCGGACAACTGGTCGCCGCGCGGCGGTTCGCCGCACTTTCCGCCTTGGCGCGGCGGCCGACCGCCGCGTTTCAACGGTCCGCCGAGACCGCCGTTGTACCGCGGCCGAGGACAGCCGAACAACTTCGGAGGCTACAGATATCCCTTCATGCCATCGAACATGCAACCTATGATGCTCGATTTTCCTCCACCGCCGGAGCCGAAGCCCGCAACGCCGCACCTCGGCTCGGAGGAGGAGCGCGTTCAGAAGATCACCGAGGCAGCGGACGAGCTCAAGCGAAAATTGTCGGCCGTGCCGAACGAGCCCGACGTATGGAACGACACGGAGGACGACGCCTCGATGGACTTCTCGTCGGACGCCGATTACGCCTCCAGCATAAGCAGCCGTGGCATTCCGGAACTGAAGCACGATCCGCCGGAACTGAATCTCACGCTCAACGACCTGCGAGACATCGGAAGGGTCGACCACGATCACGGGAGCAAAAATGCAAAGGACGCAGCCGAGAACGCCTCGAACTCGTCATTCGAGGACTCCGAGGTGACGATTCTCGACTACAATCCCGTTCAGACGATGATCGAGATCGATCTCTGGTCGGACGATAATTTCATCGAGTTCGAGGACGGCGCGCCCGAAGGGGCGAAGAGGTCAAACGCCGCCGGTACGAACGACACACCGGTGGAAAGTTTTCAGGACTCGAGTCAGGATCCTGCGGAAATTTACGACACTCTGAGCTCGATAAACTCGATGGGCGAGGAGAGCGGCTCGCAGGCCGCGGCTGCGAGCGAGGACAGTCGCGAGCCCGGCAAAAGCGAGTCAGCGCCGGAGGGCGAGGGCGAGGCGAGGAGAGTGAAAGAGGAACGAGAGGCGAAACGGTCGGAAAATAGTCGGGACGTGCCGGACGAGGTCGACTCGATTCCGGTGGAGAAATCTGCGAGCCAAAATCCGAGTCGCGAGGAGAAGGACGCTTCGCTCGAGGGCGAAGAGAGTCGCAGGGAGAGCGAACGGAGAGCCGCGAGCGAATTCGTCGAGAAGAGAGAAAAGACTCGGGTCGATGAGAGCAAAGAGTCGGAGAGTAAATTCCATGATGATAATTCGTCGAACGTTGAATTCGATGAGTCGATGAGACCGGAAAATTTCGACGATCTGCGAACGAGATTGAATCACGCGATCGACGGCGATAAAGCGAGAGGCTCGGAAGAGGGCGCGTTGGAAAAAAAGACGCGTCGACATCGCGGGACAAACGAGTCGCTCGACGAGAGCGCGATGAGACGCGATAGAGCGAGGGAAATTGCCGGTCCGACGCTCAACGGCCGGAGCGATTCGCTGGACGACGCGACGTTGACAAACGATCGCTCGTCACTCGCCCGAGAAACATCCGAGTCGTCGTACGTCGGGAAAAAAACAAAAGCATCGGTCAAGCAGATGAGCGTCGATGTCGTCGAGGAGGCTTCGAGGTTCGTTTCGCGTACCGACAACGACAGCGAGTTCGACTCGCTCGAAGTTGCACGCAGGGAGAGAAACAGGAGCTCGCTCTCCGGCGATAATGAGAAGAGCAAAGCGCACCAGCAGCGGCAACCCGATACGATAACGAGAAAGGCTCACGCGCCGATTAGCGAGGAGAGACAAGCGGCGGCGAGGAGGGAAAAAAATACCACACACGAAACGCGCAGGGACCGAAGGAGGGAGGAGGGCGAAGCGCGCAAGAGACACGAGCAGCCGAGCGAGCCGAGTTGCCGCTCGGAGAGGCCGCAGAGCAGGACCGATTCGTCGATGCTCGACGCCCTCCGGGACACCGAAAAGACCGAGGTTAGCAAAAAAATCGATAAGAACATAGACGAGCAAAAGTTGCCGATAAACGACAAGAAGAAGATCTGCGAGAGAAGAAAACTCGTGCGAAAGATGCCCGAGGTCTCGGTGCCGAGAAACCGTAAATCGACTCTCGGCACGGATTTCGAGCCGGCCGAACGGCCGATCGTCTTCGATCCGAGGGAACCGCCGCCAGCGATTCCGTACGCCGCCCAGAACATTCGAATGACGGAGACGAGCGTTCAGGAGACCGGGATAAACAGCCAAATACCCCCGGCCTTCGATCCGCGTCTCTCGTCGCGAGCGCGATCGGCTCTGCTCGCCTCGGCGCCGTCCAGCATGCCCGTCGCTCAAGATCCGTTCATGCCTCAGGGCTATCAGATAGCGAATTTCGTGGGAAACGTCGGACCGATAAATTACGCAGCGCCGCCACCGCCCTCGATTATCGGAGTGCCTCCCTCGATTATCGGAGCGCCAATCGATCCGCCGATCTGCCTTCCGCTTTTGTCACTGCCGGCGATAACGGCGGCGATTCCGCTCTCGGCGAAGGCGCCGATGTTGCTCCAACCGCCTCTGCCGATCGAGCCGCCGCCTCCGCCGCCGCCACTCGCTAAATCAAACATCGACATGGTCGACGAACTCGAGGACATGCACGAGGCGATGGAATTCGCTAAGACCTTCATGAACATGACAGAGGCAAGTGAGATCGGCGATGATTCAGCCGATTCGGATTTCTTTCACATGCCGACATTTCCGGATCTTCCGCCGATCGAGCTGCCGCCATTGCCGCCACCGGAAGTCGTGCCGCCCATGGCGATTCCGCCGCCTCTTGAGGTTCCGCCAATTCCGCAATCGTCGAACGGGCCCGAGAGAGTCGTCTCTCCGACTCGCCGATCAGTATTAAACGACGATTGCGCCAAGGAGCCGAGGTCGGCGAAGCGGGAAGCGACGATAAATCGGGAGCCGATCGAGCCGCGGAGCGGAAGCGGAAGGAACGACGGTCCCGAGGAGTCTTCGATCATCGACGAGGACTGCATTCGTCCGAAGGTCATCTTTAACGTGACATCGAAGACGTCGAGGCTGAGCAAACCGGAAGCGTGGCAGCAGCAAGAGAACCCAAAGAACGCCGTCGATTCCGCCGGCCAGAGGATCAAAGCCTCGCTTCCGGTGTCGCCGATCGTCAAGGAGAAGCGCCTGGCGAACGGCCACGACGATCGCGAGCCCAAACACACGAGATTCAATGGCGCGGCGAATTCGTCGCAGAGACCCGAAGCGGCGAAGAGCCGATCGCGATCAGCGAGTCCGTCGAGACGGGAGAAAATCTCAAAGGACGAGGAAAATTCACGCTCGACGCCGAGCGACCAAGAGCGAAACGAGACTTCCGTCAGGCGCGTCGGTAAGGATGGAATCTCAAAGAAATCCCCCGACAGCGGAACTCCCGAGTCGTCGTGGAAGAGCCGCGTTATCGGGAGATTCTTGAAGATGAGCAAGAACGACATAAGAAACATGCTCAACAACACGAGCCTCCGTAAATTCGACATAGCGATGAAGCACCTCGTCAAGGAGAGGCGATCGTCGCTCTCGCTAGGCGTGAGAAACACCGACGAGGAGAAGAGCAAGGGCGCTATCTCTTACAACCGAGAGGAGTTCATGGATCAGCTCAGCGCGATGCTCGATCCAAGCGCAACAGTCGATTTCTGCAATTTACCGACGCAATTCATTCACCACCTGAGCGAGGTTCTTCAGCTCGACTCAATGTCGGATTTCGAGGCTGCGCTCAAGACACCCGAGGCTAAATCGTCGTCTACACCGGTCAATCAGCCCGCGCCCTCGCTCCGCCGTGCGCCACGTGCCGCACCGTCGACCGCCAAGGAGATCGATGACCGCAGGCCGGCCGCCGCGAAGGGGAGGGAGAAGAAGTCGATGAGCGCGCCCGAGGCGAGCGTCGCCGCGTCCGCAGTACCGCGAAAGCCATCGTCGCGCGACGATTCGGTTGAATCGAGATGCTCGATCAACGCGGAGGTCATCGCCGAGGAAACGAACGCGAATCGTCCGATCTGCGGTCCGGCCGGGCCCCGAGCGGTCCGGCGTCGTCGTGCGCGTCCCAGCCTCGAGACGACGACGAACAACGGCTCAGCGCCGGGACGAAATCCCGACACACCGAGCATGACGGATCTCGATGATATCTTCGCGCCGGGCATAGCTCGCGAGAGAAAGAAATTGGCGAGCGTCGTGACAGCGCCGAGGAACGATAAACGAGAATTCAATCACACGAGCGTCGTCGCTCAGTGCAACGAGGTCGCCAAAGATCCGAGCGTTGATAGAGTCGAGCGGGCGGCGGTTGAGCTCGATAAAATATTTACGGCTGGTATAGCAAGGTTCAAACTGCCATCGATCAAAGCCGCGGCGAGGGCGGAAGCGAACGAGGCCGACGACGACAACGACGACGATGCGAGCTGGAATCGGGAGGAGAGAAAATCGCACGAGTCGAACAGCGCCCGATCCCATCGGACGATGTGCCGGCTCGGCTCGAAGTCGGACAAGTGGACGAGAAGGAAAATCCACGAGGACCGCGACGCCTTCAGGAATCTCACGAAGGAGGAGTGGGAGGCGAAGTACGGCGGGGAGACCTCGTACGTTTCTTACGAACAGGAGTACCGAGCGATGGTGGCGATTCGGGCTCGCAGGAGCGAGTACGAGACGGCGCAGGAGGCCGAGGAATCGACTGGCGTGAGGTCGAGGCTCGGCAACGAGGTCCAGGCCGAGGGCGGAATCTACGAGACCTGGAGCGACAGCGACGAGGCCTCGCGCTTCCGCAATGCCGAGGAGCCCGTTCATTGCGAGAGCAACGCGTACGGTGGGGGGAGCGGCGACAGCTCGTCGTCGAGCTCGATGAGCACCTCGAGCGACTCGAGCGACGACGAGCACGAGGCTGCGCCGTCGGTGACGAAACTACTGAAGGTCATCAAGGCGAAGGAGAAGATCGCGAAGAAACGGAGCATAAACGAGGAGATAAGGGACGAGGTCACGGCGGAGATCGAGAGGAAGCGACGTGAGCGGGGAAAGGTTCACAAGTCGAGGCACAGATCGAGGCTGAAGAAGAGCCATCGCCGGAGGAAGGATCGCAAGGAGAGGAAGAAGAGGGGGCGAAAGAGGCGCAAGAGGAAGTCACGGAGAAGCGGCTCGGAGTCGAGGGGAAGCAGCGAGGACGAAGAGGAGAAGAGCGAAGAGGACGAGTCCCGAGGTCGAAAATCTTCGAGGCTGCTGACCGAGAACGAGATAAAAAAGGAGGTCGTCATCAAGGACGAGCCTGAGACGGAAACGAGGCCGGTGCAGGTTCCTGTGCGCTCGAAAAGCTCACTGGCGATCAGGTCGGCGGATGAATCTCGACCGCCATCGACGTCGTCCAGCTCTTCGTTACCGGCCGTGGTAACGGCCAACGCCGGACCGGCGGCGAGCCAGCCGAAGACCAAGGCGCAGCTCAAACAGATGCCGGCTATCGTGAGGAAAGTCGTCGTCGCTGCGGGCGCTTCGAAGGAAATTACAAGAGTCGATGGACTTCCGGTCGGTGAGAAAGAAACTGCCGGAAAAATCGTCGCCGCTGCGGGAGTTTCGAGGGAAATTTCCAAGGCCGATGGACTTTCGGTTGGCGAGAGAGAAGTCAGCGGAAAAATCGTCGCCGCTCTTGTTTCGAGGGAAATTTCCAAGGCCGATGGACTTCCGGTCGGCGAGAAAGAGGTCACCGGAAAAATCGTCGCCGCTGTCGTTTCGAAGGAAATTTCGAAAGTCGAGGGACTTTCGGTCGAGGCGAAAGAAATTGCCGGCAGGGTCGTCGAGCCGGCGAAATCACCGTTGACATCAAACTCGAGTCTCGCTGGCCACCCTACGCTGACTCAGCCCACCTCGAGTCTCGGCGAGGAATCGACGTGTCCGAAATCCAACTCGAAGAAACTCGATATAAAGGCCTACAAGGAACGCGCGCGTCAGCGCCAGATTCGCGAGAGCGAGAAGCTTCGCGCGACGAACGATAATCCGAACGACTCGAACCAAGATCTCTTCAACATATCGCTCGATCGTAAGAAAATCGGTGATGGAGCGGCGCAAGAAGATGCCGCTGGATCGACGCTTGCGGCGACGAGCGCCAAACCCGCGGTCGTTTCCACCTCGCCGAGCACGTCGAATATTGTGTCCACGAGGACGAGTCCTCGTAGCAGTGTCTCGAGGAAGACGAGTCCTCCGGCTGCGTCGCCGAGTACGCGAAAAATTATTTCCACTTCGCCGAGTACGAGAAAGATTATTTCCACCTCGCCGGGTCATCGAAAAGCAGTCTCGATGGCGAATCCCGAAGCGACGAGCTCGACGGAAGCAACCAAGGTCTCGAGTCCCGATGGGAACTTGTCTCAGTCCCTTCCGGGCAAAAATCCTCCGCCGAAGAAGCTCATACGCAGAAGAAGCGTCACGACTGTTCCGAAGATGGAGGCCGAAACGACGAGGCTCGAGGCGAGGGCCGAGGCTGGCAAATTCGCGCACATAAAATCCGAGGGCAGCAAGGAAATGAAGCTTCGTGAGAAACTGAAGAAGAGCCGACCGAGAGCCTCGGTGGAGGGTCTCGAGTCGACGATACCACCGAGCAAACCTGCCAGGGTGAGGAAACGCAGTAGCGTCTCGAGCGGAACGAACACCGACGAGCGAGCGAATGTTTCGTCGGGGAAGTGTAAGGAAGAGGAGACGACGTTCACGTCGGATAAAAATAAAGAACAGGCGATTGTTTCACCGGATAAAAATAAAGAACGGTCGATGGTTACGTCGGAAACAAATAAGGAAGAAGAGGCGACGGTTGCTTCGGAGAAAATTGTTGAGGAAGCGGAAGCTGATAGTTCGAAAAAGCGGACAGCGGAAACGGAAACTATTCCCTCGGAAAGACGGAGCGAGGAACAGGAAACTGTTCCCTCGGAAAAACGGAAGGGGGAACAGGAAACTGCTCGTTCGGAAAAAAATACTATTGAACAGACGACGGTTGCCGCAGAAAAGTGTGCGGAGGAACAGGCGACTGTTCCCCTGAAAAATCTTACGGAAGAACAGACAACGGCCCGTAAGGAAAACTTAACAGAACAACGAACAGTTTCCTCGGAAGAACGCACAGAGGAACAGGCAAGAGTGCCTTCGAGTGAATGGACGGAAGAACGCACAGAGGAACAGTCAACAGTTCCTTCGAAAGAATCGACGGAAGAACAGGGAATAGTTTTCGCAGAAAAACTTACGAAGGAACAGGGAACAGTGTTTTCGGAAAAACTGAAAAAGGAACAGGAAAATGTTTTCTCGGAGAAACTTACCGAGGAACAGGGAACAGTTTTATCAGAAAAACTCACGGGAGAACAGGAAACAGTTTCCTCGGAAAGCCCGCCGGGAGAACAGGGAACAGTTTTCTCGCAAAAGTCAACAGAGGAGCAGGGAACAGTTTTATCACAGAAATTAACGGAGGAACACGGTAGGCTTTCCTCGGAGAAATTTGCGGATGAACAGGGACCAGTTTCCTCGGAGGACCAAACGGAGTACCTCACGGACCAGCCTGGCGAAGAGCAGGCGATACTTTCCTCGGAAAGATTTACCGGAAAATCCGAGTTATTCGCCTCGGACCCTGAGGACTCCTCGGCAATTTCATCGGAAAACCGTGCGGAAGAGCTCGCCGCTGAACACAAGCCCGAGGCTTTCGAATCGAAGCCCAGTTACCTCGATATTTTAAAGAAAAACCCGAAGAGCGAGGCTCTCGAATCGAAGCCGAATTACCACGACCTCTTCAGGAAGGGCCTGAGGAGCGACTCGCTGCCGGACACTGTTCCGCCGGAGTACTTTCCAACGATGCACATTCCCGAGAAGCTCGACGATATTCTCCAGCAGTCCGATCTTCATCGTCTCGCAATGCCGATAACCGATCTGCCAGGCTGGTCGATAACGCCCAATCTCGGCAACGAGCTCAACGACTCCAGCGAGGATCCTCCCTTCAGGGGCTTCACCAAGGACACGATAATCCTTCGCGACCGCGTTCTCACCGAGACGGACGGTAACATCTCGGAGATGGACGACCTCGGCACGGTCGCTTTCGAGGACGGTTCGGACCCTCCGGCCGTCGGTGTTCTCGATCTCGAGGACGTGACGAGCACCGGAGTCTCCCTCGACGCGCCGCTCTCCTACGGCGACGAGGAGTTCGTCGAGGGCGGCGTCGCGATCGAGACGAGTCTTCTGGGATTTCCGGTTGAGAACGAGATGACCGACGAACCCGAAGCGATCGGCTCGGAGAACGATCTCCCTCGGGATTACGAAAAATCGTCCAAGTCCTTCGACGAGGAATCGTCACACGAGAACATGGACATGCCACGGATTGCACCGACGCTGAACGACTCGCCGGCGCAGAACGACTTTCTCATAGCGGACGTTCAGCGCCAAGAGTCCATTCCCTCGCCTCTTCTCGTTTCGGAGCACATCGGCGACGATCGGCCTTGCTTATCGCCGAGAGATAACGACGATGAGCCGCCGAACGACAATACCGACGAGCCTCCCGTCGAAGCCGCACGGCTCGGCACGTCGCTCGAGTCCGAGAACAAAGAGGACGGGAGGGAAGAGGCCTCGCTGCCAGACGAGAGAATGGACGCGTCGCAGAGCAACGCTCTCGTCTGCAAGAGCGAAGTTCTCCCGCAGCCGGAGAGTAAAATCGAGAGTGGAGAATTTTTTGAGGAAAAATCGTGCGGCCCTCCGGGGTGTCGAGAGAGGAACGCGGAGAAAGCGCTGGTCGAAAAGTCACCGGCGGGAATCAAGGAGAGTCAGTCGAGCGACGCGCGGAGCGAGCGAGCGATCGAGCCAGTTTCGCAGGAAAGAGCGATCGAGCCAGTTTCGCAGGAAAGAGCGACGAGCGAAAATGTCGAAGAGAGCGAGGAGATAAAAACCGAGAAGACGAGGACCGTGGAGGAAAGTCGCGAGGAAGCGAGGGTCAGAGAGCCTCATCAGGGAAGCTCGAGGTCCAAGGAACACGCTAGATCAAAAGCGAAACCGAGTCGCCATCGCAATCACGCAAAAAAAAATACGCTGACCGAAAAAATGGTCGACGAAGCGATAGCGGCGAATATCGTAAAGGTCGTTCCCAAGCCGTCCTCGAAGGAGTCCGTGCTCGCTCGGATGATCGAGATCGACGTCGAGATCCACAAACTGATGAATGAAAAAATGACACTCTACACGATGCTCCAGAGCGGCGAGTTTCCGGCCAAGGACAACGGCGACGAGAGCTCAAACAGAAGCAACGAAGACGCTTCGATCGGCGGCGACAGGGAAGAGACCTCGATTACCGACATCGCTCCGCCGACCGTGCTCGCCTCGCACCTCGTGCGAAACTTCGACAAGAGCGTTCTCATGACTCCCGTTATGGTGAACGAGAGCAAAAAAAATCATTCGGAAATCAACGGCAAGACCAAGAGGAGAAAAAGGAGTCCGCAGCGGGACTCGAAAAATCGCGGAAAGGAGCTCGAGGTCGCGGAAACTCGTCGCGAGAGGAAGAACTCCGAGACGAAGAGCCACTCGAGGAGAACGACGAGCGAAGAGTCGTCGCGTCAGGAATCGGCATCGACGCACTCCAGAGAAAAGAGCACGTCGTCGACGGAGCTCGAGGACGCGCTGGAGAACCGCAGGAAACGAAGAACCAAGCTCAAAGACTCGCCGAACAGGCAAGCGGCGCGTCGTGCCCGGGAGGATTCAAGAGAAGATCCGAGAGAGGTTTCGCTGGAGAGTTCGACGAAATCGGCGAAAGGCGAGACGAGCCCGAAGCCAGAGAAGACTAAGAAGAAGACCAAAGCGGCACCGGAAGCGAAGAAGTTCGAGGAGTCGACGAGAGGGCGCAAAGCGATCGAGGAGAAGAGCGCGGTCGTTTCGAGGCCCTTGGAGAAAATCGGTTCGGTGATTTACTCGGACGAAAGCACGTGGGACTCGCTCGACCCCGAAGCGATACAGAGCGACGAGCAGCGCGGCAGGAAGGAAGGAGCGACCGGCCTCGCTCTTCTCGAGGAGACTTTCAAGCGCGAAATGGCGCAGACGAGAAAACTGAAGGCCGTTGAGAGAAGGAAGAACAAGAAACTGGAGTTACGTCGGGTAATTTTGGAGCCGACGGCTCTGACGCCCGATGAGGAGGAGACGCCGCTCAGTGATCTGTACCAGAAGAAGAACGCTCCAAAAAAAGACGCTCGAGGAGCGAAGTCGGCGAGAGGCAAATCGACGACTTCCGGCTCGGCGAGCGACGATCCGCTCAGGGTCTGGAAACACATTACTTCCGTTATAGACGCGGTTGCCTCGGACAGGGTCGAGGAACTTTACGCCGGCGAGCCGAGCCCGAATTCCGACGACTCGACATCGCCGACTTCCTACAGAGGCGGAAACGAGCTCGTGAGAGAAAGAAGCTCGTCGGTCTCCGCGCCCGAGTCGACTGGCTCCGAGACCGTCGAACGCCTCAAGAGGTCCAAGAACGAGGAGACCGCCAGCGACAAGACTGCTCAGGGGAAAGAAACGGACTCGAGGGAGTCCGATTCCAGGCACGCCGAAATGGAAGCTGCGAAGATTCCGAAGTCGAAGGACATCGAGGACGATCGGTCCGAATCCAGAGAGTTGGAAACCGTCGGGACTGCCTCGACGAGCGAGAGGTCGTCGCCGAGCGAAGACAACAAGAGGTCACGTGACCTCGATACCCCTTCGGGACAGAGCACACCCGGAATACCGGAAGTTGAGGGCACCGAAAGAAACGCGAGTCCGAGACCGGAGGTCGGTAAGGAGGATGGGAAAGAAGAAATGTCGACGAGCGTCGGGAAGGCTTCGAGGAAGAACGAATCGTCGACGGCTGTGGCGAGAGAAAACACGACGAAGGCGATAACTCAGGAGAAGGAAAACCCAGCGAAACCGGCGGAGACTTCGCTGTCAGAAAATTTGCCGCTCAGAAAATCGGTCGAGACTAAGGAAAGCGGGCTTGAATCAAAAGACAAGCTCGATTCAAAGGACAAGCTTGATTCGAAGGACAAGCTCGATTCGAAGGACAAGCTCGATTCAAAGGAGAAGCTCGATTCGAAGGAGAAGCTCGATTCGAAGGAGAAGCTCGATTTGAAGGAAAATCTCGATTCGAAGGAAAAGCTCGATTCGAAGGAAAAGCTCAATTCGAAGGAAAAGCTCGATTCGAAGGAGAAGCTCGATTCGAAGGAAAAGCTTGAATCAAAAAAGTGTGAATTAAAGGAAAAGTTGGAGGCAAAGGATAAGTTTGAGGCAAGAGAAAAGCTCGAGGCGAGGGACAAATTCCAATCAAAGGAGAAGCACCAAGTAAGGGAGAAGCTCCAATTGAAGGAAAAGCTCAATCACGATAATTCAAGCGCCAAGTGTGAATCGACGGCGTCCGAAGCTGCGGTCGAAAGATCGACGAAGGAAAACGAGCACGCGAGGCGCCAATCGAAGGACGCGGAGGACGAGCATGTGCGGCGTCGATCGAAGGACGCCGACGACGATCGTCCGCGAAGTCACAGTCGAAGCGAGCGTCCCTCAAAGAGACGGAGTGTAACGCCGAGGGAGCTGGAGCGATCGAGGGACAAGAAAAATTCGTCGAGGCACGAGGACAGTCGCGATCGGGAGGAAAAGCCGTCGGGTCGACCGAAGTCGGCAAGCAAGCGGAAACAACGCGAGAAGTCAACGCCACCGAGCCGCAGGAGTTCGCGTTACTCGGAGGAGAGGGCGAAGCGCTCGCGAAGCAAGAAACGCGAGCGGGAGAGATCGGACTCGCGAGGTGGCTCGCCTCACAGTAGCGAACCGTCCAGGAAGAAGGCGCATCGCTCGCACCGATCGTCGAGCCCGAAGAACCAGCTCGGCTCGGCGGAGGAACACGCTCGTCGGCGCGGACGGAAACGCAAACGCCGAGCGGAGATATCGCGGGAGGAAATGATGAACTGCAAGGTTCAGCTGATAGACTGCAAGTACACATATCTTAGTCCGGACATGCATCCGAAGGTGCTGAAGAAATTCGGCATATCGAGGATAAATCCTTACGTGGCGCCGACTCTCGTGGCGGAGAGTTCGTCACCGCCGGAGCTCAGCAGGGCGGAGACGCCGTCGCCGCCCACCCTGACCAAGGTTGAGACTGCGAGGGTCGAAACTTCTAGGCTCGAAACTCCTAGGTTCGAAACTCCTAAGGTCGAAAATTCGATGGACGAAAATTTAAAGGACGAACATTCGGAGGTCGAAAATTGGAACGTTGAAAATTCAAAGTTCGAAAGTTCGAAGGACGAAAGTTCGAAGGACGAAAACTCGAAGGACGCAAATTCGAAGGACGAAAACTCGAAGGTCGAAAGTACAAAAACCGATGCCGCGATGGTCGAAAATCCAAAAGTCGATACCGCCGAAACTTCGACGGTCGAAATTCCCAAGGACACGATCGAAAAGTCAAGGTCACCGTCAAGGTCGCCGCAGGAGATTGACGTCAACGCGGAGGAGGTGGATGATCGACGCGAGTGCGACGACAAGGTGGTGATCGACGAGGCCGAGGACGAGGACGGGGTCGACGAGACCATCCACATCGTCAAGGTCGTTGAGAACATGCAGAACCAGACGTTGAGCGATCAGGAGGAGGAGGCCAGCGCGCCCGAGATCATCGACGAGACCTCTTGCCCGGGGGAAAGGGTTCTCCAGGACGTGATCGCCGTTGAGGACGAGACCACCGACGAGATTGAGTCGAAGAACGACGCGAACGACGACGTCGAGGTCATCGAGGAAAAGCGGCCGAGCAAGAGCGCCGATAAAACGAACGACAAAAATCAACGATCGCCCGAATCGGATGTCGAGGAAGACGTCACTTACGAAACGAGAAGGACCAGATATACCGTTCACAAAGGTCCCATACTGGATATCAAGGTAAAACCGAGCGCCGAGAAGAAAAATAATATACCACCGGCGCCTCGTGTACTGAGAGTTCATTTGCGCGGAACAGTGCAAAAGTCAAACTCGTAGATCGCTGGAAAAAAGTATATATCATACCGCTGGACGCCCGCGTAGCCTGACTCACGACATTTGGATTGTTCGAAAGATAGACTCGTTATTTCTTTTTTTTCAAGACAGTATTATTCGTTTGTAATTTTTTTTTTTTTATTTTTCTATTTTTTTTTTCTCATTTCGTACTATGGTTAATTACATTACAATTTTTTTTTCGTTTTTCATTGTAAAAGAGTCGCCGTGACAAGCCACTTAGTGAAGAGAAGTGTACGCTCGACGATAAGCGAGTTTCAGGATCGTTAATAAAATCAATCGTATTATCAGTTTTCTTATATATCGCATAAAAAAATATATATACATTTATATATAGAGAGAAGCGTTATTATTATTTTTTTTTTAAATTATTATTTGTCATTTTACCCTCGTGGAATTTTCACGTAACGAATAAATTTTAGGTCCTGGACGATTCGTTTCTGGCGGCTAGCGAGGATGGCGCTATTTACAGATACAGCCAAACGTCCAACGGCATATTGAACATTTACAAGGGCCACGAGGCCGCTGTAACTTGCATATACGTTCTTGAGATGCCCGCCAAACGCTGGAACCTCTACTCCGGCTCGCTGGACGGCACTTTTCGATGTTACGACATAACGGTAATTTTTTTTTTGTTGTTATTTCAGTTTCGAGCGGACGCACGCTGGTTTCGTGTTATCCTTCATGACCTTCCTCGTGCCGTCTTTGCACCGTCTTTTTTTTTTTCTTTCTTCTTTTTTTTCTCTCGAGCAGCGTTTCACAACATCACGGCGATCTTTTTCCAGACTGGCGTTCAGGAACGTCCACCAGCCGACGTCGGAAGCCCGGTTCAGTGCATGGACCAAGCCTGGGGCGTTATCTTCGTCGGCACTAAATCCGGACACATTTCTCGTTACAATATCAAGGTCTTTACGTCTTTTCGTGTCTCTCTCTCCGTAGATTCCTTGATTCATCCCTTTCTTTCGCTGGCTACGTTCGGGATGAATTCAAAATACATTTGTGCCGCATCAGACACGTTTTTTCACCAACTTTCTTTTGTTTCATCATTCACACGTTTCTCTCACTGGCTGCATTCAAGACACATTCTAGAAAACAATAGAAAGAATTCTCTGTTATGTCAGTTCCGCTTTGAAAATTTCACTTTTAAACAGGAAGTGTCGTCATACTGGAATATGTCGAGTTTCGGTTTGAAAATCTCATTTTTCGACCGGAAGTGACATCATTCCCTAAATAAATGCCTTCCGGTTTACAAATCTAATTTTTTCCACCAAAAGTGATGTATTTCGGGAAAAATGTTACCTTCCAGTTAAAAAATCGAACGTTTCGACCGGAAATGACATCATATGGAAAAACGTCACTTCCGGCCAGAAAAGGAGATTTTCAAACCGGAGGTGACGAATTTCGGATATGATGTCATTTACGGTCAAAAAGTTATATTATCACATCGGAAGTGACGCGTTGACGGTCTAGAAATGAGATTTCGAAACCGGATATGATATTAGACAATTTTTAAAAATTTTCTCTGGAATGTGCCTCGAATGAACGCAGTGACGGAAACATGCGAATTCAGGAATACAGGAAAGTGGATAAAAGACCTTTTGTCATACGTCTAAAATGTATTTGGAATTTATTTCGAATGTCGTCACACAAACGAATGAATTAAGGGGCACACGGTCGGTTCTGTTGTCGAGGCTGCCAACTAACCGATCCCAAAAAACGGCGAAATTAAACATTTCCAGTCGGGTAGTATCAAAGGCGACAGACTCGAGTTCTCCGACAAATCCGTTCTGGCCTTGAAAGCCTCGGCCGAAGGTCCACGGAGGGTCCTCATCGTTGCCTCGCGCAATCAACCGATCACCATAAGGGACGCTCTGACGGGGCTCTTCCTCAGGACGATATGCGGATACAAGAGCCACACGGTCTACAGCCTGATGAGAGAGAGGAACCTCGTCTACTGCGGCACGAGCAGCACTTCCATTCCAGTTTTCGATTTTACCGTGGGTTTAAATACATCTTCACGCTTCTTCATCGTATATGTGTTCTTTTTTTAACGAGAAAAAAAAATGTTTGGACGTCCGATTCGATTTCTTCTTGGTTTCTTGCAGAATGGCGAACAAGTGACTCAGTACAACGCCGGCGTCGGTATCGTCTGCATGCGACTCTACCGGCAGATTCTCTTCGCCGGTTGCTACGATGGCAATATTTACGTATTTGATACGAAGGTAAGAGTAATTTCGTGTACCACATATTTTTATGCATTTTCGTCGACGCGAGAAAAAGTAGAGAACAGAGAAATAGAGAATAGTAATTTTCGCACTAGTAGTATCGTAATGTACTATTTGTGCGTCTAGCGTGGCGAAAGCGTGCGATAAAATAACTACAGTGTAAAAAAAAAAGAGTAAAAAATGTAACTAGTGTGATCTGCGCATGCGCAGTATTTTTCTCGCACGCCTCACTACAAAGCGCACTACTTTCGTCACGCGTTACAGGCATGAAAAGTGAGATTTTTTGTGCCCGAGTTACAAACAAGTTTTTTTCTACTATTTCGTCTTTCAGGAGCCGAGGCTGATAGTCAGCATTCCGGGACCTGGCAATATGTTGCTCAGCATGGAAGTCATCGGCGACGAGGTGAGTTGGAGCGCTCGACTATGCACGCGCGTAAAGGTGTGGACTTTTAATAAATTTGCACTTTGGGTCGTTCGCAGATCATAGCGGGGAGCAAAAATCGTCAGCTTCACTCGTGGCGAATGCCGAAGCAAGTTCGAGCCTTATTGTCCGAGAGGACGTAACGACGGAGATCTCAACTCGATGACCGAAGGAGAGTTCTAGTCAACACGTTGGAGACGAATTTCATTATTCCCCCACGCGTCCATCATCGATCAGTTATATAAATCTTGTCAAAAAAAGAAGAAGAAGAAAAAGAAGAAAAGAAGAAAAAGATAAAGCAAAATGTAATATAGTCTATAAATATGCACATAATTTGCGTAGAAGCAGATGTACAAAAACGGAGGAAAATAACGGAGTTTTAGAGTGCAGACAAAGTGCACTTGTATTAAATGTATCGCGTTTTTTATATGTACAGTTTTTATTTGTTTTTATTGTAGTACGTCGTTAGCGATGTAGAAAAAATTGTTTCTTTTTTTTTGTTTTTTTTTTTTCATTTTTTGTTTCTTTTATTTTGTTTTCGGTACTGCGCGCGCCCTCGAGTTACATCTCGCTCGACCAAATGCATTTCAATGTTGTAAAATATAAGGAACGAAGTGCCCCGGTCTAGTTCATTCGACTAGTGCCAATATATTGATTCGCGTCTTTCCGACACGAGGACATTTTTACGAATATATAAACTACTGTAGTATTGGATGTTTTTGTTATCGAACTGACACGAATATGTTTTTTTTAATAGTTATTAGTCACGTAATAAAGAAAGTTGTTCCCTTTTACTTCGTTGAAGTTGATCCGGTGAGTCCTCTCATTAACTAAAAGAAATTTAATAAAATAACAATAAAAATGTATGCCGCGATAAGTTCTTCGATCTGTTCTGAAAAAGAGAACAGCCTGGCAACGGGTAGTGCAAAGTTTGATCGATATCCGGTAGTTCGTAGAGCGAGGTTCTGAAATTGACGATGAACAGTTATAACTATCGTCGACTCTCGCACGATGTGTCTGTGCCTCGGTCCTGCGAGATCCGGCAAAACGCTTCTGATGAAGAGACTCCGAGGCGGAGACGAGATCGACGATGCGAGCCACACCGTGCCCACGAACGGCGTTAATTTGTTTACGATAAAAAGCGGCGACGGTCGTTTCGACATGATCGTCAGAGAGATGGGCGGAAGCATGGCGCCGATTTGGAAGCATTACTTCGACAGGGTACGTTCGCGCCGTTAAACAATAATTCCTTCGTCTCGTGGCGATAAAAATAAACGAACTTCAAATGTTTCTGCATCCGCGATAAATAATCTCTGGCAATTCGTGGCGCGTAAAATTGGACCTTGGGCGAAACCATCCACGAGGTAAATATTGCATGTTTCTTACACTGTAAAAAAATTGTAAATTTAATGCAGGGGACTGGAAGTTTTTATGCAAATTAAATTTAATGTACAATTGTCATGAAAAATTAATGTACTTTTAGATAGAAAGTAAAATAAATCATTGGAATTAAAGTGCTTTTATAGTGAAATTATAGTAAACAACAATTTGCTTCACTTTTAATTAAAACAAAAGTATATCTAGAGTTTTTAATATTCTCTACGCTAATTGTTCATGACAATTGTACATGAAATTTAATATACCAGTTTAGGTGTAAAAACTTCTGGTACGAGTACATTAAGTTTCATGCGATTTTTTTTTACAGTTTACGCACAAGAAACATGCAAAAATGTTGTTTTCTGAACCACCGTAAAGTCGCAAACTTCGCCCTTGACCTTCGCCTCTATTATCGGCCTATCGCCGATTCGCAGCGTCTGTCCGTTATTTTTGGCAGATTCGGATCTTCAAGATCTACCTCTAACTCGAAATAGGTTCAAATTAGATATTTTTATTATTTCCCATTGTCGGTGTTATTCCATTTTTTTTTAATTTCTACAGTTATTGGTCGGAATCGCATGACCAAGTTCGCAACAAGTAAAGTGAGCTGAAGATGTATCGTATGTTCCTTAATTAATCCGCTTCTGTCGCTGACTGTATTCGAGATGAATTCCAAATGTATTTGAGACACATCACACACGTTCTTTTTTCATCGACTTTTATTTATTTCTTAATTCACACGTTCGAGACGCATTCCAGAGAAAAACTCAACATTTCTCTGTACCGTCACTTCCGGTTGGAAAGTCTCTCTATTAAACTGAAAGTGACGTCACATATAGAAAACTTCATTTCCGGTCGAAAAATAAAAATTTCAAACCGGAAATGACGTATTTCCGGTAGGACTTCACTTCCGGTCGGGAACTGAGAAATTTGGAAATTGGAAGTGACGTTGCACAGAAAATTTTAAATTTTTTACTGGAATGTCTTGAATGCAGGAAGTGCGAGAAACATGTGAATCAAGGTACGAAGAAAAGTGGATAAATGAAAGAAGCGCGATACGTTTCGAATGTGTTTGAAATTCATCTCGAATGCCGCCAGCAACAGAAACGGATAAGTCAAGCAACGCCCGATGAATCTCAGCGACGCACATAACGTCTAGTTTGTGTAAAAAAAAAAGATCTACGAAATTTCTTCTTAGGTACACAAGATCATTTACGTCGTGGACGCGAGCAATCTCTGTCAGATAAGCGCAGCCGGTGTGTTGCTCTACTCGTTGTTGGTCGAGCCGAGGCTGGAGAACGTGAAGATCGCCCTCGTGCTCGGAAAGATGGATCTTTCCTATCGCCAAATGCGAAACGAGGCTCTGCTTATGCTGCACTTCGCCCGGCTGCAGCGAGAGGTGAGGCAGAAAATTGAGGTCATCGAGGCGAGTGGCATGACCGGCCAGGGCGTCGAGGAAATTCGCTCGTGGCTCTTCGATCCGGAAACGCTGAGAAGAGCCGCTGCACCGCCGGACAATCCTCCGCCGTCCACTGCAACGAGATGAAACTGTTTTTTCGTTCTACGAAATCCCGAGGAATTTTCGTCTACCCACTTCGGAGGATCAAGAAGACGGCTCGAAAGATTTAAAGTGTGTAATATAGTTTTAATTTACAGTCCAACTTCGACAGATATAAAGCTACCGACGGATGCGCCGTGCGCACAGACGATATTGCGATCGGTATTTTTTTTTTCCCACCGATCACTCGTCCCGAAGCACTTCGTTCGTACAGCATCCGATTATTCCTCCATTATCGCCGTCACTCTTATCAATTGTCTCTCGCTCCTTACTTGTCTCGCACAGAATTTTTTTCATCGGTCTCCTTACGAATAGGCGTGCGCGTGCGCGTGCGCGCACAGTAAAATCGGCAACAACTTTTGTCGTCCACAAACGTTCGCTATTATTTTCGCGTTAATTTTACACAAAAATCTTGTCCATTTTACAAAAATGTCTGTTAATTTTACGAATATTTTTATTTTTTTGTAAAATTAACAACAAAATAATTGTGGACGTTTGGGGGGGAAAAGTTTGTTGAATGTAGAAATCTTTTTTACTGTGCACACGTGCTCGCGGAGCACGAAACGAACCCAGATAGCAAAAAACATCCGGTATGAAAAAGCGATTTTAATGGGTCGCGCATGTCCGTCCGGATGGTAATTGTAAGCTATCCTACGAGCAAAAGTTAACTTTTTGGATCGGTGGTGACTTTTGGACACCGTCCAGAAGGACATAAGAAACCCATTGGGATATCACTTTTTGATAACTAATTTTTTTGTGCTACCTGGGGAAGAACGCGCCTCGCACGACGTTCGACTGTTCGTCGAAGAATGACCACAGAAAACCCGTCTTGTCGTTCGTCGCGTTCAGTTGCGACGTTCAATGTATCCTCGTGAGATCCTCGACGATCTTCACCAAGTCGTCCACCGTCGCGTCCTTCTTCATTCCACTTCCGTCGTCGATCTGCAAAGAGTTAATTTTTTTAATTTCTTGTTATAGCAATCATTCAAAGACGTTCCTAAAAATTGGGCATTGCGATACTAGTATGAAAAAACTTTTTCTGACGAGTGTGAGTTTGCAGCACGAGCCGAAGGTGCGTGTTGCAATCACACGAGTTAAGAAAATGTTTTTGCACGATCATCGTACAAAATTTTATTTCACAAGGGACGAGAATGCGGAAAATGTGCACGCTTAGCTTACAATGTGCGTAAAACTGCTATTTTCGCACGGAGTGAAATAAATTTCGATCGCTCGATCGATAACGGGTTCGTTGATGCTCACCGCGAGGCCAGTCGCGACTTCGGCCATTTTTTCGTGATTCAGGTCGAGGAAGCTCTCGATCAGGTCGCCGTCGATGAATCCCTCGCACTGTTCGATCTTAAGCTCGGTATTGAAACTTCTCCAGAAATGGTGCTCGATCTTGCCGACGCTCTTTATGACCGAGGTGAGCTTGTCCTCGAGTTGCCGCAGGAATTCGTAGAATCCGGCTGGGATCTGCGTAACGAGACCTATCGCGCCGCCGACCGTGCCGAAGAGGACGCAACCGTTCGTCGGCGTACTCGACTCGCCGAGGTGCTGCATCACGAGCGAACCGTGACGAAAAACGTTCACCATGTCCCCGAGATGAAATTGACCGACCTCCTGCATCTGTTGTCTTTCCTCCTCGGACGTTGCGGCGCTGTCGGCAAAACAGAACATTTATTGAGAATATCGTACGAAGTGAGTCGAAGCGTTTGTTGGCTCGATTTAATTAACAAAGTAAGTTTTAATTAACAAAGTAATTTGCAGATGGGTTCCTCATTTATTATAATTTTGCGCGTAGCCTTCTATATCAGGACATTCGTTGATCGATTTTCGGCTTGCTCGTAGAAGAAGCCATGCCCAAAATTTTAATAAATAAGGAAGCCCTGTCCCAATTATTTTGCACCTTTTTTAAATTTGATTTGACTTCTTTTTTTTGCTGATAGAAAAATTGATTTCACTTATTTCACGATGATTTTCTGCGTCTGTTGTGAAGTACGAATTAAAAAAAAAAAAAAAATTAAAAACTTAGAAAACTTCGCGAAAACGGGAACATTGTGAGAATGCCGTACGAAAATTTCAACGTTTTTTCTGAATGTGATTTTTTCATCCTTCGAAACATTCCAAACATGTCTACATGAAAATCTCGAGAAAAAAACCTCACAAAAAAAGTTTCCTCCACGAGCAAGCAAAATTATTCTAAAAATCCCCGAGTATTCTTTACTCCTACCTATCCTTCTGGCAGACGAAAAGGTTGAAGCAATTCTCAGCTCCGAGAAAGGTGTCGTCGTCGAGAATCTCGATCGCCGTCATCCAGTTAGGATTGTAGTCCCTCGCGATTTCCTCGAAGCTCCCCTCCATAGTTTTGTACTGAAGAAGCGTGAGCGACCTCATGAGATCGCCGACGAGAACGAAGTCGCCCTTGGTCTTTAAGAAAAGCGCGATTATGTTGTTGAAGTGGCTGCACTCGAGCCTAAGTTCCTTCTCCGCGGTCCACTCGAACAGTCTCACGGTGCTGTTTATGCTCGCCAGTAGTTTCCCATTAAATTCCACGAGCGAGTAACACGATCCCTTGATTTCCTTCTCCGCAACCTGCGTCAACTTCCCGTCACTCCAGTAGAACAGCAGTATCCTACCTAGTGTGTGAATTTACCAATTAATAACATTCGTAACCATTTTTACCGGGAAAATTACCGATGAACTAATCGATTATTTAAGTAACAACAATTCTATCAACAAATGCACTTGAACTTTCAATTTAAATTTGATAAAATGTCTACAGTATAGCAGATCATTTAATCAGCGTTACATTTCTTCAATAAAAGAGTTACCGTCCGTAAAATACCGGATTATTTACCGGGCAATTGAACCGGTTATTTACCGACCCACATCGCCAATCCTACCTGCTTTGGGCTCGGACTCGTCAGGATTAACAAGCGCCGTCCCGACGACGAAGTACGAAGTCGGATCCTCGCCGAGCTTGGTCGATATCAACGAGAGCGCGTACTCGTTCGGCATCAAGGTATGAGCGTGAAGAACCTCGAAAGTGTGCTGATCGATGACAAGAAGATTGTGAACCTCGATTTCCTGTCCGACATCGCTCGCAGCGGTGTGTCCGGGTTTATTGTGCGACGCTATGTGGCTGCTCGTCGATGTCGAGGCCGCCTGAGTCGACGCCGATTGCCTCACGACGCTCACGCCGCTGTTCTCCTGCATGTCGACTCTCATGGTTATGACGCCAAATGTCTGCGAGCTCTCCTGATAAGTGATCCGCCTCGGCGATTCGCCGAGCGGCACGGTTCTTATGTGCAATTTCTGAATCTCATCTATCGTCCCGATCGTGACCGTGCTGTCGGTCGCGAGAGCGAGACTGTCAGCGTAAGACTCGGCGTTCAGCGAGCACATGTGATTGACCTCTTTGAGATTGACGTTGCTGAATACGAGCTTGTGATTGGACGAGTATATGACCGTCGGCCTATCGGAGCAAGCGAAGACATTGGTCGTCGAGAGTGATCTGAAAGTCCTCAGAACCGTCGGCTGAGTGCCGAGCGTGACCTTCTTCTTGTCGGAGAGAAGTCCGCTGTCCTTCTGTAGACTAAAGTAGTACATGCTTCCGTCTCCGAGGGCGCAGAGAAGATAAGTGTTGCCCTCGAAGCAGGTCATCAGTATGGACCTAGGAATAATCTCGCCGCCGAGGAGCTCCTTGTTGATCTCCTCGAGCGCCGGAAGCGTGAGGATCCTTATAGATATGTCCGTCCACAAGCCAACCGCGACTATGTGAGCTTCGCTGTAGCCGTCCAGCGGCGAAATGTCCAGACAAGCGACCTCGTGCTGCAGCGTCGCGCTGCCCTTCGCCACTATCCTGTCCTCGACTATCTCCATGTAGTAGAGATCGTTTCCGGTCGCGCAGAGCACCTGCCGACCGTTGCAAGCGACGACGCTTATCGTCCTCTTATTGTCGGGCTCCCACTCGGAAACAACGCTCTTGCTCTCGTTCGATATCAGCCTCGCCGAGTTCGGCGTTATCTGAATGAACAGATCGTCGGTTACGTTACCGGTGTGAAATGTTTGCTCGTCAGCTACATAACCGGCGATCTCCGTCTCCTCGACTTCCTCGCCGTTCAGTGTCAGAATTCTCGTCTGACCGACGAATGAGAGAACTAGCGTGTTGTCGAAAGTTCCACCGCCGCCTACGCGCAACGCCCACATTCCCTTTATGCCGGGCAGGTCTATGCTCGCGTGCTCCTGGATGCCGATTCCATTTCTTATTATCCTCAGAGAACCCTCCTTGAAGGCCCCCGAGCACGTGACCATCTGGCCCTGGCCCTGACGCTCGAGATCGACGACCGCCATGTCGACGATCGGCGCGAGGTTCGTGAAGATCTCCATCGGCACGCAGTAAGAGCCGTTCTCGTCGGCTTTCGTTATCAGCTTTATAAGCTGCGAGTCGCCCAATCGGCTGCCGATGAATATCACACCGTTGTCCAGGTACGTTATGCACTCCGGAATGCTCACCTCGCCGAGGAGCTCGACCTTCAGATCTTTTATCACGCTCGTGCCGTCAGCTTTCTTCTCGTGCTCGAGGAAGAGCATGAACAAGTGACCGGCCATGTCGCCGAGCAGGTAGCGCAGACCCTGAGCGTCGACTTTCGCGTAACACGTTATCGTGCTCTGCTTTATTATGGGTGGAACGACCGCCACGTAGGTCGTGCCGTCGTGGTAGAGGATGCTCTCCTGGCCGATTATTATCGCGCCGCATATCGGTGACGGTACCGGAATCACCATCATCGCCTCGCGCTCTACGTTGTCCTGTTTCCACAGGGTCTTCACGAATTCCTTGTCCCTCAGCGATATCTCGTGGGTCTTTACGTGACGACCGTTTATGTCCTGGTGGATTATTATCAGGGTCGGATTCGCGCAGCCGTGAAGAAAATTCACGTCCTGCACCTGCTGCTCGTCCATTCTTATGGAGGAGGCTTTCAGCTCCGGGTTGTCCTTGTCCAGTGGGATTATCTTGAAGAGGCCGTCATAGAGCCTCAGACCTATGACACGTGCTTTCGGGTCTATGACGGCTTTTATACCCGTTTCCGACGGTTTTCCTATGCGATCGGCAACATTGCCGTGAGCCTTTGTTATTATCTCGATCTCTTCGCCGTCGCCCGAACACTCCAGTATCATCGCATTGTAGCGAGTCGTCAGGAGAAACAGGAGATCTTTCTTTTCGTGCTGGAATAAAAGTAATAAAATATTGAAGTTGGTCGAACTGTAAATAGTTTGCACTTAATCCATTAATAATAATAATATTAAATGAAATAAACCGGATGAGATAAAATTTTTGGAAAAAAAAAATTCTACCTGTACTATACATTGTGAAAATAAATTGTGTATTGAATGTACCGAACTTGAGATTCGCTTACGCCGGTTACATTAATCAAACATTAATGAAATTTTAATTATATAAATATGAATGAACTTTCGTGTAAAATTAAAGTACCAAATATAAAAATTACAAATCTTTTGCACGGTAATTTGCAACAACAAAAATGTCCATTGGGAATAAAAAATTTACTGTAAAACTTGTGCCGCGCATGTGTTTGAAATTTCAGAAACAGTTTATCTAAAAAAAAAAAAAAAAAAATGCTCCGAGACTGTTAATTAATTTTCGAACAAAATTTTTTTAGTTTACAACGACGTCGATAATTTTTTTCGTTTGTTTATAAATTGACAAGGTCTTACCGGAGGCCGAAAGAATTTGACAACGGCAATTTTGCCGTAGATGCCGACTTCCTTGAGCGGCCTGAGGCCTTCCGGTGTGACGAGATAAATCTCCAATCTCGTGTTCTTTGCCAATATCAGATTGAGATCGTTGTGTGACGTAAAATTGCCTAAAAAATCAGGGACGAGGTTGACGTATAAGGTGTTTGCACAATAAGACAGATCGCTGTTGCAGCTTCGAGAGTTTTTGAAATTAGGTTAGCGCAACGAGTGTTCCGTAACCCTCGGGGGGGCTTGTTTGTGATTTAAAAAAAAAAAAAAAAATACTCACCGGTCACGCAGGCGGTTACGGCTGTGGGTTTGTGAGCCGTCACGACGTAGTGATGTGCCATGGTTTTCATCCTACGGATTCTTTACTTATCCACCTTTTGGAGCGGTGTACTTATATCCGATTGGAAATATCTCTCTGCCTCTTTGGTTACGATACTCTCTCCGAGGGAACACAAAATATAAACGCGGTGAATATATCTACGAATCCGTTTAAGTTAAAGCACCGCGATGTTGGCCATCGTGCTCGGATCAAAGACTGCCAATGCACGCCCGGTGTGTGACCGGTTGGGCGCATGCGCGCAGTGCGTCTCACTCGACGCGGGATAAATTCAAAGTACGGCATAACGCTAATCAACATCCTCAGCGACTTTTCGCACAAAATGATATTTCTGAATTAAGTTATTGTTATTATAATTGAAAATATCTCTCTACGTCCTTGATCACGATGCTCTCTTCGAGGAAACTCAAAATATAAACGCAGTGAACATATCTACGAATCCGTTCAAATTAAAGCATCGTGAAGTTGGGTCAGAAAAACTGTCGGCGCGCATGCGCGCGATGTCTCACTCGACGCGGGATAAATTCAAACTACGGCATAAGGCCAATCAATATCCTCAACGGTTTTCAGGCATAAAATCATAATATTTCTAAATTAAATTATTAAGTTTGTTGGTTGTCGTCGTCAATCCATTGCATTTATAACGTGGCAGTATTGATTTTTGTGTTTGTTTCTTTGCATCGATAATATTTCATGTATAATATATCGCCTTCTCGCAGGAGACTAAAACATCGAATTCTTTCAAGGTATAGAATAAAAAATAGGTCTACGAAGGATCAATGATATAGTTGTATATGTACAAATAGAGACGAAGAGCGTTTTTTCAGCAGTATAATTGTTTTCCGTACCGTTAAAATTGCAAAGCGAATGCGGGAGCGCGACGATCGACGCGCGCCGACGTTCAGGCTCCGTTCGCTTCTCGAAGTGATACCTTGTTTCTTTTTTCTTTTTTTTTTATTGGCGGCAAAGAGCCGTTGCGACAAAGCTATGCACAAAGTCAGTCCTGTGTGTTACAATTGCCGCCGCGACGAACCACCCTCTGACCGTCGAAGCGTGGTAAGATGAGAAAAGAAAGAGACGAAGGAAACAAAAAAAAAGAAAAAAAAATTACCCAGATACAATTAGCTTCTTAACATTTGTTTTTAATTAATTGTTTTTCGTTTGTAATGTCACGATCACTTGTAGATTGATTATAGTTTTTTCCAACATCTCGAGCCACGACACGTTGGTGAGCGAGCAGAGCAATTGATTGGCGCACGCCGAGCCGGTGCCCGACGCGCTCACCAGGTTCGATGATATCGACGTGCCGTCGCTCGATCGCTCGATCTTGGTGCTCTGAGATTTTTCGTCGTGAGCGAGACGCTCGTCGATCGTTTCGCTCGACTTCACTTCCCCTCCCTCCTTCTCAGTCTTATCCTTGTCCTCGACGTCCATTTCCGAGTTCGAGTCTCTCGAGCCGCGAACCTCGTCGGTCGGCGAGTGAGCTTTTCTCCTGGCAGTTTCCTCGCTTCCCTCCTCGCTGGCGGTGAATTTTCGTTTCTTCGACGGCGCCTCGGCCTCCTGCTGGCTCGCTTCCTTGATCCTCGCCGCTCTCGTTCGCGCGAGGAGCGTCTCCAGCGCCGGAAGCAGACTCGGCGGCGCCTCCAGTCGCGTTCCGCTGCTGTAGACCAGCGCGAGAGCTCGCAGATCTCCGGTCAGTCTGTGAGCCGAGACCTTTATGTCGACCGCCTCGACCATCGCGCTCATCGAGCTCACTAGATTGTCGATCAGCGAGCACGTCTGCTCGGTGAGCACGTGATTCGCTAGCTTCGGAAAGAAGGTCTTTAGAAAGGCGTGTATCGCCGGAACGCCCAACGACGATCTCTCGTCGAGGAGAACCGCGTCGACGTAGTCGACCGTGTAAGACGAACAGAGTAGCGCCGCTATGTGCTTTCGATCTATGTGCGTCGCGGCGTGAACGTCCAGCCACAGGCGCGGAAAGAGCGCCAGATGCAACGGTACACCTGCAACAATTTATCCAAGGTTGCTCGATGAGCCGTCGGAATTGGACGAAAATGCATCTATGGAAACTATTATTTTATGTAATTTCTTGCAGGCGACGACAGAAATTAAGAAGACGGTACTAGCCTTCGGTTCGACAGCCGCTCGGTATTTTTTGCCTCGTTTAGAGTTTTTTTTTTTTGCTTCCGCATAAAGTAAGGCGTTTTCATTTTTTTTATGTAGAGATTTTTAGTGCCAGAGTACTTAAAATAGTCTAAAACGTCATGAAATGCGATTGAAAAATACATAGAATGTATGCAAACAACGAAGCCTCGAAACAACAAATTACGTAAATTTTAGTTAGCGATTTTCTGCAATAAATGTTACGCTAAATTTTGACCGATTCAATTTTATGAGATTGTAGACATTCGTTTATGTTACGAAGAAATGTGCAAAGTAACTTGCATATGCCGTCCTCATTTATCACAACTTTGCACATAGCTTCCTCTATGAGGAGGCCAAAATCGCTCAACGAACTTTCTCATCGAGAAAGCTATGCTGAAAATTGTAACAAATGACGAAGCCATGTGCAACGGACTTTGCACTTTGCAACGTACTGCACATGAACACTTTTAGTATGTGTTCCATCTGTACGGGGTCCTTCCCCTTTTTAAACAACCCCCCGATTTCGTCCGCAACCGATTTATCCCCTTACTGTATCGCATTCGCAGAAAGGCGGAGGGAGACGGTCGAAAACCTGGCCATATACGGACAGCATTTTCTTTAAAAACCGGTGTTCTCGCTGATCCATTCTCGCTGATCGATCTCTCATACCGAAGCCCAGTACCGTCGATCTTTTAATAGCAAAAGAATTTATTCGTAACAATTGCTTGTACCTTCGAAGCCCAGCATCGCGCTTAGATTAACGAGAGTGTCGGTCATGCAGTCGTTGTTGATCGCGAGCCTGCACATAACGTCGATGAGTTCGTGGTACGGTAGATAGAATTCCAGCAGAGCGCTGTCGTACTCGGGATCGACGCCCTTCGCTGCTTCGAGCTGCGAATGAGGCACGGCCATTTGGACCATCGGCCTTGCGGGTCGCGAGCCCATTTTTCCCGCGGCGGTCGATCGCCTCGGAAGATACGGTCCGGGGGGAACCGCGGCGTGAGATTCTTGGAGGGCGGCGTGGCAGTGAGAAAGCAACGGCGCGAGAATCAATATTGCCTCGGCCGGTACGAGCATCACGAGCTCCTTCAGAAGATCTATAGCAAGATTTCGCATGTCCGGTGGATTGTATGTGTTCAACAGTGTCGCCAGTTTTCTCAGGACGTCCGGCCATTCCTTGCAATTGGCGAGTATGTTCCTCGCGTCCGGACCGTCGCGGGCCGTCCTCACGCAACGAACGAGCTCCACTATTATGGCTATCAATTCCGCCAGGTCACCGGCGACGTGGCACGCCGTCGCCTCGTGGTACATTATGTGCAGCATATGGAAAGCCTCCAGCGCCATGCTCAGACCTCCGTTGTAGACCACGTAGAGACGGTCGTCGTCCGATTCGATCAGGCATCTTTGAAACGTAAAAAAATCAAATAAGATATTAATATTAATAACATATTATATATAAAAATATATTAATATTAATTAATATATCAATAAAAAATATATAATTTAAGAAAAAAATGTTGGTCGATGATGTAGAGAAAAATTCGTGCAACGAGTACCGAAAAGCTGATATTAGTGTAGCCCAACAGGATCGTCCGTCCAGGCCTTGAAGATAAGAGGAGAGAGTTCCCCTTCTGAACGACGCGATCTCCGCCTCCTCCTGCTCCGTTTGATCGGGATGTCTGGTCACGAGTAGTTGCATGAGCTTGAAGAGCTCGTCCACAGCCTGCGAGAAACGGATGGTGAGTTAGTAGGGGAAGTTCGACGACGAGTCAGATGGCCCTCGTGTTCTGACCAACATGAAAACTAACCGGTCGATTGGTTCACCGATCCAACTCTGATTTCACGGTAATGCTAACCCTTGTATGTGTTGGATCGAAGGTTGGTTTACACTTGGATTTTCCGAAAACAATGCGATTTCGAACCCTAAGCCCGGAGCTATCGGTGTTCTCGATGTAGAGTCGCAAATTGAATTGTTTTTGGAAAGTCCAACCGTAAACCAACTTTCTATCCGACACATACAACGATTGCTATTAGAGTTGGTTTTGAAATATCAACCAAAATCCAACCAAATTGGTTCTGAAATATCAATCAAAACTCTCCAGAAGGTTGGATCAGAGTCGAATTGGCGCACCAATCGACTGATTGAATTGGAATAGATTTCCACATAGCACAAAAAAATGAGTTATCAAAAAGTGATTTCAATGAGTTCCATATGACCGTCTGGACGGTATCCGAAAGTCACCACCCGTCCGAAAAGTTCACTTTTGGATGTAGGATAGCTTATACTTATTATCCGGACGGACATATATAACCCATTGAAATCACGTTTTCATATCAGATGTTTTCTTGCTACGTGGGTTGATAGCAATCAACCCAAAGTTTTACGGTTGGTTGATCCGCGAGGGGCTCCGAACGACATTCACAATGTCTCACCGTAGAGTACTGGGTCGGATGAGGGGTGATATTTTTGAAGGCCCATTGAATGTTCTGATGGGCTGCCAGTTGTCTCGTGAAGACTCGCGAGTGCTGGCAGCAAAGCCTCAGTAGACCGTAGTACGCCGGCAGCATCACGCGATTAAAGAGCACCACGTCCTGGTCTTCGTGATCGGCACTGCGGTAAATCGAATTAAGTTAGTACGTTGAAATAAAAAATTAAAAGGGCTGAAGTACTCAGGTCGACGGACCTTTGTCAATGTGGATAATTATCGTCACTTTGCTCACAAAAATTGTAGCGACGTGTCGAACTTCACTTACAGAATATAATTGAACGCTATATTTTTCGTGATGTGAGGATTGTGAAGTATCATCGTAACATTTTCGGGACACTCGCAGCATACGTGATACCAAAACAGGAGAACCGCCTGCTTGTTGTGATGGACCGGAATACTGGGCTCCGAGAGTTTCGGATGAAAGAGCGTCCACAAGTCGTTCAAGTATTGTCCGAACTGAAATAAATTAAAATACTTCTGTCAATACTTCGTCCTGCATTTTTTATAACAAAATAATTCTAAGACTTCAGAAAATCCGATATAAAAAAATTGACAATATTTTGCACCTACAGTTATAACGAATTCCCGGTAAATTTTTTGCCTTTTATAATCTGTTAATTCTTATTTAACCCTTTGAAGCACGGTGTATCACAGATGATACGCCTCTTTGAATTCAGAAAAGATGCTTTAATAACCAACCCATGTATTTGAAACTTCATATTTGTGTAAAAAAAAGTGTGCTTCAAACGGTTAAATTTAATTAATATATATCATTATGTCATGATCACAATAACCAGTCAACACTAGTCAGTCTCTATTGTTATCACCATGTAACTATTTATTCATAAAATGAATAAAATAAATGAGGACCAACCATGAGTTTCTCAGTCTTCGAGACGGCGCAGTAAGTCAGGAGGGCAAAGTAGGCGGTGAGCGACATCGTCCCATGCGTCTGGATGTCTATGTAGTGTCTCGCAGGTTGGAGTAGTCTCAGAAGAGCGGTATAAATTTGATGCAAAATAATCGTAGCCTCGGACGACAATTGCAGTTCCCTCGACGAATTGCATCCCAAGCCGAGTCTGTAGGCGCCCCGGTAGCCCTGCCGGAAGTGGGTCGAGGGCACGAGAGAAACTAGAAGAAAAGCGGCGGCCGAGCGTACTCGATGATTGAGATGCTCGATCAGAAAGTGCTGAAGCCAAGTGTCGAGTCCCTGGAGAACCCAGGCGTGAGCGAGTTTGCTCCGGGTGACGGCAAGGGCGAGCCACTCGAGGGCTCCGTGAGGCGCGACTCTGGCGGCCTCCCAGACTCGGCTCAGTATCAGTTGGGTCATGCACGGAAGACCGCTCGGTCCGGAGCCCTCGGTCAGCAGGGTCAGCAGCTTGAAGAACGGCTGACAAACGTCCGTGTGCTTCGTGATAGCTTGAAATATCATCGTCACGATGTGTATCGCTAGTCTGTCGTTCCACCGACACAACGACTGAATCAAGTTTCGCGTTTGATTGAGATTTATCACGTCCCTGGTCTGCTGATAGAGGAACGGGAAGCCTTTGCCACCGGCCACGGCGTTGAGATCCGCCGGTGATAGAGTCAGTCTGTGGAAAAAATACTTCATGTACTAAAAAAAAATACTTCATGGACTAAAAAAAGTACTTCAGGTACTAGAAAGTATTTGAGTACATCAAGTACCGCGCAGCTCTGTTTTTCATAAATCGAAGAAAAAAAAACGAGAAAATTTTCTTTCGCGAAGCAACGCCAAAAAAAAAAGTACCTATGATCGGGTCCTCTGCTGCGCTCGACGAGTGTCGCGACGAGCGTGATCATTTTATCTAGCGACGCGGGTCTCAATTTCTCGGACGCCACAGCGAGTACAACTTCCTCCTCCTCCTCCTCCTCCTCCTCGCTGACGGCGTCGGCGGTCTCGTGTGTCTTGTGGCCCAAATAGAAGTTCACCATAGTCGAGACCGCCTGCACCCTTATAAGAAACAGAGTCTCCTCCTCGCCCATCTTGCTGAACTCGTAAAGAAAGCCAAAGTACTCGGTAAGATGCTTGAGATGTTGCTTGGCGTGTTCCATAAGCGACAGCAACATCCTGACGAATCTGGTGACGCACGACTGTGTGCCAACGCCGTTGTACTGGCTGCTACCCGAGTCGTTCTCGGTCTCGCACATGAGATAAAGCGGCGCCTGGCTGGGCCTCAGCCTCTGTATGACGTGAATGCAGAGCCTCTGGAACATCTGCCTGACCATCTGATTCGGACACTTGACAAGAATCTGTATCGGCCACCAGGAGTCGCCGGCCATCCTCTCGAGGAATCGAGCGCAAGCCCCGGCCGAGCCGTTGAACTGCTTCGTCAGCAATTCGACCCACTGCACCATCGTGGGTTTCTCCTTGGCGTGAATGAAAGTCTCCATGAAGAATGACGTCGAAAGCTCGGCGGAGAGCTCCGTAACGTCCGGCTGCATCGAGAGTAGAGTCTGCGGTATGTATCCGCATATCTGCCACATGAAACTGAAGTACGTGTGCTCGAAGATATTCTTGTCCTGAAGAAAGTGCGTGTTGTCCTGCCATATCCAGTCCTCGAGTTCCTTGTTGAGAACGAGCTGCGGACTGTGCGCCGGCTGAAGTTGCTGTGTCTGCTGCTGCGGCTGCTGCTGGCCCGACTGCGGCTGCTGCTGCGGCGTCGGTGACTTGTCGAAGGTCCTGTTGAGCTCCTCGAGACCGTAGGAGGACGCGACGCAGCTAACGGGACTCGAGACTGTGGCCTCCTCCTCCTTCGCCTGCTCGACGCTCGGGTCGCTGCACCACTCGTAGAAGAGCATGTAGGCCGAATTTGTCTTCTCAAAGCTGAAGTCCATGAACTTGTCGGTAACGGAGTCGTAAGTCTTACTCGTCATCTCGCCGCCAAAGCACTCGGCGGCGATCTGGCTCGGATCGAAGGGCTTCACCTCGGCGTCGTTGAACAGAAACCACTTGTCCTTGTTCGCCGACGTTCGATCTCTTATGAAGCTATAATAGTGTCCTCCGTCAGCAGTTCCGGTGTGAACGGTGACGCCTATGAGATCGTACTGGTAATGCTCCATCTGCGTCTCGGCGTCGCTCTTGGATTTCTCGTCGATCGACGAGTTGAGATCCATCTCGGTCGGTTCGGAGTCGTCGCCGGTTCTCGGGCCGGCGTCGCCTCCGCCTCCCTCGCGCTCTCGCTGCTCCTCGCGATAGTGCTGCGGCATGAGCTTCTTCTCGACGTAGCCGGACATGTCGAGCCTTAGAGGAAAGCTGAAGTGAGTGTTGACCTTCTCCTTGAGCATCGTTCCCATGTTGAAGGTGTAGCGCATCGTGTTGAAGCAAAGTATGTGGGGCAATTTTTTGAAGCAAGCTCTCTTCTCAGCCCGGGCCTTCTTGCCGCACTGCGAGCAGGTGTACATGTTGTCGCCCTCGAGGGTGTCCTTGACGGTGACCTCGTCGAGGCTCTCGTAGAGATTTCTCATGTCGGCGACCTGGCAGCGAACAGTGTAGAATTCCTCGAGGGTCCTGCTGACGTGCTCGCAGTCGAGCGAAACGACGTTGTTAGATATTACGCCGCAGAAGAGGGTCTTAACGAGGTGTTTGAGATCCGAAGTCATCTCCTCGAGCTTCGAGACGAGATCGATGAAGAACTCGGCCATGTCCTTCTGTTCGCCGGTGTTGAGCGGCTCGTGGTTCATCGTGTAGACCCGACAGAAGCTCCGGGGATTGTAAGCCTTCCGCTCGGACTCGAGGAGATAGGCGAACATTCGCTGAAGCTCGCGCAGCGTGAGTTGGTGCTTGTTGGCGCGATTGCAGTCGGCGCCGAGAATGGCGACCCGGGCCTGGGGCATCATGTAGAGATGCTGCATGCAGCTCGCCATGTAGCAAGTGGCGCCGAGGTTGGTGAGGCCGACGTAGCCGCAGTCCGATCGGCCATCCTCGTGCGGCCAATAATCCCACGGGTAGGGCGAGTGCGGTCCGGGCCGATGCTGGGCCAGGAGCTTCTCGTGAAGAAGCCGATAGTTCTCCGGCGCTGACTTGACGAGCTCGACCAAGAGATCGAAAGCCGCGGATCTCGAGACCTGACTCTTGCACTTGGGCACGTGCTTCATCCTCGGATTGGGCAGGTCGAAGAGAAAGTCGAAGACTCTGTTGAGCAAGTTCTGACCTATCTTCGCCTGCTTGCAGGCCGGATTGTGGGTCATGATGTTGCAGGTCAGATTGAGAAGACCCACGAGAGCGTCGTCCTCGACGGTGTTGTGACGAGTCTCGAGATGCTCCCTGCCGAGCACGGAGTCAATGACACGACCGGCGAGGGCCTCGAGGTCGACGCTCGTTCCCTCGACAGCGCCGCTCTCCGCCTCGGACTCCGCGCAGCCCTCCCTGATCGCGTCCTCCGGCAGGGCGTCGACAAGCCTGCAGACCAGCCAAAAGTAGTCCCTGCAGGCCGGACCGTACGGCTCCTTGCCGTCGTCCAGGGCGGAGTGGAGGTGCAGAGGGAGATCCGGTCGACGTCGGTGAGACGGTTGCATCGCCTCGGCGACGACGAGGTACTCCAGCAGAGTGTTCAGCATCGGCACGATCAAGCCCGAAGCGTCGGAGCGCCCCGTCTCGTTCTCGTCGTCGTCATCGGTTCCGGTCGTGCCGAGGCAGAGTCTGTAAAGCGCTGTGCAGACTTCCCGCCGCACCGCCGGTTCGGGGTCCTCGAGGACCAATCGGCGCAGCCAGGTCCTGCCGAAGGTCGACGAGGCCGGCGAAAAGAGACACTGCCTCACGCTCGGATCGCTGTGGACCCAGCAGACTAGCAGCGCCATCGCGTAGTGTATCACCTGCGATCTCCCAAAGAGTCCCGTCTTGTAGTGGTTCGGATCGCGCGGCATCGAAGCCTCGTTGAGGATGCTCGTCAAGCGAGGCATAACCGTCTCGACGACCATCATCGAGAGCATCGCTTCGCTCAGTCTCGGCACGATGAGTTTCTCGGGCTTGTGCTTTCGGCTCTTCTTCTCCTCCTTGACGACCCCGAGGTGGCAGAGCTGCTTCAGGAGACTCGCGAGGCAATCCTGCTGCCACTCGCTGCCGTCACCGCGCTCCAGACAGCCCGACATGAATATGTCGAAGAGATGACGAAGACCGCCGTGCTGAACGAAGAGCGTCGACCAGGCGACCGGCTCTTCGTTCTGGGCGGTTTCCTTTGACTCGCTTTCGGGATTCGCCTCCTCGGAGATCGTCGCTGAGGAACTCGGCGCGGTGTCACCGCCGCCCTCGTGCACGGGCGTTATCGTCACGGCGCTCGCGCAGCTCGACGACGAGTTGTTGCTCGACGACGAGGGGGTCGACGAAGAGGGATTTCTGCGGCTCAGAGACTCGACGATGTAGAGAGAGTACATGAGCTTCTGCGGACTGGCCGGGTCGAGGAGTTCCGGGAGGGAAGTCTCGCCTAGTTTCTGAAAGCCACGGAGAAGCGTCGGGCTCGTCGGCAGTAAGGTTAGGGTGTCCCAGACGCGACGAGAGAGCACCTGCGCCTTGGTGTTAGCGATTTTTTGCCCGCCCTTTACGCTCGTTTTCATTGCGCTCAGCGTTCTCATGAGAGTGAACAACTGCTCGAAGTACTGAGGCCTCAGCAGCAAGAGAGTCGGCAGAGATTCCTTGGGCGGTGGCGGCAGCAAGGACGCCGAATCGATGTCACGCTTGCCGTTCGCGCTTCCTCGACTTCCGGCCGTGCTGCCGCAGCCGCTCGTGCCGCGCGCTCCAGCAGCGCCCAGCGAAGTGAAGACGAGCTGTCCGTCCTTGAAGCCCATCTCCTGGAGGGTTTTCTCGTCGAAGTCGAAGGTCAGCTCCTGACCCTGCGTTATCATCCTGATAGGCCCGTCGCGGTCGGTGAGAAGCGTTCCCAGGACGGAAGGCGCGCTGCCCGAAACTCCGACCGACGAGGAGGTCGCGACCGAGGAATCAACGGCGATGGCCGCGGCCGCCGCGGCGCCGGCTCGTCCGCCGTTCTGCGTGTCGTCCCACCACTTGGCGACCTCGGCTCGAAGATCCGCCACGTAGTCGGTGCTCAGCAACGAAAAACTCGTCTTGTCCGGAATTCCCGCCGGCTGAACGAATATCCTCATGTGCTGACCCTTCTCCGGGGTGTTCATCGCCACGTGACTTCCGGCGCCGCGCCCTTCGAGCGCCCAGCGACGAAGATGATAGGCGTAGCGCTTGCGGAAGGCTTCCAGATGCGTTCGCAGAAGCAGCAGCGCTCGTTGGATGCAGCGCAGACTCGCCTCCTCGTTGTTCTCGAGGTCGGCGCTCGCGGCCGCGAGGTGTGTCATGCACTGCGAGACGAACTCCGCTTCCTGGGTGAGCTGACGGGACATGTAGTAGCCGTTCAGGTACTGAATAGCCGCCATGCTGACGTCGGTGCTCTTTGCTCGAAGAGCGATTCTCCACAGGAAATCCATGCCGACCGAGTCGACGTCGCGCAGCGGACGATCGAGATGCGCCGCTGCGAGACGAGCGAGATTGCAGAGTTGCTGAAAGAGACTCAAACCGGTCATGCTTATCGTCTCGGGGGGGAGACTGGGTAGTTTTCTGAGGCACAAGTGCTTGAGAGTGTCCATGCCGAGTGCGTGTTGCTCGGTGGATTTCGCCTGGCTGAGCAGCCAGCTGAATAGCTCGTCGGCGCAGGTCGGATCCTGCGAGAGACACTGCCAGAGTATGTCGACCTGTTCGAGGCTCAGCCGGAAGCAGTCCGGCGAGCCCAGCGGCGAGAATATCGACGAGAGAAACTGCAGTCTCACTTGTATCTCGGTCTGATGCGAGTAAAGATTGTTGGTACTCGCGCTGTTCGCTCCGTTAGCGCTGCTCGTGCTGCTGCAGCTGCTGCTGCTTCCGGCCGTGACGCTCGCGTTCGCGCTCGCGTATGTCTTAAGATTGTTGAAGAAGTGCTTCATCATTCCGCGCTCTCGATCGGCCCACGTAGTTATCGTGTGAGCGTCCATCGCACCGAACTGCTGGAAGCTAGCCAGTAGCTTCGGCAAGAGTCTCAGCGATATGACGACGGACTGATTGGCGGAGAGATTCTCGAGGCAGCCCTCGATGAACTTCATCGGTATGAGACGATCGACGTTGAAGCAGAGCAGATTGCAAAGTGCCTTCTCCGCCTCGAGGGCGAGACCCTCGCCCAACTGGCCGATCTTGTCGTCCTGCAGAAGATCCCAGAGCAGCGTGCTTCCGGGTTTGCAGACGATCTCAAGGTTGAACTGAGACGCGAAGCGCGAGGCCGAGGCGCCCGTTTTGCAGACGCTCTCGAGGTTGAACTGCGAGCCGAGGCGCGAGCCGGCGGTCTGCTGGTGAAGACGATTTCTTCTTCGAGTCCTGTCGGAGATGCGGGGACGAAAAAATACCCTCTTGGCGCTCATTCCCGGCTGGGAGTGGTGGTGGGCGTGGTGGTGGGGATGATGGTGATGATGCGGCTGATGCTGAGGATGATGCTGGTGATGGTGGTGGTGGTGAGAGTGCGGATGGTAAGCCTGCATCTGAATGGCCGTCAGGTGTCTCGCGGCGAGCTGGGCCAATTCCTCCTCGCAGCCGCTCTCCTCGCCGTCGAAGTCGGCCATGTTTTTCTCGCTCTTGTTCGATATTCTGCTGCTGTAGGAGCCTTCCTCGTCGGAGAGCATTTCGTCGAGGCCCGAGGGCAGGAACGGCTGCCCGGTAGCGTGAACCAGACCCGCGAGATCGGATATAACTGCGCTGGTGCCGTCGCCACCGGCACTACCGACGACGACGCCCGCTGCCACGGCGTTGTCGCTGTCGTCCTCGTCGTGCGACGATTCGACGGAGTCCGGCCCGCGCTCGCCGCGGCCGTCGACGCTCACGAGAGACATGTACTTGTCGCTGCTGCTCTTGCCCCGCAATTGCAGAGCGCCGACTGCGGTCGGCACTTGCTGATCCGTCGGCTCCATGCCGAGCGAACGCTGCTGTTGCTCCTTCACGCAGTCCAACGTGTCGCGCGAGACCTTGCGACTCTCCAGCCGTGACTCCTTCCGCATCTCGAAGTTGTCCTTGGCGACGCTGTTGCGGACCTCGCGGGCATCCACCGCGTCCTCCGTTTCCACTATCTCGTTCAGGGTCACCTTGTCTTCGTGGGGCAACTCCGAGACCCGCTTCTGAGGCTTCTTGCGCTTTCGGAGAACTTTTCTTTTCTTGTTCTCTTGCACGATAGCCTCCTCGGTGTTAGATTTTTCCGTGTCGGCCTCGGCGTCCGAGGCGCTCTGCGCTTGCTGCTTGTCTTTTGATTCGTTGTCCGTCTTCGTCGTTTCGGTGTCCTCGAGGACCGGATCGTCGATCGGGCTCGAGGCCGTCGGAGGACTCTCCGTCAGCATGTCGATGCTCGGACGATCGAGTTTCGACGATTGAACCACTGAGAAATCCTCGACCTCCGCCAGGTTCGACTCCACCGGCATTTGACCCGGGCTTTTGCCCCTTTTGCAATTTCCTGGAAGATGAAGCATAGACTTTTTAATTAATTTATTTTTTTTATCAATTAATTTTACGACAAATTTTTATCAATTAATTACAAACACGACAAAAACGTGTTTGGAATTTGTGTGGAAAAATTAAGAAAAAAAAAAAAAATTTTCTTAATTTTTCCAGTCAAATTCCAAACACGTTCGAAAGAGATCGATACAGATCGATAGAGTTGGAAGGAGAGTTATCGTTTTACCTTCGCAATCGCTACTGTCGCCCCTCGCCTGTTTCCTCGGTGAAGGACCTTCGGACGGTGCCGGACTCGGTTCCTCCTCGTCCTCTTCGGGACTGCTTGCGTCGATGCCGCTCGGATCGCTGCTGCTGCTCTCGCCGACGCCATCGCCGGTTCTCGACAGATCACGATTTTTCACCGTCAAACTACCGGGATATCCGGGACCGCCGGAGGTCCAGATAAATTTGATGAGAGCCGACGCGAGAAACAAGCTCTGCTCTGTGTGATCCTTCGGTTCGAGTTTTCCGAGAAGCGAGTACAGATGAAGCACCGGCGTCGGAGCGAGATGTTTGACCAGCGGTGCGAGAAGATCGTAAACCGGACGCGCGCAGTGCTTGAGCTGCGCCGCCTGCCACATCGTGTCCATGTCGGAAGACGTTATTCGACCTTCCATGGCCAGAAAGCTCAGCACGATGTGACTCTGTTTTATAACTTCGGCGTGCAAATTCGGTCCGAATATGTGAGCTATTATGTTATTCTCCGTTAGCCATGCGGCGAGAGCGTGGCCAACCTGTTCGACTTCAGCCACCGTCTCGCTGTTGCACAGCTCATTGAATGCCGTTATGTGAGCGTTTATCTGGGCGACACCGGCCAGTCTCATCGTTAATGTTGTGCTCGTAAAGTACTTGAAGGCAAGGTCGAGGCCGTCACGATCGAACGTCGGTAGAACCGCGTCTATGGGATCCTTCACCGCGCTCCACATGAAATCTATAAAAAAAAAATTAATGAAAATTCCTCATTACCGACGTGTGAATCAAAAGAGGCTATTTTTTTTAAAGATTCAAAAGTTCAAAAGATAAACGTGATGCAGCAAGTTCAGCGCTACCGATTTGATATTCATAAAGATAGTCAAATGAACAAAATTATGATCAAAGAATGTACAAGTTTGTTAAATAAATAATTCTGAAGAGGGCCAACACTTATGGCCGAAACGTAAAATAACGAGGTTCGGAGTTTCGCACTGTCTTTCCAACTGACAGTGCCGATGAGTCGATTGCAGCCGTAGCAAAGTTAAACATTTTTCGATATCGAGCACTGCCCGACTAGCGTACAAAAAAAAACTATCCCTGGAAGAGGAGTTCATCGGGAGGGATGTTGGCAAAATTGCTCGCAATTCGGCAATTTCCATTCACTCACCCGCCATCGTTCTAACAGCCGGTGTGCGAAGCTCCTTGTCCCCGAGCCGACACATGTACTTCATAACTCGACTCCGTAGCGGCGTGAACAATTGTATAACGCTACCGTAATTCAACCACAGCTTGAGATTGCATATAACTGCAACCATGGAATGTGCCAGACCCACCGGCAGATGATCGGCCGAGTCGAAACACGCCGACATCAGTTCGAAGCCGCCTTGATGACAAAATACGGATACGGCACGAATCAGCGGCGCCGGCACCTCCGGATCGTGCGGCTCGCAGTATCCTCCTTCGTCCTGTTTACACAATACACCCATTAATCCTTTTATTACCCTCTTTACTTTTTTTCGGTACGATTAAGTTCGTTAAGTTACGTGAAAAATATATTGTAAAGAACAAATTCATTTAAATTCATATAAATAAATACATGAATATATTAATAAAATTTAATTAATTCTTTGCTCTCCAACGCTATATTGTTTGACTGTATTATATAATTATTTTAGTTCGAATTAAATTCGCTAAGTTACTTGAAAAATAAATTAGTAAGAAATTCTGTTAAAAATATTAAAATTGTAAATGACAAATTCATCTAAATAAATAAATTTAAAAAAAATGTAATGAAATTCTTTGCTCTCTAACGCTATATTGTTTGAAGCAAACTCTGTACCTTCACCGGTGCCAGTGGATTCAAAGCCCCGCCGTGTTTCATCGCGATATATAGAGGAAAATTCAGCAGGAAGATCTTCGAAAGTAGATGAAACAATTTTTCCCTGTCCTGCTGAGACCAGTGATGCTTCGGATTGCACGACGCGTCCGAACTTCTTCCGCCGCTCGGTCCATCATTTTTTTCTCTATTCTTCTCCTCGTGGCCGGCTTCATCCCTCTTCCGTTTCTCCGTCTCCTCCGTCTCTCGTACTTTTCCTCGTTCCTCGGTCTCTTCCTCGTCCTCCGTCGTTCGTGCCGCGCCCTGACCACCGGCCTCACCATCGTCTGGCGGTTTCCTCTTTTGACGAATAGCTCGGAGCTGTTGGAGCGTGCACAGTACCACGCTCTGAGTTAGACGGACGAAACGATCGAAGTTCTTGGCCTCCCGGTAACAGCACATACATTGCCTGAAACATACATTGCCGGAAAAATGAAAAAAGTTACTCACTAAAAAAAAAAACTCTTGATTGAGCTCGTCGTTCGTGCATAACGATTCTAGCAAAAGTAATCCTACAATTAGCCAATTCCGATAATTTTAATGCTCTAGAATATTTATTCTATTTATCATACTTTTCCCTTGTTGATTTGAAGTGTTAATATAAAAAAAAAATACATATATAGATCACTTTTTTCCTTTTTCTCATCTATATGCATTTGTATTATGTTGACCGACAGGTCAAATGTATAAGCAGTGCAGAAATATTATAGGCAGTATATAATTTTTATCACAAGCCCAGTGTGATAAAATTAATATTGTAATAAAATGAACATAGCAAACTATGGTTTCTATGATTTACACATGAAATAAATTTGAATTTGAATTTGAGTCGGTGGTATAGTTTTGTTTGTTTTGTTTTTTACTTCAACATACCTCTGAACCCATTGATTGACGTAGTGCAGTATCGTATCAACGTCTATGGCACAAAGGGAAACGACGTCGTCCGGCTCTTTCGAAGCTCGCTCTTCGTCTGCAAAATATCAAAATAGTTAAGAGCGAAAACAATACAGTAATATAGCGACAGTACAAACAAAAAGAGAACGCACCGGATCTAATAATCATTTTTTTTTCTTTCTATACAATTTCAACTTTCACAAGTCCACTATCTACTCAGGTTTGACTCTATGAACAACTATTAAAGCGGCTCTTAAATTTCTTCTCCATCAACATTATTCTGTACAAAATGCAATGGTACCTCATTCTTTATATTTGTCTTTTCTTTGAAAAAGGACTTCTCCTGTAAACTTGTAAATAAATAAAAATGAAGAAAAGGCTTAAAAAATTTTAATGTCTAGCATCCACAAAAAAAAAAAACTCCGATATGTAAAAATGTATATTATAATTAAATAAATTGATATATATTTTTTTTTTCTCTTCCTCTACCAACTATTACACGCTCCGAGGCGCTAAAAAAAATCACAGTGACACTGGTACAATCCCCATGGATTTATTAGGAATCTATTAGTGCTATACAGCGATCGTACTATCCGTACGATCTTTGTACATTTTATACAAAACAAATTTTTTCCTATGAATATATACTTTTTTATATAAATAATTTGAAATAAAAACCAACACTGCACAGCATTCTGAGATATGCAAAAAAAATGCTCCGATCCATGAAAATGTCTATAATGTTGTCATTCAATAAATTGATCAATTGATATCTGTAATTTAATTTTTCTCGTCCTCCTCCATCGACTGTTAGTTAGTCTAAGCGCTCAAACAAAATATCGCAGCCATGCCAATGCGATCTGCGCAGATTAGTCAGAAGCGTATTGTAGAGCGATGCAATGTTCTGAGATCTTTGTACGATTTACTCAAAGCAAAAATGTAAGTGCCAGGAAACACTGGGCAGCATTCTGAGACAAGCTATATCCGGCGTCGGCAAAAAATGATCCTATATGAAAAAATGTCCATATCGTTGTGATTAAATAAATGTATATATATATATATATATATATATTTGCTTTTCCTTCAACAACTATCACTCGCTGCAGGCGCGCAAACAAAATCACCGCCACGCCGGTGCGACACCCGTAGGTTTATCGAAAGCCCACCGTAGAGTAAGACCAGGATCGGCGATTCAGTACATTCTATTTTGTACAAATCTAAATCAAATTTGAAAAAATACGAAACGACTTCAGTGCGCGCGAGATCGACGTGCAGCGCGACGAGACATCGCAAGTTTCTCGCTCGGAGCGTCCGTGTCCCTGCCGTGGGATAAACAACGCGAGAAAACGAAAAATCGATTACGAAACTCCGAAGCAAAAAAAAAAAATAAACAAACAAATTTCCAACCCCCCACCCCCTCCGAGAGCTTCAAAGCTGTCGGAGCATTAGGTTAGACGGACGTGAGGAGTCCCTAACATTTTCGTTCTCAAAATATATATTGCACGCGAAAAAAAAAAAAAAGAGAGAAAGAAAAAAGAAAAACTTACACGAGAGTAGGAGATCGTGAAAGTCAGCGCACACATCGCACATGGTTTCCTTCCTCGTGTCCCTTAATTATCGTTCGATCACCTCAAGTCCATCACTCGCTTTCACCACCGTCCACCTCCGGAGTTGACACCGATATTGTTAAACATTTCCCAAGTTTTTTATGATCGTCAACAGTGGATTATGAATCCCATCAGTCACCATATTGGTTTGTGACTTTTTTTTATGTACATATATATTCTAATGTGTATGTGTATATGTATATATGCACACAAGCTCTTTGCTCGCGAGACGAGGCTGCGTTCGCGAATGGTCGGCTCACTTCACGCGGCTGTCAGGCACATCCTTTATCCCCCCACTGCTTTCCGACCGTCGATGCACCTGCTTAACCCTTTTTTCACTGTGCGAAATAATGTCAGGCTGATTTTTTTGCTTCGAACGACGGAGATGGAATTTCATGAAAATTTATGCCGGATCGGGGACGAACGAGTGGCACGACACTGTCGAGGGATTGTTTAACTGTAAACAGTTGGCGAATGTGGCGTTGACAGATTACAGCTGACCGAAGACGACGCCATCGCTGCGAAGAGCGGATGCGTTCAGACGCATAGGGAGAAGCAAAGTGCAACGCCACGTTATTGTAAACGGCTCTATAACTATATATATGGCGAATATCTTTGTGTACCTCGTGCACGGGGCCCGCGATAGAGGTGCGATCCGACGTACGATTATTCGATTGTTGTCAGAATTGTTGTAAGTTAATTTGGCTGGCTCGTAGGACAGGATAGGAAGAAACTTTTTTTTTTTTAGGCAGCGTCTTCCGAGCTTTCGGAGGATCGAACGCTGGACTTTTTTATGCTTCGTTCTTTGACAGGGGATGACAGATGATTCAGGGGTGAATGCACCCTGCAGAGAAACTGTTCCGCCGGATCGGGACGATGCGCGATCTTTTAAAAAAAAACGCTCCGATCGAGCGCGGCGCCAGTCCAAGACAGATAACTGACGCAACACTGCGTTCCGGTATTGATTGACGCTTGCGATATTCAAATTGCGAGGACAAATATGGATTTTGGGAGAGTTAACTAATACCCATAATATACGAACCTATGATGCGGACAGGAGCATTTTAAAAGTCTATCGCGGAATCGTACCATGGTGCCCCCTGGATCCGCCCGCTCGGGTCGCTGGGAAGCCACTGCGGCGATAATGCACGATAGGTTGCGACTCGCACGGCAGCGAGAGCGCGTAAACTTAGCATAGATTAGCACAAAAAAATTAGTTATCAGAAAGTGATCTAAATGGGTTACAAATATTTAACCCATTTAGATCACTTTCTGATAACTTTTTTTGTGCTACCTGGGTAGTAGAAAGAATAGGCTAGCCTAGGAGCACTAAATACAGATATACTTTCAACGTAAAACAGAGCGCTCTCTGCTCAAGCTTACTCTGAAAACGAACGGACCTAATAATAGTAATTTGCGATACAAGTGCGGTAAATCGAACTTTATATACGCACGCTGTGAAGTGCAACTCACTTCACACACACCGTGTGTGATGTTCGCTGCGCCGCACTAGTATGGCATATTTTCTGTAACGAATCCAACAGAAGTGCTACTCCATGCTTGCTGATTGTGGCGCTGTAAAGCCCAACTGTACAAATGTAAAATAGAAAAAGATGCGAATGAATGAAAATAATGAAAAAAAAAAGGATACGTCGGAAGTGCGAATCGACGAAAATCTTTTTGAAAATCTACCGTAGAATCGCACCACGGTGCCCCCTGGGCTCCCCGTACTGGCTGGCTGCGGAGCCAGTACGGCGATAACGCAGGGTAGGTTGCACTTCGCGTGTCACCGAAAGCACAGGTGCTCGCACGGATAGACACAGAGAGAGAGAGAGAGAGAGAGAGAGATAGATAATAAACTAATAAACAAAACCGTGGTCTTCGGAGGACACGAGAAGTTTCTTGTCGGAAGATCGGTGCATCCAAGTTTCGCCTTCGACGAACTTTCGTCCGCGCTCTACCCGTGCGGAAAATTTCCGACGATTTCTCGAAACTCCCGTGCGTTTTTTAATCGTGTCAAACATAACAAATCCCGATCACCGAAGACACATCGTCGGAGGTTCGACGAGTGTGTGACAGCGTTGCGTGGGAGTCCCAGAGAGTCCAGGACCAGGCCAACGATAATGGGCAGCACGGACAAGGCCGTAATAACGGGCTTCATATGCAGGCTTTGCAGCAAAATGAATCGCTTCGTTATTCACATTTACGGCGAGGAGGGCGCGAGGCTCAAACTCGCGGAAAAAATTAACGCCTACTTACCGATCACCGTAAGTCACGGCTAGAATCTTTGTCAATCTGTTTGTCGACGAGCGAAATGCAACCCCGAATCAAACGTCGTCTCGAATACCTCGAATACCCGTATCGAGAGCTGCTGCAAAGCGGAAAATCTGTTTTTTACTCGACGGATATTTACTTATTTTTCGTATTTTTTTTTCTCTTTTTTATAGCTTCGGTAAGAGCGCAAATTATAGTTGCGAATAATCTCTGCCGATAAATTTTCACGTTTCGTATTTCAAGGGCGAAGGAGCAATTCTTTATTTATTTATTTATTTACTTATTGGTATAATTATGAGCTAAGCGCAATCACAGGCACGATACGTTTACGTATCGGCCGAACGGTCAAAAGCCAATTTGAGAGAGTGTGTCGCAGAAATAAGCAAATATATGATAAATATATAACATACATTTGCTGAACGAAAGTAATACAAATTGGCAATAAAAGAAGTCTTAGAAAATGCCTAAATAACATAAATAACAAAAATACGTAACATTGCCAAATTTTAAGAGCAAAAAAGTGGCATAGCTAACTAGACGACGATACACAAATTCGGCAGAATTTAAATGAGCTCGCGTCAATGTTTTGGATTCATACTCCGGTTCTCGGCTCATTCTTAGTACCTTTTTCATATTTTCTGTTTCCATTTTTTGCACTGCGTGATTATGTTGGCTCCGACCTGTAACAGTTCTATGCTATTTATTAGACACAGAAAACCGCAATCACACTCATACCTTGCACCGAAGCTGGACAAATATCCTAAGTACTTGAAGTACATGTTGAAGTATCAATCACTTGCATTACGTATTGAAGTATCAAGCACTTGCATTACGTATTGAAGTATCGAGTACTTGAAGTACGTATTGAAGTGCCAAGTACTTGAAGTAGGTATCAAATTATCGAGTAGTTGAAGTATGTATTGAAATGCCAAGAACTTGCAGTATGTATTGAAATGCCAAGTACTTGCAGCATGTATTGAAGTACTGCGTATGTGGAGTACATATTAAACTATCGAGTACTTGAAGTACGTCTTAAAGTGCCGAGTACTTGAAGTACATATTAATGTATGGAGTACTTGAAGTACTGAGCACTGGATAGGTTCTTGAGTACTAATGTATCGACTATTGCCAGAACTGAATGGCTGAAGTTGCGAATACTCCGCACTACTCAGTACTCGACTCTTCGATGTGTGCTTCAAGTATTTAGCGTATTTGGTCAGTTGCGAATCGTACGTCTTGAAAAAAGTGCTTGGCCTGTAATAAATAAGTGAATAATTTGTTCAAGGTCAAAGTCAACGACCACTTACCAAAGACGGCTTGCCTGCACTGCATAGAACGACTGGAGGCGCACCACGAACTCATGGAGCAGATAATCATAGCCAGGAGGCAACTGGGAGCGGAAACGAAGATGAATCCAGTGAGCTCGTCTTCCACCGCGACGACCGTATCGATGGACGCCACACCTGCTTCGGGTTCGCCTCCGTGTTGACAATTGTTTTTGAAGAAAGATCTGCTCCCTCGACGACGCTCCACATCTCGCACCGCCGTATCATCAGAATCTTGTCAGCAGTCGAAGATCATGTAGAAGTCGCGATAATGGAGCTGGACGAATGCCTCGAGTACCCGAAGAAGGTATTCGATGCACCCGAGTACGCAAAATATTTGGTCTTTCGATTACTCAAAGTGTTCGCTGAGCTCCAATGCAGAGAGACAGGCCGCTACAGTGGCCAATCACGAAAGGCCACGAAATTTTTACTCGCGTCAATATGTCGTTCTCGTCCGCGATTTTTTTTCAAGATCCGCGAACTTCACGGGGACAATTAATTTACCATCAGAGTGTTGTCCGCAGTCGAAGATCATGTAGAAGTCACAAAAATGGAGCTGGGCGAATACCTCGAGTAATCGAAGTCGGTACTCTATGTACTTGAGTACTCCAAGTACTTGGTGTTCGGATGAGCGCTCCAATTGCTCAAAGTCGCTATTCGATGCACTCGAGTACTCCAACGCGATTCGGTACTTGGATGCGCGTTTCGATTACTCAAAGTATTCGCCCAGCTGCGCTGCAGATATTCAGGCCGCCAGCCAATCGGAGGCCGCGAAATTTTTACTCGCGTAAAGGCGTCGTTTTCGTCCGCAATTTTTTCGACGGCCCGCGAGCCTCGCGACAAGAAATAATTTACAAACGAAGTTTACATTGCCCCCAGGCGATATGTAGATAATTTTGTACTTCGATTTTTTACTCGACGGCGAAAATAGCGAGCTTAATTTTTGCCGATCGAGCGTCGTGAAGCCTCGAGATTTTTTATGTTCAACGGTGGAGCACCAAAACTGCATAGAGACATGTACTCTTAGACTAACGAATTTTATAGAGATATATTGTTTGCCCGAGTTCAATTACCGTCTAATCGAATCATGCCTCGACCGAGACGGTAAGCTCGAACTCAATTTTGTTTCTTGTTTTATTATTATTATTATTATATTTTGTGGTGATATTCGTTTCTTCTTTCTTCACTATTTTTCTTACAACGAAACGTTTCGCGGAACGACTCGTAGATTTTCCGCGTCGTGATATCGAATCCATCGTACGGCTCGTCGCCGACGGTTGCGATGATTTATGCATTATACGCACGCATACAAACTTAATCGAGCCATCGCCAAATTTCAAGCTATTCGAGTCGCAACTATTCTTCCGCGGTCGGTCGCAAAAATTATCAGGGTCGTACACAGAATACGATACGCGAAAGCCCGTCTCGTTTTTTTTTTTAACTGAATTGGATATTAATTTACTAAATTAATTATGAGAAAAAGAGGAAAGCGAAATCGTCGATTTAGATAGGAATATTCGTTTAAATTTTAATCGGTGCGTACGATAAGGAATATATATATTATGTACCATGTATTTTTGTGTAAGACGAGCAGGGAGATCGAAATGTTTTAATAATCGCTTCCCGGCGATTTACCATTTCACCCCCCCCCCCCCCCCCCCACACACACACACACACACACGCGCGCGCGCGCGCGCGCACACACACACACAGAGACAGACAGTCATACGTAAAGATACATAAAAAAAATACATACCCACTCCCTGCCAAAGGATGTAATAAAATTACACTGTTGTATAAATGCTTTGACCAGTATTTTCAATTGTAGTCGTGTGTTGTACAAGAAGACAAAAAATCTCTAATTACTTAATCGGTAATTTTTTTTTTTTTTCCTTCACTGGAACTTTTTTTTGCCTACGGGTCTTGGACACGTAACGCTTCCTCTCATTTCATCTAGTACAAATTCCTCGTACTAAAAACAATATCGCCAATGAATTCTGCTACCTCGAGAATGAAAAAAAATTATAAACAATAATATCGTTACAGCGAGAGCCAAGAGATTAGAGGAATTGCCTCTTATAAAAATATATCTTTACAAACAATTTGTATAGTGGTGCGTAAACGATCGCGGTCACACCATGATAAAATAATTTAATTAAAAAGAGAACAAAAAAAAAATAAGAGATTGCTCGCGTTAACGCGACGGATTGGACTTTCAAAGTAAAACGTCCGAGTTTTTTTTCCCCCCAGATCCGCGAAAACCAAAGTTGATTCGTATCAAATCCGAGTTTTTAAAAATAATTTGTACTCTTTAACAATTCGAATTTTCGAGATGAAAAAAAAACGAGAGTGGAGAAAAAAATAAAACAGAAGAAAGAAAGAGGACGATCGACAGATTATAACTATACGTATACATACACATATACATATGTATATAGCATATATAATTCTGATTGAATATAAATCTTCTTAAAGCTAGTAACTTACGAGCTGTATCTACAAATGTGTATAAAGTGAGAAGAGAGGAGAAGGGTGAAGTTGATTAAATTTTGATGGTTTAAGACAACCAAGTAGCGCGTCGTACGAGATATGTTTTCGAGAATTTTCTCGCTGCGGCAACAGCGGAAAAAAAATGTGCTCGAACACACGCGCGCTCGCAACAATTGCATCGTCGAAATCTATGTACATATGACGGAAAACATAATCTTTAGTATACGTTACGACAGATCAGAATGTGTTTCGCTGATGGTGATTGTTTCGATTCCATCAAGAGCAGGCTTGTTGCATCTCCGCTTTCGCCGCCTTGAGAGCTAAAATCATTGGGTGTAACGAACCATTACATTACATTTTTTGTTTAATTTTTAGATTTAAATAATTATTTTTTTTTTGCTTCTTCGAAACGCGAGTCAAGACGATCATCGAATTCTCACCTTCGCGTTCTCTTCTCCTCAATTTCTTCCGCCTCCTCTCGATACCCGCAAGTTCGACTTTCACGGCGTTGTACGTTTTTCTCAATTCCGTTAGCTTGTGTTGGAGCACCGCTATCCTCTGACTTCCGTCGAGTTCGGGATCTGTAATATAAAAAAAATCTTGTTAATCGATAATCAAATGTAGTTTCACTGTAAAAAAAATCGTATTAAGTTTAATGTACAATTGGGGTGAAAAATTATCGTACGTATATTAAAACATTTAGAACTACTTTACTTTTAATGATGTACCTTAAATTTTACGCTGTAGCTATCCGTGCGATTTGCGGCGGATTCGTGTTCAGCGGGAAAAAATATGTTGAAATACGGGGAAGTTCATTTTTAAAAATGAAAAAAAGATTTCGTCAAAAAATTGCAAGGTAATTTTGGGATTTCAATGGAAAATATTGGGCTGCGAGTAGAATAATTATTATATTCGTGATCAGCGGGAAAAAATATGTCGAATAAAGCCTTGAAACAAAGAAATCGATTCAACGATTTTTCAATTTTTGAGCCACTTTTGAAAAAACGTCAATTTTCGTAATTTTCGAAGGTCGATATCTCGGCTCCTAATGGAGCTAGGAAAAATTCGAGGTGCCCATTGTGTTCTACGGGAAAAAATACACAAGATAGAGCCTTGTCCGAAGTTTTGAAATCGTTTTATCGGGCAATTTCAGAACGCTAAAAAATGCAAAAACTGGACTCGAAAGGGGTAGCCTTGCAACTTTTTGACGATTTTTTTTTCTTTTTTTTAAAACGAACTGCACATATTTCAACGTATTTTTTCCTGCTGAACACGAATCCGCTACGAATCGGGGGTGAATCTTATGAATAGCCACAGCGCAAATTTTAATGTAAAAATATTTTGATTCCAATAATTTATTCAAATTTTACTACAAAAATCCCATTGATTTTTTTATGACGATTGTACAGTAAATTTGTTGCACTAGTTTTTGCATAAAAATGTCCAATTCGGTAGATTAAATTTCCAATTTTTTTAACAGCCATTCCAAACAGTACTGTGTTGAAAAAAAAAATTGTAAATTTAATGTACCGGACTGCAAGTTCTTATGCAAAAACTTGAACATTCAATTTAACGTACAGTTGTGGTAAAAAATGGACTTTTACAGTGAAATTAAAGTAAATTGCTGGAATTAAAGTACGTTTATAATAAAATTAAAGTATTACCAAAGCTTTTAACCCACAGTACTTTTTTCACCACAATTGTGCATGAAATTAAATATAGCACTTCATGCCTAAAAACGTCCAGTACCCTGACATTAAATTGCCCCCGAATTTTTTTAACACCGTACATCGTTCGAAAAAATTTCTCACCGAGTTCCACGAAGAAATTGTACTTCATCGGTTTCGGTGACCTCGAGGAAGAGTTGCTAAGTTCGGTGATGGCGGTAGCGATGATATTGGCCTCGGCCGCTGCCTGTGCGGCGTTGAGTCCGCACGGGTTGGATCCCTCGCTGGTGTCGTCGCTGTCGCTTCCGGCGTTCGCACCGGCGTGTCTGGTTTGCCTGGCGCTCGCCGGTGGTCTTCCGAGTGGTTTCTTGATGATAACATTGCTGCCTCCCTGTTCGGAATGTTTTCGATTTCTCTTGCGTTTCTTGGGCGACTGCGGATCCTCGACCGATCTCTTGACGGAAGTCTTGGAAGTCCTCTCGGCGTTGTTGCTCTCGGCGTTCGCGACGGTGTCGTCCTCGCTGTATCCCGACGGAGCTTTGCCGCCGCTGTCGTTGTCGGCCTCGGAGCTGTCCCGATGCGACTTGATGTTCTCCTCGGAGAGCGGCGACGAAACTCCGATTCTCTCCTCCTCCCTCGGCGAGCCGGATATGTTCGAGATCGTCGAGTCCGGCGTGGTGGGCGGAGTGTTGTCCATGACCGGAGCAGCCTCGTTGCTCTCGCGCCTCTGGGCCGGCATCGGCCCGGGCTGCTGCTGCTGCTGCTGCTGAATCATCTGATGCGGCGGATGGCGCGCGCCGGAAACCCCAACTTGCTGCTGCTGGATCTGCAGCGCCACCGAGACGGAAACGCTGCAGCTGTTGCTCATTGTAACGCCGATGTTTCCGCCGACGCTTCCACCGCTCGTCGTGCTGCTCTGAGCGCCTGAGGTAGGCGCGCTGGCGAAGGGCATTTCCAGCAGAACCATCTTCTTCTCTCCCCGTTCGTCCTTCGCTGCCGTTCGGCTCTCGCCGTTTCCGTCCTGATCCGCGATCTCCGGTCCGGGCGCCGGCGATCCGGGAATTTCCTCCTCGCACAGTAACGAGCTCATGTTCTCACCCTCCTCCTCGGCCTTCGCGCTCGCCGCGAGTTTCGTCGCCGCCAGGTTCGACTGCTGTTGAATCACTCGAACGCTTAGATTTTGCTGAACGCTCGAACGCACGGGGCTCGCCGACTCGCGAGCCTCGAGCTGAACGTCATGTTGCAGAAGTTCCAGTTCGGCTTTCAGCTTGGCGTCGAAGTTCGACTCGCTCTTCTCCTCGCGTCCCTCCGCCACGGCGTCGATCACGAGTTTCTGCTCCGAATCGCTGCTGTCGGTAGAATCAACGAATTCCTGGCTGATGACCTTCTTGCGCTTCTGTCTGTCGGCGCTCTCCTTGTGCGGCTCGTCGTCCCTCGGCGATGCCGACGCGTCGCTGGACGAGCGACCAAACTCCATCTGCGAATCGCCGCTTTTCCTCTTGCTCCACTCCTCGTCGCTTCTCTTCTCGAGGATCTTCCGGCTCTCGGCCGTTGCCTTTGCCTCAGCCATCTTCTTCAATTCGGCCTCTTTGCGCAATTTCAGTTGCTCAAGTTCCTCCTCCTTTTGCTTTATGGCCGCGCGCATCGCCTCCCTGCAACGCTCCTCCTCCTGCTTTGTCGACTCTTCGATGACGACTTCGCGCTTCCTCGACGCCTCCGACGCCTCAAACTTCGTTTTGGCTTGTTCCTCGATGACGGCCTTCCTTTTCGAAGCGGCCGACTCGGACTTCTTGTGCGAGCTGTCCTTGCCGCTCTTCTTCGGCGCTTCCGGCGAGTCGTCGTCCCGCTTCGTCTCCTTCGATCTCACCTGTTGTGTTGGACAAGACAAAAAATTTCTAATTACTTAATCGATAAATGATTTGTTTTTTCACTGGGACCATTTTTTGCCTACGGGTCTTTGACACACAAGGCTTCCTCTCATTTTTTATAGTATAAATTCCGGGTACTAAAAACAATATCGCCAATGAATTGTACTCGAGAAAAAAAAAGATAAACAATAATGTCGTTACAGCGAGAGGAATTGCCTTTTATAAAATGATATCTTTACAAATTATTTGTATAATGGTCCGTAAACACTGTTTACACCATGATAAAATAATGGTATTTTTTTAGCGACAGTTTTATTGTGTAAGGCTATTTTCTGCACATTTTGGTAGTGCACAACTATTAATGAGCACAGCATAAATGTGCGCAATTCAATTTTGGAGAAATATTGTGTTTATTGTGCACATAAATGATCGTGCATATCCCTGTAGTGCACACGTTGATGTATTTACAAAATTGATTATTTGTAGTAGTACACAATATCATTGTGCACAGTTCGATAAACTGATAACCCCCTTAAATCATGTATTGAAGCGTATGATAGTACACGTCATTATTTTGCACTGCCAAATTAGTTGTGACAAAAGTTAATAAAAGTTCTCCAGATCGGCGAAAACCAATCTTGATTCGTTTCAAATCCAAGTTAAAAAAAAATAATTTCTACTCTCTAGTAATTCGATTTATCGATGTGAAAAAAAAAAAAAAAAAAAAAAAAAAAAAAAAAAAAAAAAAAAAAAAAACGAGTGAACAAAAAAACCAACCTGCCGAAAGGCGAGAGCCGCGGCGGACAGTTTCTCCTCGATAGTCGAGGTCGCGGGGAGCCTCGCGCTTATCGGCGCCGGCACAAAGATCGTCAGTGTCGTCGTCGAGGTCGTCCTCGCGACGTCGAGCGGCTTCCGGTCGACGGCAAGTGGCGGCGTCGGTGCCGGAGGTGAGGCGGTCGTGACGACAACCGGCGCGGCTATGACAACCGCGGTTTTCGCGACCTCGCTCGACGAACCACCAGCGGCGAACTCCATCCTGTCCGGCATGTCGTTCGCCGGGAATATTTCTTGCTGATATGTGAAGATGCTTTCCTGCTCGGTCTCGGAGACTTCGGTCTCGGAAATGATGAGTCGATCCTCGGGGTCGTCGGGCTCAGCAGTGTTGTCCTCGTTGCCGGGAAGGTCGGTGAAGAGAAGATCGAGACCCGGCGGTGGTTTCTGTTCCTCAGCGACCGGAGGAGGAGGTGGAGGCGGGGGCGGGGGAGGCGGCGACGGCAAGGGCGGTGGCGGCGTCGGCGAAGGTTTCGGCTGATTGGCCGTCGATTCGTTAGATTTTTCCGGATCTTTTGTCACCGTCGAGGAGGTGGATTTGTTCGCGGGCGCGACGGAGACGACGTCGACGACTTCGTCGAGCTTTTTCGTCGGTGTTCTTCGAATCTTCCGTCTGGGATCGACCGGAGGCTCGGTTTCGATCTTCGTTTCCTTGGGCGTCGCGGTGATCGCGGTCTTTTGCTTCTTCTTCGGGCTCTTCGGCTCTTCGTCGAAGACGCGCTTCTTAGGCTTGTCCTTGTCGGAGTTCGAGTCGCGTTTGTTGCGCACCTCGAACTCGAAGGGTTCGGGCTCCTTGAATTCGTAGATATCCTCGGTGGGCGGCGCGGGAATGGCAACGGGGACGGCGACCGGAACTTGAACGACGACCGGCGGCGAAGGCTGCGACGGAACTTGAACTTGAACTGCGCCGTTGCCATCTAGCACCGGTTTAACGTCGATTGGATATTCGACGAGCTTCGGCACATCGGATTTCTTTTCCTCCTTCGGTTTCTTCTCCGGCTCCTGAGGAAACTCGGATTTAACGACAACGTCGCCTGGTTCGTCGGTCTCGAACTTCACGAGTTCGAGCTTCACAGCCTTGTCGAAACCCTTGAGCTCCGAGCGTATTTGATTGAGGTCGAAATCGCGACCCTTCGGCTGCTCGTCGTGGCCATGAGAACGCTCGTAAGTCGCCGGGGCGACGGGAACTTCCTTCTCGACCGCCGTCGTCGTCGTCACGGCCAGGACAGGTGCGGGAGAGATTTTCTGTGCCGGTTCACTCTCCGGCTCGTCGTCGATGTCCTCCATCTTGTAAGCAGATCAAAATATTTCAAAACACTGAGCAATCTTGTTGGGCGAGGCGAGAGCTGCGAGAAAGGTAAAGCCGAAATTGGAGGAAGAGAAAAAAGGGGAGAAAGACGGTGGAAGCTCCGACATCGCAACACCTCGGAGCCTTTCGCTCTGGGGACTTCGAGACGTCTGTACGTGTACAGAATAAGACAGTCATTTAGGGGAAATAGCGAGCAACTTCGTGTTTGACGTCCCATATCGGTACGGCCAGCCGATACATCTTTAGCCGACATCCAATGGATTCAGTTTGCGAACGTTTTGGTGATCGGCGAGCGCCAGAGAAAAGTTTTATCATTTGTGGTAAAGCGAATTGACAAATTCCTGCAATGGTCAAAAGGTATAAAATATCTCCATCGACGAACGAACTAAACATTTTATTTACCTAATTCTCTTCAACAGCTCAATCGAGAATGTTCGTTTTTCAACTGTTGAAAAGATTGCATGGGGTCGTAACTAAAATATTTCGTTCGTTCATCGATCGAGATATTTTATACCTTTTGACCATTGCAGGAATTTATCAACTCCCTTTACCAGAAACGACAAAGCGTCAATTTTTAAAAAAATTTGTCTATATTGATTGTCTTTGTCGTGTCTAATTTATTCGTTTGACCTGCTCAGCACATAGTCGATCGTATTTTCCCGCTCGTAATCGAATTTTTTAAAAATGTGTCTGTAACTTACAACCTCGTCGACGTCGTCCTCTTCCTCGTCAGCGTCGTCCTCATCCTCGTCGGCTTCCTCCTCATCCTCCTCGTCCTCGTCATCATCCATGCCGCCGCCGTCGTTCGACGGTGATTTCGTATCCTTCAGCTTGACAACGTTTCTTCGCAACCTGCGAGTTCTCCGAGGCTCTTCGGGAACGTCCTTGTCGTCCTCTTCAGCCCCGCTGTTTTCGTCCGTCTTCATCCTATCGTCAGCCCTGCGTCTGTAGACTCTCCGACGACGCTGTTCCTCGACGACGCCGTATGGTTCGCTGTCGTCGCTCTCCGTGCAGTAGAGCACCAGGTCCATCCTGCTGGACATCCTCCGAGTCTGCCTTCGAAGCTCGACCCCATGCTCGGTGTTTCTCGTGTTCCTCGTCGGACGATTCGAGGTCGCAGGTGTCGCGGGACTCTTTGTCCTCGAGCTGGAGCTCGCGACGGAGAGCGGAGTGGTCGACCTGGCTGGCTGGGAGGATTCCTTGTCCTTGCCAGCGGTCGAGGACGACGAACCGCTCGACGAGCTCGTGCTGGACGAGGCGTTCGCCGACAACGAGATCGCGCTCGTCGTCGGCAGCGTCGCCGAGCCACCGGCATTCTGGTGAGCCCTCCGACGACTCTGCGAGGCCGCCGAGTTTGTCCCGCTCCCTCCCGAAACGCTCGACGAACCCTTCGAGGACTTCCCGCTCGACCCACCAGCGCTCGGCGTTTGCGGCCTCGGTGTCGCCTTCGTCCGCTTTATACGACTCTGACTCTGAGTGAAGTTCTGCGCTATTCTCGTGCCTTTGATCCACTCGTCGTATCTGGTGTTCCAGCCGGTGTAGTGGACGAGATAAGCCGGTTCGGCGCTTCCGTCTTTCTCGATGTCGATCACCTTCGCCTCGTACGTGACCTTCGATTCGTGAGTGGGTCCGTAGTAGACCTTCAGCCTGTCGCCGAGCTCGACGGGGCCTTTGTAAGTCGGCGCGACGATCGTCTCGACGCCGCTGTTCTCGTCCTTTTCGGGTCGAGCTTTCTCCGTCTCGTCCCGTTTCTTGCGACCTCGTTGCTTCTTCAGTTCCTCGTCAGTCATTCGACGCTGCTTCGTAGGATTCGCGCGAGTCTTCTCGGACTCTCGCGACGGTGTGCGAGTCTCGCGAGCCACGTCGATGACGCTCGCTTTCGCCTTTGTCGCGTCGTCCTTGGATTTCGAGCGCGTTTTCGTCGGCTCCTCCTCCTTTTTGTCCTCGCGTCGGGAGGTTCCGTCCTGCCGCTTCGACGAGACGCTCGCCTGAGCGATTGGCGTTGAGATTGCGGTCGTCGTGCCCGTCGAGCCGACTGCGCTCGTCGGGATCGACGACGAGGAAGGCACGGACGTTCCTTGCTCCTGCGCTTTTCTCTTCTCGTGACTCTTCTTCTTCGGCTCGTCGCGCGGTTTGCTCAGCGATTTTGAACGATTGGACGGCACGGGCGTAAAACGAGCGAGAGGCTTTTGCGATTTTTCGCTGCTCGATGATTCGCCACCCTCGGCCTCGACGTTCACGTCGCTCTCCTGACCGCTTATCGCCTCCTCCACAACCTCCTTTTTCTTCGCTGGTCTCGCCGGTTCCTCCTCCTTCGTTGGCTCTTTTACGGCCGGAGCTGGCGGCGCCTGCTCGACTCGTTTCTCCTTTTTGTCCTCCTCGACGATGATTTTTTTCAAGACGGCTGGAGCCGGAGGAGTTGGAGCGGGCGGCGTTGGCTGAACCTCGGGTTGGATTTGTTGCTGCTGCTGGGGCTGTGGCTGAGACGGCAGTTGTGGCTGCGCCACGGCCTGCGGCTCCTCCTCAACCTCGATCTTCTCACGCTCGCTGGTCGATTTTGGAACCGGAGTCGTCGCTTGCGCCGTCGGCACGGGAGTGTTTCGATCCTTGTCCCTTATGAGACTGCGTCCCGGTCTCTGCTTTCTCGTACTGCCGCGGGGATGATTCACCATCGTGCAGCCCAACTTTCGATAAAAATCCTCGAAGGAGTGGAGGAATTTTTTGTAAGCCTGTTTCACGAGATTGTGCGTCGAGGGTGTCGATGGCATGGCGAAACTCAAACGGCGCGTTATGGATTTCCATTGGTTTTGGTTGGTCACTCGGTTGTATCCACCGAGCTTGTAGACGGCGCGGAAGAGACGGTAGAGGTCTATGTCCTCGGTACCGATCATCGGACAGTTGTTTATAGGCGTGCCACGGTCGTCCATAAATTTGTAGAGCTGGGCGACGAAATGGTCCTTCTCCTCCCGTGGCTCGTCGTCCGAGCTCTGTAAGCACGAAAAGAAAATACATTTTATTAACTTATTACATGTAAAATGTTAAATGTGATACATTTTGCATTTTATTTGTTGATTGTTTACATTACATGTGAAATGTAAAATGTAAAATGTAAAATGTAAAATGTAAAACGTAAAATGCAATACATTTTACATTTTGTTTGTTGGTTCGTCTTCTTGAGGATGTCCTTAATGGAATCACGAGGACAGGGACACGAAATTTTTAACAAACGGATCTACAAAATTGCAATTTTTACGTGCGGGCTTTCGATTCCGAAATTACGATTGAATTTAACCACATTTAAATTAAACACATCAGTTTAGTTTTCTTGAGGATATCCTTCCACGCATTGCGAGGGAACCGAAACGAATTTTTGTACGAACGTATCTGCGAAATTGCAATCTGTATATGCGGGCTTTCGATCACGAGTTTACGATTAAAATTTACAGAGTTCGAACTCGGCGAACTTACGTCCGAATCGAGGTCGGCGTCCGAGTCGCTGTTACCGCTCGAGACGGCGTTACCGAACAGCGAATCTCTGTCCCAATGAGGCGGCAGCTCATTTTTCTCCAGAAACAACAGAGCCTTCTCGACGGCGACTTTCAACCCGCTGTTTTCAACCTTGTTGCCCATTTCCTTCGTGAATTCGATGGCTTCCTTCTTCGGAACGGTGTAACTGTAATCGCACGGAGAATATGAGTTACTAAAAATCGTTCGAGATTATTCTCGAGCCATATAAGGAGATAGTCGTTGCATACGCAAATGCGGATTCGTTTCGAATACAGAATCATTCAAATTTAGAGAAAAAAATAATTATAAAACACGACTATTTTACTCACTATTGAGCATCCTCGAACGATTTAAAGAGACAGTCGTCACGCACGCGAATGCGGTTTCGTTTCGAATACAGAATCGTTCGAAATTAGAGAAAAAAAATCAATAAAAAAAATATAAAAACACGACGGTTTTACTCACTATCGAGCGTCCTTGAACGACCTAACGAGATAGTCGTCGCGCACGCGAATGCGTACGGTGTCCTGAGCGGTCGGAGCGACGACCAGTCCCGGAAACCAGTAGTCCTTCTTCTTCTTGTCGCCCAGTTCGACGCAAACGACCCTACCGATTTCGGGCTCGGTCTCGACGCCCTCCTTTCCGCCGATTCCCGAGCCGGAGTCGCGACTGCCCCGCGGCGGACTGCCCTCGTCCTCGCTGCTGTCATCCCTGAGAAAAACGAAGTGAACAGAAAAAAAATTAAAGTTACGAAAGAAAAAATGAAAAACCGCCTATTTTTTTTTCCGACACCAAGTCGCCCTCTCCGCGAGACTCACTGCGCTTGCCTCGAGCGTCTGCCGCGTCTACCGCCGATAACGGGATTTCCAAAGTGCTCCGGATGAGTGAGAGGAAGCTGATCCAGAGTCTCGCTCTCCGCGAAGTGTCTGCCGCTCTTCAGGCACAGGGCCGTTCTCCTCAGCGTCGTTATGTCCCCGTCGTCGAACACCACCGTGTACTGACTGCAGTCCTGGATCTTCGTTATCGTCGCCTCGACGAACTCCTTTCTGTCCACGTGCTTCGCCTCCACCGACGCTCCGACTCTGAGCGTTCCCTTTATCTGCTCGTCCGTTACCGTCGCCGTTCCCAGCCCCTGCTTGTAAGTCACTCTGCACTTTACGGAGCGAACGACCTTTCTTATCTTGGCCTCGCAGAAGGCGCCCTTGTACTTGGCGCTGACCTCCGTGCCAACGGAGAGATACGGCGGATCGTCTCCCTGTGGAAATTGAACAAAAAGAAATTAATACGTCGTACCAATTGCAACTCGTCGTCTATAAAATTTAATTCAATTTAATTTAATTTATTTGAGGGATTTCTCCTTTACAATCGGGATATTGTGTATAATCAAATTTTAAATATTAGAGCTCCATATTAACAAGTTATAAAAGTTGAAAGAGTTAAAAAACACTAAGACTCTAGTTTATAAAAATTTGAAGCACTTAACAACACTTTTTGACTTGTTAAAGTTTAAAATACAAAATTAAGGTGAATGGTAAAAACTGCATGCATGACGGGGCAAAAAAATTCCGATAAAACAGGGTATTACTAAAGATGCGTACATTTTATGAATTTTTGTTATAAAGATTACATCGAAATTTGTCTGTTGATTTTTCTTTACTCTATAGATATAGCGATTTTATTTGACTTTTTCTTGATAAATATTTTAAGTATGATGTATGTGTTCAAATATTCTGTGCCCGGTGTTTTCGACTCAGCACATGTAATTTCTGTGCAAAGGAGTTTTTCCATCAAATAAATGACAAATTATACATAATAATTTTTTTTTATGTAAACAATTTAAAGTAAGGAAAAAATATAGAAATGCGTGTTCTAGAGCAAAAATTCATTTTGCCATCGCTTCATTTGCCGACTGTGGACATTTTAAAAAAATATTAGTTCGTCATACCGGTTGTAACTCCTCAGCTATAAAATACAAAATACATTTTTTTTTTTAAGTCACCGACAATGAGTTAAAATCCCATGGATTTTTGTTATAGAAGTTATACAACAAAAAAATCAAATATCCAATATAAGAAGAAATATAATAAAGCATATTCGGAAGCAAAAAAAGAAATAGATTTTTTCCGTCTCCCCGTTAGCGAAAGTCTATAAAAAACTACAGATGAGAGGAGACTCGTAAAAAAGAACAAAAATTTCACCAGGGTGTTCATCGGATTAGCCGGTGAATCATTCAGTGTTTTCGAAAATCGTGCATGGAAGATAATACTGCGGTACGATAAGTCTTTACAAAGCAGAGTTAAGTTTAAATAAATTTAAACAATATAATAATATACAATGGAACACTCCGATTTAATGAAATGTTATATGTACAAATAAAATTTTCTCTTCGCTCTTTTTCTATTAATAGATCTAAGTAGTCATAAGACACGTCCGTGTTTGAATACCACTCAGGAAAAAATCCTCTAGCAAAACAAATTACCAAAAAATAAATAAAGCCCGGAAACAAACGCGAGTTTTCAGCTGAGCAGTTTGAGTCTCAACGAGAAAAAAAAAAAAAAAAAAAAAAAAACAGAAACGTTTGCGCGACGAAACTGCGAAGAATCGTCGGGTGCAGAGGACAAAATTCGCGACAGCGATAATTCGCGAATTTCCATAAGGCGCCTTCACGTCGAGGAATGTGTTGTTGTTTCTGTTCCGAGGATAGAGAAGAGGTACAAAGGGTAGAGGGAAAGTGGGTGGGTGAATGGTGGTCGCCGACGTAAGATCGCCGTGTGTATCGATAAAGCTCCGAGAGTCAAGAGAGGCAAAAAAAAAAAAGAGAGAATCGAGTGTCACCGCGGCGTCGACGAAGGCTTCGCTTATTTCTGTTCTTCAGTTAGCTCGCGACAACAATTGATCCCCCAGTGGATAAAGCGACGTGGAAAGGCCCGAGGCAGTCGAAGAGTGACGGAAAAGAAACAAAAAAAAAAACGTTACACAGGACTTTATTAGAATGGCTCGTTTACTCCCACCGAGAGCGCGATCTCTCCCGCCCGTTCGCTCACCAGCATTATTCTTATCCTTCCGCGAGCTCCATGTAAGCGATTAAAAAAAAAATCCTTCGGTCACTCGGGAGAGGCGTCCCCGTTTAACAGGCGCGTGTCTCACGCGCGCGCCTCGACGAGCGATGCACTCCTTTAATATTTTCTCTCACAGCTCCGATTCGAGCTCCCGTTAACAGCTTGGGATAACAAAAAAAATATATATATATATCTACGCCGCTTCGGAGCACACTGGCGACTCCATAGGTGGGGAAAGAACCTACACCGCGCTACACCGACTTGGCACCGACTGACACGAAGGCGAACGCGTACGCGAGACTAGAGGCTGGCGGCTGGAGGGGGGAGTCGTTCGGCTTTTGGCGCAGCTAAGGTAGAACGCGGTTCGGGCGAGTTCGGAAGAACGTAGGACTCCGCGAACTCGCTCTGCACGTACTCGCGCGCGGGGCAAACTTGTCGACCGTCGAAGAGACGCATAATGACGCACAAGTTAAACACGCCGTACGCATACTCGTGAGGAGTGTTCGGAGCGCACTTCGTTTTTATGATAAAAACGAGAAAGTTTAGACGCATGGGTCGCTCTCGTTCTTCGCACCGATGTCCCATTTTGAGCTGCGCTGCGGATTTGCGAGAATCCCATTGGCTCGCACGATTTTGTTTCTGTGTTTTTTTTTTTTTTTTATGCAATCCGCCTACGCACGTTCCGCAAGCGAACCGAAGCTTTACAATTGCTAATGCAGAATATTCCGTCGCTGACGATTATCGGGGGAACATAATCGCTTTATTTTTCGTTCGTCGGAACAATAAATGATTCTCCTAGGCTGGACGGTCGGCCAATCAGGCGTTTTTCGTTATTTGTAACGTGAGTGCGCATGCGCACGGTCGTGTTTTCAGGTATGAATATTCTTACCGTGCGCATGCGCCGTTCATGTTACAGTAACGCAAAACACTGAATTGAAAACTCTTCGGACTTGGAGACCCGGATGAATTGCTGCTGAGAAGCAGAAGAATGCACCTCAGAACATATTCAAAGATGCTTTCTTAACCTAGTTTTACTGATGCATTGGCTGCGGCACTTCGATCCATCGAAAGTCGGAGCTCGAAGTGTTACTTTTCATTAATCAGCCGACTTCACACTGCAACCGTCTCTCCCCCCACCGTCGATTTCCATCCACACCGCCGGCGAGGCTGCTGCGATCTCGCGAAGTGTCTTCGGTTTATGAGTTCAAAATTATTTTTCTCTTTCAAAATCAAAGAAGATCTAGCAGATCGGCAGTGATAAACAAAAGATGGATTCCATACAAGCCGGAGCTCTGTCGGGGGTCGACAGGGACGAACTTATGCAGCAAGTCAAGCAAGAGATTGCTCTAGCTAACGCTCAAGAATTGCTCACGGTAACATTGCATAATTTTTGTTTGTCACGTTGTGTGTCGCCGATCGGTGAATTAACGACAGTTCGATTTGCAGAAAATGACCGAAAAGTGCTTTAAAAAGTGCGTCACGAAGCCCGGCACGTCGCTCGACAGCTCCGAACAAGTAAACGTTTTGTTTTTTAAGACGGGACGCATCTAACCTCGAAAGAAAAATCGTCCCGAACACCAATCGTAATCTTGCCTTACAGAAATGCGTTGCCATGTGCATGGATCGATACATGGACGCCTTCAACGTCGTCTCCAAGGCGTACAGCGACAGATTGCAGAGAGAACGCAACAGAATGTAAATAGATCGACGTCGATGCCTAAAAAAAGTAAATTGTTTTTTTTTTTGTTTGTTAAATCCATGTACCATTTATTAGAAAAAAAAAAACACTGCGAAAGTTCGCGATTATAGCCGAATTGTGTTCTCCCGCATTTTTTTTTTTTAAGTCATTCACTCATACAAAAAATACTTTTGGGCGCAACGAAAGCCAGTGTAACGCGTCAGTAATCATACGTGTCTGTAAATACAATTGTTGTATTTGGAATGATGAATACAATTATTACAATCATTATTAATTTTTTTTTTGGTTTTTTTTGTTTTATAATACAAGTTACACAATAGGAACAGCAACGTCGAGTACGGCAGAGTCCAAGGTCAGGCTGCATTAGGATTTCGCACATGTGGACTCTGTACAATACGTGTAGTAGTCGTGGCTTGGACACTGATAAATTTTATTAAATGTATATATATATATATATATATATATATATATATATATATATATATATATAGCATAGTTTTATGTATCGCGAGACGTGCTGAACGGCGACTATTCGCACTTTGCCTCTCTATTTTTCTGACGAAATTTTTTTCTTCTTTTAAATACAGAGTCAGACTCTCAACGTCCGATCCGGTTAGTGTTTCAATACGTGCGACACGATTTTTCGTTTAAGTTACCGTTTACAAATTATTGAACTTTATAATTAAACATACTGTTCTATACAGGGTTGTGCACTGTGCATAATGCAAACTATAATCCACTAAAGATATTGTCAACAGAATATAAAAAGCTCAATGGAGCAGGGGGGGGGGGGGATTTTAACAACGAATATTGATTGTTCGAATGAAAACTGTACAGCTGGAATGAAAAAATACAGAACTCACGCGTGCAATGGAAAACATGGTAAGGACAAAACTTGTTCGAGTGCAAAAGAGTAAAATCTTTATAAAATAAATAACATATACATGAATATAATTACATCGTAGACGAAGGAAATAAAAAAAGATAAATGACGACGGAAAAAAAAGATCATAAATTAGTAACAGAGATTGTTTCATGAAAAAGAAAAACCCACAATTCCACAGTATTTATTTGCATTGTTTTTTTTTCTTTTTTTTTGTTTTTTTTTTTCTCTTCCTTTTATATATAATTAAATATTAACTGTTCATACACGCTAAAAGGCACGATATAGCTACCAATCTTTCAACGTGGTTACAAATTGATTATCTGTGCTTATTCTCGGATAACGGATAATCGTACCGTCGCGGCGGATAATGTTTTCATTAATACTTTGATCCGTTCAGTTTCTGCCTATCATCGGGTTGTACAAAATAAAACGATGGCGTGACTTTGAACGCAGTTTTTTTTTGTTTATTCTCGAGAACACGAAATGTATCGTGTTATAGTTGATTGAAGCGCAAAAACAATTACTAGGGTAACAAATCCGATATCTCTATGTCCCTTTTATACACAGGGAAAAAAAAAACAACGAAACAAAAAAATTAACGCATCGATCGGTACGAGAAAAAAATAAAACAGAACAAAAATCTCGCGATAATCGTACAAGATAATTTTTCCTACAGTGTTTTTTTTTTGTCTTACGAACTACAATGAAAAATACTAGTTATTGTACGCGTTTGCTATTGCTAGCCAATTAAAGAATTATCTTAAGCATGGAATGTGTCTGTTTCCTACTCTCTACGAAATTGTGGGAATGTTCGACCTGCAGTACTGAATCTGTTAATTCGATCATACAATGTCCTGTACGGATAATATACTGTAACCACGCTGATTGGCCAGGAACACACCTGTTTGTTTGTTTGCTTGCTTGTTTGTTTGCTTTTTTTTATCTTCTGTTCATTGTATTTTTCTTTTGTCTGTATCTTAAGTATTATCAATATTATTATTTAAGACGTTCGCTGCGTTCGGAGCTTCATAGATCGAAGCTCGTTGAATTCACGAGCAACGGGCTTACCTACGGGATCGATCGATCAGGATAAATCACGATAATTGAATCGGCTTCGTCGCTTCACCGTCCCCGATCTTTACACTCTTACTTTTTTTTTTTTTTTAGTTTTCCTTATACCGGTTAATAAAAATTCTTTTGTAAATATGAACAACGACCAAACATTGTTTACAAAAGGATTTTGATTTGTCATGCATCAAGTTTTGATCCACCTTCGGTTGTACTTGGAATTATTGCATCTCATACGGGGGCGTAGTGTTTAATTTTCTTTTTATCTTCAGTTTTTTTTCTTTTTTTTTATCAACGTTATTTCAATATTTCACATTGTATACTGGATTGCCCAAAAGTTCAAGTAATACTCTAAGTGTTTTTTGTTTGTTTGCTTCATTTACGTTCGTAAACAATCTTGGCGATACGCGACATCCAAGAAAATATATGAGCACCTAATTTTACTCGGGTTGTTTTGCATTATTATTTTTTTTTCATCATTCTCTTTTTTTTTCTTTTTTAACTTTAACTCTCATAAATAATTTTAGTTTTTTCAAACATTGTAGCACCATTTATAGTCGAGAAAATAATTTTTATGGATCTTTTTAGGCAATCCACTTGTTTTCAGACGGATGATTTACCGGCATCCATTCAAGGACACCATTCGAGTTAACTTTAGTTGAATGAGGTAATGCACAAAGTTCAGTCGTAATATTATGTGCATGGCGTGTACGTGCGCGTGTGTGTGTGAGTGTGTATTGTGATTATTATCTCTTTCTCTCTATAAAGGCGAACGAAACAAACGATCAGCAAAATTTCGGTACGAAAACGCGTTACGATTTGCGTTAAGGATGCTTCAAACATACATTTCTAACCGAAAGTTGAATTCGTTCAAAGTTTCAGTACTTTGCGATATTCCAAAAATCTGAAAAAATTCAGCCGTATGATATAAAAAATTTTTATTTTCCATATTTCAAAAATACCTGTGGCTTCTGGAACATCAACGAATGTATTTAAAAACAGAAAAAGGTTCACGGATTATTTGTTAATCCATTTTTTAGTCATTAGTTAATAACTTTTAGACGTTATTATTATGCAAATGTAATGTTCGTGACATGTTTAATGCAGTTGATTTTTTCAGTTTTTTGTACTATCAGCAAGTGTTCAAATTTCCACTGAATCTTACTTTTGACTAGGATTGTACATCCTTAAACAGGCCCTCGTTATTCGTCTCGTCGTCCAGTCGTCGAAAGTATTTTTCTTAACTTTTGTTTTTCCCCCCATTTTGTCCTCTTTCTCCACATTGTGATTATTACATACGAGTAGTAATACTAAGCGCATTTACCGCAGAATAACGCAGGAGGAAGATTGTCCGGATGAGCAGTAAAATCAAATGGGACAATTAATTTTTCTTTCTGTATAACGGCCGATGCAAATTAATGCAGGAAAATGGTAATCGCACACTCCGTGACTAACAAAGCGAACGAAACATGTGAAATGTCCAACAGGCTGTTTCGCTAAATAATACCGTTAACCATCGATAACCAGGCAGTCTCTCTTACCGCTACGAATTGTAGAAAAATAGCTTGCTTTTTTTTTAGAATTTATCATCGTGTTTCTGTTAAAAAATAGATTAAAAACACACGACGCCCGATAGACGAATGCCGATTCAGAACGATTATTCCTTCTACGTTCTTTTGCAGCGCATCTTAAAAATTATTGAGCCCCACATCTGGCAGTGTGTTAGGGTGTCCACCCTCACCAAAGAGGACATTCAACCGCGCACGAAAGGCCCGCATTTATCGAGCTCGAGTTCTTCGATACGGGACTGGTTAATCCAGCAGCATAGACATCGAACAATAAAAAATGTCCTAATAGGATAATAATCGTCCACCAGATTTAGGCGATAATTCAACTTCCCCGCCTATGCTTAGGTCTTAAACGGCTAAGTTTTTCTTAAAAATTAGTTTAAAAATTACACCTCCTCGTTATAGTCTGCAGTAATACCCATAGCAAAATTCGATACACCGTTATCCCCGCTGGTGTCTTCGTGCTGCAAAGTACAACGTTCCGTTCTGTGATAATTTACCGGACGAGAGCGAGATGCTTTAACCTCTTTTTTTATGCTCTCATCTCTTTGATTTTTTTTTTTTCAAATATCCATTTTTCTACTTACGCAAGACGCGTTGCTAAATACCTCCTCGATCTCGTCGATCTCCTCGCTTATGTCGTCGGTCCGCGCGCTGTGGCTCTTCTCCTGCTGCCTAGTCTTTTTCTGCACTCTCGCCGAAATTCGCTCCGGCGACTCGATGTCCGGCCCCTTGGCGGGGCTCTGCTCGTTCGCGCTCCCGGACGCCGACGACGCGAAATCCTCCTCGTAGTTGTCCGTACCGTCGCCGACTGAAATTTCAATTAAGTTTTTTTTATTCATCTGGAAATCACCGAAAGAAATCGCATCGCCAATGACGATTCTAAAATACTGATGAACGGTCTGACGAATAGTCGGTCCAAATATTACCGACCACAGAAAATGAGAAATTCTTAGATGAGCATTGTCGTGACTATTAAAATTATGCGAAATTATGCATTTCCAAATTTACAATCTTTTTCATTTGAAAATCACCGAAAGAAATCCGATCACCAATTGCGATAAAAAGTTTAGCGAAAAATCGATGCAAATATTATCGTGAATCGAAAAAGAGAAATTCTTATATGAGCATTGCCATTATTATTGAAATTATGCGAAATTGTGGATTTCCGATATTATTAATATCGTGCCTAACTCACCCAGCCCAATATCCATCAGTTCCTTCAGGTCGTTTATGTTGGTCTTTTTGCCATTCAACGGTGGCAAATCGCCGAATATTGAATTGCTCTTGGGCGCGAGAGGCGGCAGTTCGCCGAGGAGCGATTCGCTCTTCTGCACGGCGCCGACTTTCTGTTTGTTACCCTCGACGATGATCTCCTCGAAGTAAACTGTCTTCGAGAAATTATTTTCGGCGTCCGTGCGCTTTATGTTCTGAGCGTTGTTCGTTATCTGTAGATCGTTGCTCTTCTGCTTCGACGCCGCGTCCTCGTTTTGATTTGTCTTCGTCTCGCACGTGATGCTCTCATCGAACTTGATGAGTTGCTCACTTTTGTTAACTAAATTCGTTTCGTTATCTACTTTGGTTTCTTGGCTCGTAAAGTTTGATGTTATATTTTGATTGTTTTGAGTGAACGACAGCTTGCTCGTTTTGACGTTGTTGTTCGCAGTGGCCTCGCTCACCTCGGTCTCTCGCACGCGCTCGTGACACGTCCCTTTTTCCCTGAGTGATTTGTTCTGCGTTTCGCAGCTCGACGTGTCGATCAGCGAGTTCGGATACGATTTCGATGATTTTTTCTTATCCGTTATTGTCACGTTTATCGGTATTTCCGGACTCGTGTCGGTCGTACTCTCCGCTTTCTCGGACGAGTCGTTGTCGTTCGAGAGCGATGCCGAGTCCTTGTGCTCGATCTTCGGTACGGAAACCTCGAAGGTCGCGTTAGAAAAGTGCGTCGATGTTTCGTTCGTTTTGTTTAGTCTGGACTCACCCGAGTCGCTCTGTAATAAAAAAAAATATTGGAAAAAATTAACAAACAATTATACTAATTTTATAAAAAACAATAATTGATAAAAATAATATTAACTTTGTAAACAAGAATAATTAATGCAAATAATACTAATTTTATCAATAAGAATAATGAATCAAATAATATTAATTTTGTATTTATTATTAATAGTTATTAATAATAAATTTAAAAATCGAGGTGAGATCCGAAACCGAACCTTCTGTGTACTGTTGAAGGCACCGTTGATGCTGTTCTTGAGAATTTCGCTGAGCAACGGCTCCGTAGTGCTGATACCCAATTTCTCGGACAATTTGTTTCTCCCCGCGTAGTTGTACTCCTTGCCGAAGTATGTCTCGGAATCGTAGACGGATATGGTGTAGTCGAGTCCGAAGTATTCCAGAAATTCTCTCACCAGCGAAAACAGCAACTTTCCATCCGAATTAGCCAGGTACTGTTTGACTGTTTTGTTGAGCAGCGGTTCTGGATTCTGTGAGCAAAACAATTTTTTTTAATCAGCGCTCAGTCCACTCTCCAGAACATCCGTGGAAAAAAAAGACCGTGCACAAGTGTACTCAAGAAAAGGCGCAAATGTGTTACCGGTGGATGCAAACAAAGCGGAGTCCACAAATACATTCAAAAAAAAAATCGATTCATAGATTTTTATGTGAAGAGCAATTATAGAGGCTGATTCGAAAAGTCAAAATTTACTTTTTGTAAATAATAATAACAATAACAATTTTAAGGTCTTTTTAACTTCAATCCTAAGCTATGCTTGAAATTATAAAATTTTAATTATTGTACATGAAAGTGTTAATTTTATAATGAAATCTCTAACAAATGTTCCGTAATATGATTGAAATACTACTTACATATGTAAAAAGGCAATGCCTGTTAATCAAATTGACTAATAATAATAATAATAATAATAATAATAATAATAACAATAATAATAAATCCAGACTCGTGTATAAGGAGATAATACTGCAGTACAAAAATAGTCTGTACGAAGTAGTCAACTTTAAATGATTTTATACACAATTAAACAGAGTCCGATTTAAGTTGAAATGAAATAGTATTTCACTGTTTTTCTACTGGAAATCAAAAAATCTTAATAGTTACAAGACCCATCTGTATTTAAATACTGGAATCAAGGAAATCACGGAAGTTCATTGATGAGCAAATAACAAAAAAAAAAAAATAAAAATAAAGAAATCATAATATCGCGCGAGTGTCTCGGACGGTAAATAGGAAGTGCACTTTTTTTTTTTTTATTTCGCTGAGAAACGTGTATATTTAACTCACCACTACGGCCTCCTGTTCCTCGAGCGCCAGAAAGACACTTGCTCTGAGCTCGGCCTACGGAATTAGAACGGAAGAAATAAAAAAATAATATAAAAAAAAAAAAAAAACGATCGAACGATCAACAAACTTCGAACGGCCGAAGAAGTACGACATAGAGAATTATAAAATAATTTTCGGGTGTCGCATAGGCGCACGCAATGTCCTCGCATAACCTGCAAAAAAATTGCGTGTCTATCGGTAAATATCAGCCTGTATAAAAGCTCACCCGAAGTTTAGCGAGAACGCCATTATTCTCGAGCGTTTGCACCACGAGGTCCCGCAGTTCGGTGTCCTCCTCCATTGATATGTTTCCGTCGATCATCGTAATCAAACAAAAATTTACCCCTACGGAACAGCTCAAAAGATGTAAATATTTACGCTTTCCATCGCGTGTCCGTTTCCCTTTTATTATCGCGGACTAACCGCGGGGTCCATTGGTCTCTCCCCGTACGGATCTAGGAACTTTTAATCCCTCGGACGCGCGTGTCTGTATTCGCACCATTTTTTTTGCGCGTTCCATTTTCACGCTGTTCCTCTATTTAAGCATTGATCTCGCACCGCCCTCCCCTCGAAGGCCGGGTCGACCTTTGCGACTGGCCGATTGGCCGATCGCCCCTCGAAGGGTACATCTATCTATTCACTTATTTATTTGATTATTTATTTATAAAAACGGGCGGAGCCCAATTACAAGGAAGAACAGGCTTTTTATGCCTAAACAACTATATTATTATTATTGTTTATTTCATTGACGGGACGAATCCTTTTACGTTTTCAATTTTTACAGTTCAGATAACAATACGGATAATATCTCTATTGTTATCTGTATAAATAAATAAATGAATGAATAATAATAATTCGATAACAACAATATTACTGAATTATTATTATTCATTTATTTGTAGAAACGGGCAGAGGGCAATTACAAGGAATAATGGCTTTTGTGCCGAAACAACTATGTGGCGCGAGTATTTTCGCTTACAATCAATCCGAAGTATGAAACATACTGATAGTAGTAACGGAAAGTGCATGACCAATGAATTAATAATGCAAACACTGAATAGAAATGCTGATAATAATCAGTGATCTAGAATCTCATAGCGTTTCAACTTCCGAAATGTCTCCCCTATATCCTTTAAGCTCGATACCGCGGTCGGTAATAAAAACTGTAATTAACTTTTCACATGGATTCTGGTATTCACGGTAAAAAGAAAAGTATCATCGAGAGTCGGGGATGATATCCGCTTTCGATGTGCCTTTTCTTTTGACCGCACATAAGAGAACTCGTGAGAATAGTTGATTACAGTTTTTCATACCGACTGAGTCCGGGGTGGACGATAAAGAAGTTTCATATGGTCTAAACCATAAACAGCCTTCAACTCATTCCGTTGGAAAAATGTTGAACACCTAAGTGCATTAAATGATCGCGGCAATAAAAAAAGTTACTCCTTTCTCTTTTTCTTGTTCTATTGCAAAGCTTCGTCGAATTCGAAATTAGAGTAGCACCAAAATTCGTTGGCGAGGTTGTTCTTGTGGTGAGGCGTGAAGACGCACTTTTTGGCGTCCAGAAGTCTTCCGACGAGATCGGCCATCACTGCACCTGTACGTGTTTTTATTTTTAAGGCATCGTTAAAGATTAGTAAGTTTTATGGCAAGTGCGCAGAAAGGGAGTTCTTAATGCATTCGGCATTCGCGCGAGACAGGACTTCCCTTTCTATGCTCATGACATTCACATCATTTTTTTTTTTCGTAACATTCACGAAAATCACGCTTTTCGTTTAGTGCGGCAAAACCATATTGCGTTTGTACACATGCGCAGTATTTTTCTCGTTCGCGATGCGAAAAAGTGACTCACTTTACACGAATCGAAAGCGAGATTTTACGTGCATGCGTTAGGAAAATTTAATCGTCGACATTCGAATGAACGAACGAGTATTAAACGCCCGATATACCTGTGCATAAAACGACGTTCCTTTTCGACAGAAACTTTACAGTCACGGACGTCTTCGTCAAGCATTCCTCCGAGAGAAAGGGCGGATCGGCTATTACCAGATCGAAATCACTGGACATGTCTCTAGGAATGCTGAGAGGCGATTTGTAATCGTAGAAAACGTAGTCCTCACCGAAGGCTGCGAACCGCTGATCGTACTCGAAGAGAGTCACTGTCGACAATATATATATATGTATATACATCACTGCGACGTTTCAAATATACACGTGTGATAGCTCGAACCCCAGACATTTACCTGTACGATAGCCGGCAACCTTTTTCAGAGCTCTGTACAGAGTTGGACAAGAAACCAGTGCGATTTTACCATCGGCTTTCGTGGATTTCATCGCAGCCTTGACGAAGGCATCGACGGTCTCGTCGTCGTACCAAAATTGACTCAATTGCTGCAAAAAGCAAACTAGTTCGATCACTTTTACAAGAAATGCAACATTGAATTGAGTTCGAGAGCGATTAACGAGTGTAAACGAAAGATCGATCGCAGGCTTGCCAACTCACCCAATCCTCGTCGAAAGTGACGTCCGCTGGCGAACCATTCCGCTCGTCGATTACTTCTTTCAGCTTATTCTCACGTTCTTCGCGTTCCTTGTAAAATTCCTGCAGTGCGGCTAGCGTCGAATTGCTCAGTTGGGGCTCTTCGTCGTCGCTCTCGGTCATTTTATAAGGCTGTGCGAGGTAGATCTTAGATTGAAGCACGACGGTTAGGAACGACCGCGTGCGTCGAGTCACAACAACGCGTGGACTGACTCGGACGGGGCAAGAGCGATACAGGGCGACTCTGTGCGAACCAATGCGAGATACAAAATCCCATAACGACACGATGAAAGCTGCACTTCTCCAATTTTCCGGTCGAAAGATAAACGCAGTAGACTGCTTAATCAAGCCACGATCATTAAATTCAAAGAATTGGAAGATACTTGACCTTGGAATTTACTTGCAGTATTCTTGGCTTTTTAAATTTTCCCGCCACAGCGATTAATATTCGTTCGGTATTTCGACCGAACTATGAACACTAAAACGCAGTACACGATTTACTCGAGCCACGATATAATTAAGGAATAAAAATAGAACATACTTGAAACATTTATTCATTTATTTATTTGATTATTTATTTAATATCAACATATGCGGGTCAAAGCCTTTTAACATCGATATACATGTGCGAATTAATGTACATGTATATTCGCATGTACTGTGCGAATATGCTGTGGAAACTTTTTTTGCGCTACTAACTTAATTAACTTGGCTTTTCGAACGATCTCGCCACAGCCATTGATATTCGGTATTCAAATCGACCGATGAATACTATAAAGCACAGTACACGACTTACTCGAGCCACGATAATTAATTTACAAAATTGGAAAATACTTGGCTTTTCAAACGTTCCCGCCACAGCAGTTGACACAAGTTTTTTCTCATCGGACGGCAACTTCGCGCCGTACGTCGTCGAGGTGGCGCACGAACCCGGGCTCCGAACCTCTTTACCAATTCGCAAGAATGGCGGACGCGTGAGTAAAATTATTTGATTGAAAGAAATCGTCAAACATCCCGTCGATTTTACTCGGAGTATCGTTCACGAGGCGTCGCAACGACTAAACGAAAGACGACGAACAATTTTCCATATATAGTTTTTCACTCTCGCTCGAAAATTACCGTGCAAAGTGTCGTCGGTTATCAGCTGCCCGTCTCTCGGCACGATTGTCGGACGCGCACGCCTTCGGCGAATAATTTTTCAACGCATTGTTCGCCACTCCGCGAAAACGGCCAGCGAAATTTCTAATTTTTTTTTTCTCGTACTCATTGTCGACTCTCGTGTGTTCGTGCGGCGTCAAATGCACTTCGATAAATCCTAACCTCCGATCCGTCGGTTCGCTGCACTCGCAACGTGACAACAACAACAATGTGCTTTATTTTCTCTTGCTGATCTTGCTTTGTCGTTTTTTCACAGGAAAAAGAAGGAAGTTGCGCCACCCAAGAAACTGCCGGCGGTGCCCGAGTCGGTACTCAAGAGGAGGAAGCGTCGCGAAACCGCCAGAGCTGCGCGAGTTCAGGTTTCGATCAAGGTACGTCTACTCATATTTTAGCCATTTGCTCATGCTAGGCTTCATCGAGTCGATCATTGCAAGAGTAAAAGTTACAATCCATGCAGACTTTGTATCGACAACATTAAGAATTTTTTTTTTGTCACGCTATCTAGTAAGATACGTTTTGGCTTTAATGGAGAGGAATTATGGGTCAAAATGGACCGGTCTGTCTTATTAATTTAAAAAAAGTGTACCCTATGATGCATGGGTAAAAATTGTCCATTTTGCTCAGTTTACATCTATAATGTAATGTTACTTATGGGTTTCCATCACGTTACGTCTAATCATATTTTAGCCATTTGCTCATGCTAGGCTTAATCATGTCTATTATTGCAAGAGTAAAAGTTCCAATCCATGCAGTCTTTGTATCGACAATATTAAGAATTTTTTTTTTGTGATGCTATCTAAGTAAGACACATTTTGGCTATAATGGTGAGGAATTATGGGTCAAAATGGAGCGGTCCGTCTTATTAAGTTAAAAAAAGTGTACCCTATGATGCATGGGTAAAAATTGTCCATTTTGCTCAGTTTACATCTATAATGTAATGTTACTTATGGGTTTCCATCACGGTACGTCTACAAATTTTTCAGCCATTTGCTCATGCTACGCTTAATCATGTCTATTATTGCAAGAATAAAAGTTAGAGACCATGCAGGTTTTCCATCGACAATATTAACCATTTTGTTTTTCTGTGATGCTGTACAGTGAGACTCATATTTTGGGTATAATGGATATTATGGGGCAAAATGTTTAAATTTAATCTGTTTAAATTTAAAAAATTGTATCAGATACATGAACACAAATTTTCCATTATGCTCAGTTTACTTCTGTAATGTAATATTACTTATTTATAATAATTTTTTTTATCCTGTGAAACATTGGTAAAAATTGTCTGTTTTGTCCCATTTGGTCCTATTACGTTGCACATTGTCTATTATTACAATATAATGTAATATTACTTCCCCAACCGTTGGCAAGTTTAATCGCTATTGTCAACAATACGAAACTCCCTTCGAAACTTCTGTAATATCTAAATTAATATTTCTCGCATTAAATTTTCAGCAACGCGCCGCTCACTACAAGAAGAGGAAAGACATCTTCAAGCGTGCCGAGCAGTACGTCAAGGAGTACAGAACAAAGGAGCGCGACGAGATTAGGTTGAAGAGGCAAGCCAAGAACCGCGGTAACTACTACATCCCCGGAGAGGCTCGTCTAGCTTTCGTCATCCGTATTCGCGGGTAAGTCCATTTCGACGTCGTACAAAAAAAATCGTCAAAATTGTCTATCGAAATGTTTTTTTTTTTTTACTATTAAAGTGTGAACCAAATCGCCCCGAAGCCACGCAAGGTGCTCCAGCTCTTCAGACTCAAGCAGATCAACAATGGAGTCTTCGTGAAGTTGAACAAGGCGACGATCAACATGCTGCGTATCGTCGAGCCTTACATCACTTGGGGCTACCCGAACCTGAAGTCCATCCGGGAATTGATCTACAAGCGCGGATTCGCCAAGATCGATCGTCAGCGCATCCCGATCACGAGCAACACGATCGTCGAGAGGAAACTCGGTGAGCGAATAAAATAAGGCCCGTTATCTAAGTCGCGACATGTCCATGGGAGTCGGTAGATAGATTTTATTCTTCGAAAAACTTCTCTCTTCCATCTTGTCGAAAAGCAAACTGGAAATGATCCGTGAATTCGTCTAGAAGCACGATGTTTAGACGCATTCGGGTTCGTCTCGTACAAACATCGAATATTCGAAAAATCTTTTGTTTGGGCGCCAACGAAGATTGATCGATTTACGAATGAATCTTTTTTTTTCGTCAGGCCGTTCCGGAATCATCTGCACGGAGGACTTGATTCACGAACTCTTCACCGTCGGACCCAAGTTCAAGTACGCCAGCAACTTCCTCTGGCCGTTCAAGGTAAAGACTTCGCCGATCGGGAGAATTGCTGGCTCGGTGTAACGGTCGACATAGGCATGGTGATTGGTCCTTCTCGGCAACCAATCGCCTCCTACTATGTCGCAGAGCAATACGAGCTTTTCGGCTGCTTAGCGAATTTTACGTCGCTGGGCTTCGATTAAAGCTTAAACACTGTATTTCCGTGTTTAAAGAAAAATATCCCTATTCTTATATACATAAGAATAGAGATTTCATAAAAAATAGAAATTTCATAAAAATAGAGATTTCCTAAGAATAGAGATTTCATAAAAATAGAGATTTCCTAAGAATAGAGATTTCATAAAAATAGAGATTTCATAAAAATAGAGATTTCATAAAAATAGAGATCTCATATAATAATAGTACTACCGATTGTTAACGGTTAATTTTTCATCGACAGCTAAACACACCGAACGGTGGATGGCGCAAGAAGACCAATCACTACGTTGAGGGCGGTGACTTCGGTAATCGCGAGGACAAGATCAACGAACTTCTCAGGCGAATGGTTTAGGTTTATACACGAACTTTGCAAATAAATATGTACGTTCGAACATCCGATCTACTTCATTGACTTGATGAATTCATTGAAAAAACACCTCCCAACCCTCATTCCCGAGACTTCGAACATGACAAGTTCGTTTTTCCAAGTCTCTATCAATCGAACACTGGGAACAAAAAAAAATGTTTGCTCGTAGAATTTTATTCTCCGAGCAAAGTTTGTACGACGCAAAGCGCGGCCGTTTTAACTTGACGAAGATTCGTCTCGTGCAGATATCCTTAGGGCCATTTTCATACGAGCCTGACGATATCTGCATGACGTAAAATTTCATCTCTGGCAAGTTTGTATAAATGTATGCCTATAGAAAGAAAAAAAAATGGTTCAGTCGGAAAAGTTTTATTCTCCGTGCAAAGTTTGCGCAATGCAAAACGCAGCCGCTTTAACTCGACGAAATTTAGTCTCGCGCTAACTTCTTCGATAACTTCAAGGTCATCTTCGAACACGTGGTACGCTACGATCATCTTTAGCGGAAATTCGCCTAAAGCCCAAATTAGTTATTTGTAATTCGCGATTTATTTGGCGGGAAACTCCATCGCACAGAAATTACAATGTGGTGAAACGAAAACACGAGGCACGGAATATTTGAACACAAAAAACGTAACACACAAGGTCATTTCCTATAAAGCGACAGAAAAAATATTAATCTACTTGTGGATTAAAGAAAAACCAAACCAACGATCGAAAAAAAAGAACGCTTTCTGGATGTTGGAATTGTAATCTCTGCGGATTATGACGCAACATTCGCACAGGATTTCCAACGGGAGCAACGCCCGAAGGATGCGCCCGATACACTTTCGCGAGCCTGTACTGTATGTGTATATGCTATATGGAAGAAAAAAAAAATGGCCGAATGTGCACATGCGAAACCCGTGCGTTCGCATTGTCGGAGCTGGCACGAGAGCTCGGGGTGTCGTGAGTTCGAGACGGCTTCTCGACAATTAGCAACATCATTTTTTTTTTTTCATCGACGAAACATCGTCGCCTCGCTTCGTTGTGACTGTTCGTCAATTCGTTGTCCGTCGCAGAGAGTCTTCGATAAGAATCGAGCGCGACGAAGGCCTCGGCGACCTGTGCGATTGGACATAACCTGCGTTGCGATATCTCGTGTGAAGGTAATGAGAAAAAACGTCTATCGATTCACGTGTCACGTACAGAGTTGCAGGAAGTGTCGTGCAATTTTGTTAGAATTGAATTGAACCGTTAAAATTTGCGTTCCTATCGTGGGCCAGATTCGCCTACTTGTTCGATGTCGGCGGACGAGAGATCGAAAGTTCTTTTTGGCCGAGGTGGTTCGTCGTCCGACTCGCTATCGCGAGGACCACGTTCGAATCCAACTCGCAATCGAATTTATTTTATCATCTTATTATCGCGTCGAGAGAGCTTATTTAGTCCGCTATGTGCGTAGGACTGTTAGTTATGACGATTGGAACTGCCTCACCGAAGTTACTGATAGTCTGTACTTAGTTATGCAGGGTGAACGTGTGCGACTCATTGAGGTAGTTCGAGCACCTTGAATCAGCGGAGACTTACGAATGTATAACTTTTTTTGTCCTTTCGTATTCAGCGGATTTCTACGTCGCACTCAATACATTTAACACAAACTGATCGTCCATGTTTTGGGGCAATTATTGCAACGTACACGTACGTACCGGAACGTTACAGAAATACAAAAGTACGAAAGCACTCGACTTGTACGATGAAATTTATTAAATTGCAATAAGGAAAATAAATACATTTAAAAATAATTGAATTAAATGAAACGAGAAAAAAAACATTTGATTTTCTTTGGTAAGTCAGTTTTTAACTATTTAACGGTATAGCTTGAATTATCGCAGACTTACAACTATGTAGTTTTTCTCATATTTTCCTTCGTATACAATGTATTTAATATGAAACTGATCGGCCAAGATTGAGGACAATTTTTGCAATAGATACGTATTTACTGAAGCGTTACGACAATAGCAAAATATGAAATAACTCAACTATCGCAATGAAATTTATTAAATTTTAATGAAGAAAATGTATGTATTTGAAAAAAAATTACATTAAACTAAACGACAAAAAAGAAATGTAGTGTTTTACATTGCAAAGTAATTTTTTAACTGTTAATAAAATTACTTTAAGTTTCAAGCGTGATTGCTGCAAACTCTCTAAGAGTGATTGGGATCCTTGAATTACCGCAGACTTGTGACTACACACATTTAAAATTTTTTTTTTAAATTCAACAAATTTCACCTTTGCACATAAAATATTTACCATCAAAGTAATCCATCACGATCTGAGGCAATTATTGCAATATACGTGTACTTATCGAAGCTGTACAAAAGTACAAAATAACTCAACTTACACAATGAAATTTATTAAACTGTAATAAAGAAAATAAATGAACTTAAAAGGAATTAAATTATATGAAACAAGAAAATTAAATATTTCTATTGTAAAGTAACTTTCATAACGATTAAAATAAGCTTGTACGACTTTCAGTTTGGAACTTGAGCAGCGATGTGCGAGAACGTCTCGGTTGGCAAGAAATCGGAGGAGAAGCCAGCCGTCCCAGCGCCGGTGGGTTCGGCCGGATCGGCCGGAGTGGCGAAGATATTCATCCTTACTCCCGAAATTCTGCAGACGCTCGGTCTGACGAACTACACGAATGCCAGGATAGCATCGAGGGACGCGACGAACGCGATTAAATTTACCATCCCCATAGTGAAGGAGCTTCAAGGTGGTAACGTCGATCAAAAGGGAGCCAACAAGGCCGTTATAACGATCGGCAAGTTGGTGGAGCAGAGCATAGGCTGCACGAGCGTGATCAAGAAGCCAAAGACGGACGGTGCATGCGCGCAGAATTCCACCGAGACAGCAGAAACTTCAAAATCATCGACTCCAAGCTCCGCCGAAGCGGATCGAAGACTGAACGGCGGCGGCGACGATAAATCGGCAGCGGACGCCAAAATCGAAGTCCCGATTTGCCCGACACCTACCAAAGCCAAGAACGCCAGGAGGAAGAGCAATGCCGCAGTCTCGTCGGTCGGTCGGTTGCGAGAGCGGAGCGGTAAAAGCGCTGAGAGCAAAACCGAAGCGGAATCGCCGCCTATCGCGAGAAGGTCGAGGCGCGTCGCTAAGCCGAAGAAATTCGACGACTTCGTCCTGACGGACAGTTCCCCGATTTCCGGGCGGGGAAGCGATGAAGCTCGGACTTCCGAGAAGCCGGGATGGCGAAGATCGTCCCTGAATTCCGAGTCGCCTCAGCCGGCGGCGAAGGTCGGCAAAAAGGGAGCTGGAAAGGGAAATCGAAAGGAGGGACCGGAAGCGACGGTCGTCGAGCTGGGAAACGAGACAACGCAGAAGAAAATCAACGATTTTGCTTTCAGGGAGAGTTCACCGATTTCCGGTCGAGGCGGCGACGAAGCCGGAACTTCCGAGAAGCCGCGATTGCGATTATCGTCCCTAAATTCCGAGTCGCCTCAGCCGACGCTAAAGATTGGCAAAAAGACAATTGCAAAGACGGATCGGAGGGAAAAAGCGGAAGCGACCGTTGTTCGGGTGGGAGACGAGACGGTGACGAAGAAAGGAGTAGAGAAAGCGGTTTCTGGGGAGGAAAGTTCCGAAGGTTTAAAAAGCCCATCGGTTTCGGAAAATTACTTCACCGTACCTGATCCGCCGAGCGCCCTTCGCAAAAAGCCGTTCGACGGAGCGCGCGAGAAGCTGAATCCGAAAGCCGAGAGCTCGGAACTCGGAGAGAAGAAATCTCCGACGAGAGAAGTCGAGACGGCGGATCATGAGCAGTCGAGAACTAATTCGCCCCTCCGGGAAGACGGCTTTGCCGTGCCGAAGTCACCGACTATTTTCGCCAGAAAGAAGTTTCAGCCGAAATTGATTCAAAGACCCACGGCGGAAATAAACGTGCGGGAAAGGACGGTGGAGAATGAAGCGCTGAAAATATCGGTTTCGGAGGTGGAGGAAAAATGCCTTACCACGGCAACGGCGGAACCACCGACTCGCACACAAGAACACTTTGGTGCAACAAAACTGGATCCACCGAGCGCTTCGCACAAAACGGAAGAGGTTGATAGCTCGGAAATGGGTTTAACGAAGTCCGATAAGAAAAACATTGAAGCGTCTGCAAAAGTCAAGACTTCAAAACCGATGGCACCGAGATTTCTGGGTAATACACGAGAAACCAAGAGTCCGAAGTCCGATCCTCTGAGACAGGTGGATGAAGAAGAAAAGACGATTGACTCGAAATCGGATCCACAGATTTCTGCACGTGGCGATGAAAGGACCAGCGACTCCGAGTCTTTCCCACCGAAGACTCCGGATGCAGAAGCTGGTGGCTCAAAGTCCGATTCCCAGGGATCTCTGGGCAAAGGAGAAAATACCATTGGTTCACAATCGATTCCACGGAGATCTCTAGGAAATACGCGAGGAACTGAGGATCCGAAGTCGGATCTACTGAGCCAGTTGGATAAAGAAGAAAAGATGATCGATTCGAAATCAGATCCACCGAGTTCTGCGCATGGAAATGAAAAGACCTGCGACTCTCCGCACAAGGCTATCGAAGTTGGCATAAAATGGGTTCCACTGAGGTCTTCGGCTAACGAAGAAAATATCATCGTCACGAAATCGGTTCCACTGAGGTCTTCGGGTTACGAAGAAAAGATCATCGTCACAAAATCGGATAAACCGAGATCTTCCGATAACGAAGCAAAGACCGTCGTCACAAAATCGGTTCCACTGAGGTCTTCGGGTAACGAAGAAAAGATCATCGTCACAAAATCGGATCCACTGAGTTCTTCGGGTAACGAAGCCAAGACCATCGCCACGCAATCGGATCCACTGAGATCTTCGGGTAACGAAGAAAAGATCATCGTCACAAAATCGGATAAACCGAGATCTTCCGATAACGAAGAAAAGATCATCGGCGCGAAATTGGATGCACTGAGCACTTCAGAAAAAACTGATGAAGTTACTAGCTCGAAAATGGGTTTAGCGAAATTCGATAAGAAAAACAAAGCCAGGGTTTCAAAGTCGATCCCAAGGAGATCTCTAAGTGATATACGACGAGAAACTGAAGCTTCAAAGTTGGATGCCCTGAGGCAGTTGGATAATGAAGCAAAAATCGACTCGAAATCAGATCCAACGATGCCGACGATTTCTGCACACGGAAATGAAAAGACCAGCGACTCTGACTCTTTCCAAAATACCATCGGCTTAAAATCGGACCGACTGATAAATCGGTTTGCTGACAAAAATGAAGAAACTAGCGAGTCGGAGACTTTTCCACCGAATGTTCCGAATAAGAGTAGAGAAGAAGGTATAAAATCTGATCCACCGAGGCTTTCGGTCGAAAACGCCGAAGCTCGCCCTTCAAAGTCGGGTTTGCTGGAGTCTCCGGACAAAAATGAACTACCCGGTGTATCTCAGCTAGATTTGCTAATCTCTTCGTATAAAGATGCCAAATCCAGCTCAAAGTCGGATCCATTAAAGTTGGCGAAGAAAAAAGAAGAAGCTGACAAATTTCCGTTCGATTCGCCGAGGTCTCGAGATAAAACGGAAGAAAGCGGCATGAAAATGAAAACGGACATCCCGAAATCTTCAGACAAGAAGGAAGAAGCAGTCGGTATATTCCAGATCGCTTCACCGAAATCTCCGGACAAAAAAGGAGTCAGAATCTCTCAGTCGGCTGCACCGAGATCTTTAATTAAAAAAGTAGAAATCGGTATTTCTCAGTTCGCTCCACCGAGGACTTCGCCTAAAAGCGGAGGTTTCAATAGTTCAAAGTCGGATCCATTAAAGTCTGCGGACAGAAATGAAAAAGCTAATATCTTGCTAATCGCATCGCTGATGTCTCGAGATAAAACAGAAGATAGTCCAAAAACGGACATCGCGCGATCTGCAAAGAAGAAGAAAGAAGCTGTCGCTTCACCGAGATCTCCGGAGAGAAAAGAAGTCGTTATTTCTCAGTTCGTTTCACCGAGATCTCTGCCTAAAAGCGAAGATCCGAACAGCTCGAAGTCGGATCCATTAAAGTCTGTGGACAAGAAAGAAAAAGCCATTACCTTTCCGTTCGCTTCGCCGAGGTCTCGAGATAAAACGGAAGAGTGCACAAAAACGGTCATTCCAAGATCTTCAGAGAAGAAGGAAGAAGCAGTTAATAAATCCCAGATCGCTTCGCGGAGATGTCCGAACAAAAAGGAAGAAACCGGTGTTTCTCCGATCGCTTTACCGAGGTCTTCGGACGAAAAAGAAGAAGTCGCTATCTCCGAGTTCGCTTCACCGAGATCTCCAGATAAAACAGAATACCGCACAAAAACAGTCAACCCGCAATCTTCAGGCAAGAAGGAAGAAACAGTCAGTAAATCCCAGATCCCTTCATCGACATATTCGGACAAAAAAGAAGGAGTCGCTATCTCCGAGTTCGCTTCACCAAGATCTCAGCCTAGAAAAGAAGTCGGTATCTCCAAATTCTCTTCACCGAGATCTCAGCCTAAAAAAGAAGAAGTCGGTATCTCCAAATTCTCTTCACCGAGATCTCGGGCCAAAAAAGAAGAAACCCGGGTCTCTGAGTTAGCTTCACCGAGAAGCGCACAAGCTAACACCACTTCGCCGGCTCAACAGCTCACGTGCATAAAAGAAGAATTAATAATCCTCGATTCCGATTCAGCGTGTTCTCCGGACGGAACGGAAGATCCCGGACACGCAAGGTGGAGTTCTCCGACATCTTCGGATAAGACACGAGTCGACTCCGAATTGTCCGACGTGCAAACGAAAAAAGATCGTCGGTCTGGAGAAGAAGCGGAAGTGATCGACATCTTTGAGCTCGCATCCCCAAGAGCTTCGAACAATGAGAACGAAGTCGATGTCTTCCAGCTAACATCACCGAATCCTCGACCAACCAGCGAGGAAGTTAGCTGCGCACAGGCCGATGTGCTGATATTCACGGAGCTGCAAGAAGAAGCGCCGGTTTTCTTCTTCGATTCAGCGTGCTCGACGGAAACGATAGAAATTACCGAGTACATAGAATCAGAAATACCGATGTCTCCGGTCGAAGCGCAAACCGACTCGGAGTTATTCGACATCCACACTGAGGAAGATCGCCCAGGCGATGCGAGCACGGAAATTCCATCGACAAACAAGACGAACCGCAGCATCGAGGATTCCGAATTTCCGACCGATAACTCGTCGGACGAGGCGTCTTGGGTCAAAACGGCACATGCAGATGACGCAATCTCCTCCGATGGTGAGGCGGACGAGGCAACGGAATCTCCGGTTTTCGGCGCTGCTTATTCTGGAAAAGGAAGATCGCAGAAATCTTCGAACTCGGCCGAATCCTCTTGCGTCATTGAAACGGATTTTCCAACGGAAACCGGAAGTACCGAAGTCGTCCAGGCTTATTCCGGAAGTGGAAGGTCGTTGAAATCTTCGAAGCTGACCAAATCCACCTGCATTACCGAAACGGATGCTCCGACGGAAACCGGAAGTACCGAAGTCGTCCAGGCTTATTCCGGAAGTGAAAGATCGCTGAAATCTTCGACCTCGACCGAATCCTCGTCTGTCATCGAAACGGATGCACCAATGAAAACCGGAAGTAGCGAAGTCGTCGAGGCTTATTCAAGAAAAGGAAAATCGCCGAAACCTTCAACCTCGACCGAATCCACCTGCATTGTCGCAACAGAAGCACCAACGAAAACCGGAAGTAGTGAAGTCCTCGAGGCTTATTCAAGAAAAGGAAAATCGCTGAAACCTTCAACCTCGACCGAATCCACCTGCATTATCGAAACAGAAGCACCAACGAAAACCGGAAGTAGCGAAGTCGTCGAGGCTTATTCCAAAAAAGGACAACCGCTGAAACCTTCACATTCGACCGAATCCACCTGCATTATCGAAACAGGAGCACCAATGAAAACCGGAAGTAGCGAAATCGTCGAGGCTTATTCTAGAAAAGAAAAATCGCTGAAACCTTCAACCTCGACCGAATCCACCTGCATTATCGAAACGGAAGCACCAACGAAAACCGGAAGTAGCGAAGTCGTCGAGGCTTATTCAAGAAAAGGAAAATCGCTGAAACCTTCAAACTCGACCGAATCCTTGTCAGTCATCGAAACGGATGCTCCGACGGAAACCGGAAGTAGCGAAGTCGTCGAGAGTCCTGTCGGGACTTCCTCCCGCTGGAAGAGATCCGTGCGAAAAATGGAGAACGTTACCGACGGAAAAGGTTTGAGCGACGGCAGCGAAGACGACGCCGAGAAGATCGAGCTTAAGCCTCGACGGAGAGGACGACCTCCAGGCGTGATAACTCAGGGCCCAGGCAGAGGACGCGGCAGGGGCAGAGGCAGAGGCAGAGGACGAGGTCGAGGACAGATGGACACCGAGTACGTTCCGAGAGCGACCACGTCCGGCAGGGAGAAAACGGCATCCGGAGACTCGGGCGAAGTCGATGATTCACTACCAGCGCCGGTCCCGCAAGAAGTTCGTTGATTCGTTTTCCTTTGCATGCGTTGATTTATATCGTTGAGTCATATTTTTATTGATCGTTGTCGTTTCAGTTGGGACCTTTGAAGCCCGGTGAAGTCGAATGTGCCAAGTGCAAGGACCGAATGCTAAAGAAAAATTGGAACAAGCACAATTTGATGCACCACAACAACATGGGTTGGTTGTCCGGAGATCCTGAACCGGTAAGTTATTTTTTGCGAAGACACTTTTCTCATCGTGAAGAATTTTTTTTTTTCTTTTTTGCGAAGAGATTTTTCTTTTCGTGAAGAAATTTGTTCAAAAAGATCAGTCATTGAAAATTTCGAATTTATATCGTATGCGGACGGTGACGGAATAATGTCAATGGGTAAACCCACACTAAGCGCTCAAGCGCCTAATTTAATATAGTCTAATTGTACTAAAAAAAATTTCGTGTTTAGGATTTCGAGGCAAACGTGAAGCTGTTGCGAAGCATACTCGTGGCGGTTTTGAAGAAGAAGAAGAAGAGTCAGCTGATATGCGAGACGTGCGGAGCTGGCAAGCGCAGCGCCAATGGATTCATATCGCATCTACAATTTTGTGGAAAAACTGAAGACGTCAGTTTTTTTTTTAATCCTTCGCTATGATCGAAGGTGAAATCGTAACTGTAACTGCCGCGTGCGATGTGTTTGCAGGAGCGACAGTCGTTGATGCTGACTTGTCCGATTTGCAAGAACGTGATGATGCCGTCGTCGATGGAAATGCACGAAAGATTTCACCGACAAGAGGAGAAAGCAGCGGAAGAGAAGAAACTGGCGGAAGAAAAGAAAAAAGAAGAGATCGTCGTTATCGACCCATTGTCCGGCAGAGGAAAACGAAAGGCTGCCGAAAAGTACGCTATTCTCATTTCACATTTCAAATATTCGGCGAACACGAAACTTGGACTAAATTTATTTCAACACTCGTTTCAGAGCGGCAACGAAGATATTGGCGTTCAGGGATCTCGTCAAGGAGGACGAGCCTGCGAACAAAAAACGGCGGCGTACTAAAGACGAATTGGTACATTTTCGTGAGACCATTTTTCGATCATGAAAAGTTTCCATTGTAACGCACAGTGTATTTTCAGGTTCAATTGATAATTAAACCTCAGAGCGGCACGAATCCACCGAATCGTTGGAAAGGCATGTGGAAGAATGAGATAGCGAAGGACGGAAAAGCTCTGTGTCGACAACAAGGTTGTTCATTGACGGCGGATTCTGTCGAAGCTATCTGCGCTCATTATCCAGAATGCACTTTCTCCCCGCGCTTGGTACGTAATTATGAAAAAAAATTATTTATTTATTAGTGTGTGTGGCACAAGCCCTTCTTTACATAGGCCAGTATTTTTATTAATAGTCTTTTCTCGATAAAAAAAAATGCGTAATAAAATATATCCTATTTTTCGTTCACCCGTAGAAATACGTCTGCAAGCTCTGCTTCTTTTCGTCCGAAACGGAAGAGGAAACGATGAAGCACGTAGTGGCGCAGCACTCTATGAGCAAATCGAAAGAGGCTGTCGATTCCGATTTCGAGAATTCCGGCAGCTCGAGCAGCAGCTGCTCGGAGTCCGAATTGTCCGACACGAAGCCGGCTACGTTCAAAAGAGACGACAGATATCGTGAGTTTGAGAAACGAGTGTTGAATAACATTGCAACAACAACAAAAAATTACTCCCAAACTAACATTCGTTCGTTGTTTTTCAGAGCCTCAAGACTACAACGTCCGTTTCCTGGACGAAGCGGTAAAGGTTGACGCGAGATGGCCCTTTACCTACCCTCCGGCGCTTCGATGGACCATGGAGTTGTTAGTATCGTCATCGTACTAAATTCGATACTTAATACATTTCCAAAAGACCTCCACACGACGATAACAGACTTACGTTTTTTGTTTCTTCCTCAGCGAGCGCAAAAACTATCGTCTCAGGTTGTTCGAAGATTTGCGTCCGAATCCCATGAGGCTCTTGGCACACGAGGAGAGCCTCGAGTACTTGCCGGAGCTTTCGAGGTCAATGAAGATAATGGAGTCGGAGAACCGAGGCCCGACCCCGGCTCGTTGGAAACATTGGGAGCGGTTCGAGGGTTCCCTTACCGCAGGTTAAGATTAAAATCATACGAAACATGTCCCTCCGCGTCCGTCCTGGGCTCGGTCGGTATTAAAAACTATAATAAGCTCATAAAGTCAAATCGAACGCGGATTTGATCGCGGCTTTCGATGAGACTTTTTTTATCGTCAATACCAGAATCCGTGAGAAAAGTTTATTAGATTTTTTGACTCTTAACAGTCACATTGAAAACTGCGTACTCGCACTAAAACTGTAAAGTTCGTAGGAAATTTAGTGTACTTGTACTGGAAGTTTTTATGCACAAACTGGGACATTGAATTTCGCACGAACTTTACAGCTTTAATGTACAAACTGGTATATGAAACTTCATGTGCGATTGTGAAGAATAATTAACATACAGTATATTAAAAACTTTCGAAATACTTAACATTCAATAATTTACTTTAATTTCACTCTAAAAGTCCATTAATTTTTTATTACAATTGTACATTAAATTTAATGCACGAGTTTTTGCATAAAAACTTTCAGTCCGGTACATTAGATTCAGAATTTTTTTGATCGCTGTTTATTCAGTGCAGTTAATCGTAACGCGAAACTCCCTCAGGAATGCCAACATTCTTCGCCGGCGGTCCCGTTTGGGCGATAGCTTGGCTGCCCATTCCGGCTTCCATGTACGACCAAGCCGTGGATCAATTCGTCGCGGTCAGCACACACTCGACCATGGAGAGCGTCTACGCCGTTGGCAAATCGTACGTGGGTAACAACGTCGTGCAAATATGGAATCTGGGTCCGTTGGATCACAGGTAAAGCCCTGATACAGTATTATGGGTAGAATCGTCTTTGTTCGGCTATTTTTAGTTGTAGCATCAAGAATTTTGTTAAAGAAAAATGTTGTATTTATTGCAATGAAACTGAGCTCAAGGATTAGCTAAGGATTCAATATTGTGTGGCAAAAAAAATTCCTGCATTATGTAATAAGATCAATAAAAATATTCCCCCAGTTTCATTGCGATAGACACAAAAATTTTCTTTAACAAAAAATTCTGATAATACACCTTAAAATTCCCGATAAAAGGCGACTCCAACCTTAAGTTGGGCCCGAGCGGATAAGCAATGAATTTTTTTTCTTGGCAACGTTCAGCAAATCGACGGCAATCAACGTTCCGGTCTTGTCCTACGGCGTGGCTCACGACAAAGGGACGATATGGTGCATGGAATGGTGCCCTTCCGGATGCTACGAAGATCCGAGCCTCGAGCCGGAGGAAAACGGAGAAGCAAGCACGGGCAAAAGAAGAATGGGACTCTTGGCTGCGGCGTGTTCGGACGGCTGCGTACATGTGTTCTCTTTGCCCTTTCCCGAGGAACTCGAGTTCGTGAGGAACGACGACGACCCGCGCTTGCCGATCTACGGGACAAAACCTATCTTCACGCTGACGATCAGCACTCACATGTACGACCAGGGCGAGCAGAATTGGCAATGCACGAAACTTAACTGGTGCAGAGAACTCGGCCACGAGTAGGTAGTCCAAGTTGCTCTCGAGACAACGCGGAATACTTTTTTTTTTAATATGATTATTATCCTATTAATATAATTATAGATCAATAATGTATATTAATAGGCAATTACTTGTGCTGTTGGTTCGCACGCTTGCGTGGATTTCATGGTTCATAGTATGTGAAAATCCACTTCATATGGAATTTAATTCCGGAATTTCGAAATCCATTCCATATTACACGATTAAATCTGGCGGGGAGGGTGGCAAACATCCAAACCAAGAAACAGATCCACAGCTTTGTATACGCTTACATATGTTTTGGAAATATTTTCCAAACCATATATAAGAAGATATATTAATGTAATATATAATGATATATAATAAGAATTTTAATCTAAAGGCATCGAACTTTTGTGTTTCAGTACGATAATCGCTGGTTTCTCGAACGGCCACATCGCCATGTGGGACCTCACGTCCGAGTCTCCGCTGTTCGTGACGGCGCGAGGAGAAACAACTTTTATCGACGCTTTTCATCACTTTTATGCTCACGGTCATGCCATCAGCGGTCAGTAAAATCCAAAATTAGCCCTTCGACGATAACGAGGCATTATTAATGATAAATAATTACCCAATACTCAGCTGTCCAAATGATTCCGTATGGCGGTAAAAGATTCTTCATCACGTCGAGCTACGACAGAATGACGAAACTCTGGGATTTGGAGGACACGAGCTTTCCTGTAACGGGGTTGAGAAGGGGCATCGTCGTAGACGCCGCGTGGCTCACCCATTGGCCCGCTTACATAGCAGCATACGACGATGTGTACGGACAATTAAAACAGTTTAATCTTTAATTTATTATTTCTGAAATTATGCGGCTATTACTGATTATCGAATTGTCGTTACTGTTCGACAGCCTCACTCACGCCCATACTTATCTGCTTTCTTTGAGGCAACCAGGAGCGAAGATTTTTCCATTGCTGCCAACTAATTCGCCGACATACGTAAGACCTTTATCACTCTCGCGACGAATAAAGCGAATTCAACGTTTCTTAGATTATTGACTTACGATTAATTTAACTTAAATAATTTATGATTCATGATTATTTTGAGATTATTAATTATTAATTTATCTAATCAGAGCGTTGCGACATCCGACTACGGGAACAGCGTGTGCCACGGCACTCTCGCCGGCGAGGTTGTTGTGATGTTTCCCAACCATCTGTGGAGTCCCAAAGATTTGGAGAGACTTGGGTACAAAAGACGATGGGTATGCAATTTTTATTTTTCAATTTCTCATTCTTTTTACAAAAAAAAATATTGTATCGATTGAAATTATGTTTATCGGATAACACTGTAAATTTAATTTCCAGTTGGCCACGACCGTGGAAGTCGTGGATTTCGAGAGCGAGAAAACCGGCTCGAAGAGAAAGAATCCGGGAAGCGATTACGAGTACATGCCCGAGACTTACGACGGTTGCAAAGATCGATACGGTTTAGTCTTTCGCGACCGATTGAATGTAATTTTCGCAAGATCGTTTATCGAATAGAAATCAATTGCGGCTCAATAATTCTGGATTTACAAATGTCTTCAGCGGACGCAGCGCTGTTCCCGGAAAATCCGATCGAAATCAGGCTTTACGGAAAAATTGAAGTCGGTTCACGTCGAGCAATATCCGTTTGCATCTGCAAATCGAGTGAGTATTACCTGTCGCATCTGCAGTGATTTTTTTTTTACAAACTACATTCCTTATTCTAAAAATACGTCTTCATTGTAAGAAAAAAAAAACGCAAAAAATATCGAAGTGTCGTCGTCGCTTTACTCGCGCCGTGGCGGAAACTTTCCTAGAGATGTGGAAATACCGGTATTTTAATATTTCGTAAAATTATTGTGAAAATACCGTATTTTTACCACATTATGACGTAATTTTTTTCTTCTGAACTGTTGTGAAAATACGGTCACGAAAGTTTCTCGTAATTTACCGCAAAAAGTGGTAAAAGTCATCTATCCATATGTGAAATTACCGGTCATCAAATTTCTTGGTATATTTACCGTCAAAACGTATAAAATCTACCTAATTAAATGTGACATTAGGTTGAAAAATGTTAAACCTCACCTCTATAGTCGTGAAATGACTAATAACAAATTTTTATTGTAATATTACCGTAATATTTTCCGAAAATTCACCACTTGTCGGTGCTATTTTAAATCGCTATTAGACCATATGATTTTATTATCAACGTGATAATTTTCGACGCGCTCGCGTACCGTACTTTCACAGTAAAAATGCTGCAAAATTACCGCTCACATCTATAAGTTGTCCACGAGCGATTTTAGCCGCTTCGTCAGCGAAGCTAAACAGAATAAACTGCTAATGAATATAAATAATTTACGCAATGTTTTTTTTTTACGCAGGTATCGTGGAATCCCAACGCCTGGAGCTATCTGTGGATGTGCGTTGCTTATCAGAACGGTCTCGTGCGGTTTCTGAACTTCAACGCAGTGTCGCTCGACACCGAGCTCCGAAAATTGTTGCCTTCGCATGCGAAGGCCATGCTCAACGAAACGAGGACTTTTGAGCCCGATAGTGCGGAGAACAATAACACGACAGATTCAAGCGATTCGCGATCGGAGAGCTGAACGATCGAAGTTGTTCGGACCGGTAGATCCACGTTTACGAATCGTAGACTCGAAGCACCGATGCGACCGAAAGATTGCGCCGACGCGGCGGTGATTTCTGTAATCGAGCGACGATTTACTTTTAATTTTTCGGCTTATGCCTATACGTGAAGATTATGCTCGACGAAGCGAGAACGTTTGAATCCGAAAAATCCGAGAGTGCCGAAAATCCATAACAAAATAGATCCAAGCGATTCGCAAACGGAGAGCTGAACGGTCGAAGTTATTCGGCGCGGTAAATTCACGTTTTCGAATGGAACACTTTAAGTGTCCCGATTCGAGCAGGAGATCGCGCCTGCGCAGCGGCAACTTGTACAAAAACGTAGTGTGCAGTAGAATTGTGTAATCAAGCGACGATTTATTTATTTTTTTTCATTTAAAACTAATAGTTCGGTAAACAATAACTCAAAACAGCTGAACCATCGAAGTTATTCGGACCAGAAAATCTCCGTTGTCGAATCGAACCCTCGAAGTACCGATCCGAGCGTGAGATTGTACGCCGGCTCAGCGGTAACTTGTATAATAAGTAGTCTGCAGTAGAATTTTATAGTCGAGCGAAGATTTATTTTTTTGTTTATTCCCCCCCCCGGCTTATACGCCTGTATGTAAATATGTGTTTCGAATGTTGAATGCATGATTATCATCGTCACACGTTGCCTTGAGACATTGAGCGGGGAACAAGACACTTTTCTAACGTCTTGCCGTGTACGTCGTACCAGCGAAATAGTATTATTAAGCCTCGTATGTACAGCGCTTTGTTATTTATTTTTTAACTTCAATTATCTCTCTTTCTCTTGTATAAGCGGTATCCGTGAAAAATCCCCCAGTGAAGAAAACAATAAACTGGTCGAACTTTCGTACCGTATTTCGTGCAATCGTTTAATCTATGAGTCATGCGAGTTAAGTTATTCAGAGCACGGTGTTCTTGGGGACTCGCTAAGCGAATTCATGAAACAGATGTCGGCTGAGAGAAAGACGAGAGCGTCGCAGTTCAAATTTTATCGTCTTCACGGTCACCATTGCCGATACGGTGCGTGTGTGTGTGTGCGCGCGCGCGCGCGCGCGCGCGTGCACGCCATCATGGACCGAACGGATAACGGGGAGAGGAAGAGATGAAAGAGAGACGACGGAAGTCGTGAGATATCAACATTCGGGACCGACAGAAACAGTCGAGAAACGCGTTCGCTACAGAGAAGATACAGCGTGTATGCTAACTGCTCTCCCGGCTTAAATAACTATAATCTCAATCAGGTAAAATACGAACGTTAAACATTATAATTCGTTAACATTTTTATGTCGTGTACATATTTTTAAATAGTTTTTTTTTAGCTACCCTATCAGGGAAAATACGACTATTAAACATAATAATCGATTCGATTTTTTTTTTAATCTTATGTACATATTTTAAAAAAGCATCGTTTTTATTTTTTAAGTTCGTGGTCAGGCCAGATATGACCATTAAATATAATAACTATAACTATAAAATAATATATAGGCGTACGAGAAACTTAAAAAAAAATAAAATAATACATTCTATTTTTTTATGCTGTGTATACGAAATGAAAAAAGCTCTAATTTATTTTTGGACCCTTTATTATTATTTGTTTTTTTTTTTTCAGAAATGGGTGTGAATCCCCTGAAATGGAAGTCCCGAAATTTGGTGTACTTTGTGCTCTGCCTGATTGGAATTTACGTGCTCTTTCTTCACAAGAGAACTCACAATGCGACATTCGAGGGGACAATAAAGAGGACGAAACCGGAGGTGATATGGGAGTTCGTCGCCGACTTCAGTAACATGAAAAAGTTAAATCCAACGATGTGAGTAATTTTGCTCGTCGAACGATGTCAGCATCGTTGGATCGAAGGAACGAAAACTAATGAGACAGAACAAAATTATCGTAGAGAGAACTTCAGCGTCGTAGCCGAGAGTGGCAACTTCGATCATTGGAAATACTCGGTTCGTTACACCGAACATTTGAGTCACATTCCGGCAATTAAGAACACGGCGCACGGCCACTTCTCCGTCAGGCCCGACGGCGAAGGATTTCTCATAAGTTCCGAGCACAGAACGTGCTTCCTGTGGAATTTCGGCTGCCGTGAGTGTCTCGCCGCGCGGCGCGCGTATTACGCGAAACTTGGGGAAAAAAAAAAATTATTCACCGGGCGTGTCGATCCATTTTACGTTTTATTTTCAGTCGACACGACTTCGGAATTCAGATTCGACGACGTGGGCGGAGACACGAAGTGCGCGGAGAGCGTGCAGTACGAGTGCCCGATCGCTTTCTCAGGGCTGTGTCACAGAGAGGTTATGCACCAGCGACGAGAGATAATGAAGAGACTCGAGCGACACTTTACGATCAGCGGCACGGTGGAGAAAGACGATAAGTAGATTTTTTTTATGTAGATCTTTTTATATTTGTAAAAATAAATACACTCGAGCAAAAAAAAAAACTAAACTCCCATGCGTTTATTTTTATTTACTGATAAACACACATAACCGCGGGAGGAGAACAGCTGTGAAAATAAATTCGATTCGAGAATGCTCCACAGCTTTGTCAAGGCTGTATCGCAAAGAAGTTGTGTACCAGCGACGAAAAGTAACGAAAGGACTGAGGCAACATATTTTACGATTAGCAGCAGTTTGCATTATTACACTCGTCAGAAACGGTTTTATCGCACTAGTATCGTAATAATAATTTACGATACTAGTGCGATAAAACTCTTTCTGACGAGACTTTGGCAACACGATCCACGAAGGCATTTATATGGGACATTGAAGAATTGAAAAAATGGGCCTTATTACCGAAAAATAACGGAATGCGTTACCTCAACCCGTCACCCTTTATTAAAGGGTGACGGTAGACGTAAAACATTCGGTTATTTTTCGGTAATTCGGCCCGTTTTTTCGGTTCTGCAATGTCCCGAATAAACTGAGTAACAAGGTCCGTTCGTTACGAGAGTAGAGCTGAAGCAGAGAGCTCAATTTTACGTGGAAGGTATATATATATACTCAATAAATATAGATATACATGCCACGTAAAATAGAGGGCAGCTTACTCTGTAAACGAACATACCTATCGCAGGTAATTTTTCGGTGACGTTCCTTTGTTCACTCGGTTATTTTTTTCGATGATCACAGGGTTGCTAGGGCAATCTTGCACGGAGAAGTGATTGCCGGAAAAGCCCCCGGAGGATGCCAAAGACTTCAGTTCAACAAATTCATTCGCATAGTGTGATAATCTAGGCACAAGGTTATGATGACCGTGATTCGTACGACGTGTCGGAATTGCAAAAAGCTCGCGATTTCCAGTGTATCGAACATAAACCCTCCTAACGAAGTTACAAAGACTTTCTTTACTTTGGCAGTCCACGTGAAGTTTAAAAACAAGCCGAAAATATAACGAAAAAGACGCATATGCGATCACAAAAGGTTATTCCATCCATAACATTTTCATCGCGAGTTGTACTCTAAGGTCTGTTGCAGATCTGTCAGTGGAATGATAATCTTTCCCTACTACATGACATTCGCCTTGACGGCTTTGGCGTCCACGAGAGATTCGCCATTTATTGCCGCCGCAACGTTAATGTTGTCGACTATCGATGTGTGATCTCCTTCGACGATGAATATCTCTACCTTCTCGCGCGACACCTGCAGACAAAAAAAAAAAACATTAGTTTTCCACCATTGTCCAAAGTATCACCGTGGGATCCACCGGTGGACTATGATATTTATATGAAATGGAAATAAAAATGAATCACCGTTCCGAGACCGTAGTCTGGACTGACGTTCTTCATTGTCGGTGCCCTTGGTTTAAGTAAAACAATGGAAGATCTTAGCGGTGGAAATTGTGTCACATCGTACGTCTGGAGTGCTTCAAGACGACAATACACCGCTGCACAAACAGATCTCTGAGTATCCTTCGTCATGTTAGCTATTTTGTCCGGCAGCGCACTTATCAATGCGTCCAATTTCTCTGACCACGTTCTGCATTTTTCCAATGCAACGGCGAGCTGAAATAACACGTCGAATAGATTTATTAAAAGAAGGAAGACAACTAAGAAAATTTGGAAAGCAATGACTGGCAGGAATAAAAAAAAAAAAAGTTTATCGTACCTCCGGAGTGTCAGTCGGAGACACTATGTCCATGATACACAGAAAAACGTTCGTCTGAAGATCATTCTCTCTGCCGGCGGACAAATGTTCGTCTTTAAGAGCGATCACGAGCTCAGGAGAGCCGTCGATGAGCACGAGTTTGCCGGTCATACCCTCGGCTTCGAGTTTTCTCGCTACTTCTATAGCGACGACGGTACCGTAGGAGTACGCTGCTATCAGGAAGTCCCGTCGATTCTTGGCTCGCTTGAGGACATGCTATTAAAAAAAAACAAAAAAGAAACGATCTATCAGGATAAAATAAAGAAATGAAAATTCATAACTTTATTTACGATAGATGTACTCACGGGTACTAATTGTTCGGCTATATCGGCAATGGTGATTTTACTTGTCGTTTCATTGTTGAGCAATTGGAGACAAGTTGCCGGTGATTTGAGCCTGCCAGCGAGATTACTGAAGACGCCAGCGTATCCCTCGAGACCGGGAATGAGGAAGACTTCGTCGCGTCCAGCCTCCTCCTTGGTCTGCAGTTTGATACAAACTTCCTGGACCAATACATTATCGCCGAAGAGATGTAGAAGCAGCTTCATTCCCTGAACAGTTTTATCATCGTTCGCCGATTTACCGGAACTCTTGTTTCCAGCAGCTTCATTCGCCGACATGTCAACAATCTTGGAGAAATTAAGATTACGAATATCCTTAGCGGTGAGGAATATCTCGAACTCGCGCTCGAGACGCTGTTTTATCTCGACGGCCATCATCGAGTCCATTCCAAGCTCGGCGAGGGATGTTTGTGGGCTCACTGTCTTCAGATCCCTGAGTCCCATGATATTGAGCACCGCGTCGACGACGGTAGACGCTGTTTCATCGGTCCGTTTTTCCGCTACAACCATGCTGGCGACGATCGGACTGTCCTGCTTCAAAAATTTGTCGAGCTCGCCGAGACACGACGTGATTCTCTGCTGCAGAGTTCCGCCTATGACGAACTCCTTGTGCAACTCCTGCATATCCGCAACGAGGCCGACGTCACCGATGGCTCCCCACTGTATGGCGAGACCTGGCAGACCCTCAGCGACGCGCCTCTCACAGATTCTCTCCATTATCGAATTCGCCATTCCGTAGTTAGTCTGCCCAGGATTACCGCGTCCAGCGACGACCGATGAGAACACGACAAAGTGTCGCAGCTTTGGGCACATCTTCCTCGACACCTGGTCGAGTTGCCTCGTGCTCCAGGCTTTTGCCTCGAAAGATTCATCGAAAGTAGCCTCAGTTTGATTCACCATCAGCGCGTCTTTCAGTATCACAGCGAGATTGAATATCGCGTCGACCGGACCCATTTTCATGGCTGTATTCAGAATGTCCTCGCAATCTTCACGCTCGTGAGCATTCTTACCGGCTACGACTACGACATTTGTGCCATAACTCTTCCACAGCTCTATGCGCTTGGCTTGATAGCCGTTCTTCACCCCAGTCCGTGACGTAAGAACGAGATTGTTTGCTCCCCGAAGAACGAGCCAGTCGGCGAGCTCCAGACCGAAGCCTCCGAGACCTCCGAGGATAACGTAACTATGACCGGGACGGCAGTAATAACGCGGTAGAGCCTTGATTGGCGTATCGAGCGGCGTATTCTTCTCATGAATTCCTATCATCACCTTGCCAATGTGCTTTCCTGCTGCCATGTAACGGAAAGCTCCTTCCATATCGTCTCTCGGAAAAACTTTGTGAATCAGAGGTTTTATCGCACCGTCGTTGAGACCGCGTTGCATTACCATTGCAAATTCCTTCCTCTTCTCACTTGTCGATGCCATCAGCTTATCCAGCATCACTCCATAGAAGCTTATCTCCTTGAGGAAAGCTTGCATGCCGAGTGGATTGTTCGCCGCAAGATCGAATTTACCGATCTCGAGGAAACGCCCACCGATCCCTAGACAACGGACGGAAGCTTGGAGCTTTTCCTCGGCCAGTGAATTCAGAACTATGTCCACGCCGTATCCATTGGTCTGCTTCGCGATCATCTGCTCGAAACTCGTGTCGCGCGAGTTACCGATGTGGTCGTCGGGTATCTGCGGGAAGGTTTCTCTGATGAATCTTCGTTTCTCGGGTGTGCCGACGGTGGTGAATACTTCGCAGCCCTCGTAAAGTGCGAGATTTATCGCCGATTGGCCGACACCACCGGTACCGGCGTGAATCAGAACTCTGTCGCCTCTCTTCATTCTTCCACATATGTGGAGGGCGTAGTAGCTTGTCGCGTAGACGCAGGGAACAGTCGCAGCTTCCTCGAATGTCCAAGAGTCGGGAATTTTCCAAGTTAACCACTCGTCCATAACCACGATGTTCGAGAAAGATCGGTTCTGTATTAGTCCCATTACTGGACGTCCCGTTGAATCGACGCCCGAATATTCGAAACCGAACGGGCATTCCCTGTTATATCGTGTCTCGCCAATTAATTCGGCACCGAGTTTGGCCGTGGTGATCATAACGTCTCGGAAGTTTATGGGTGCACAAGCAACACGAGCGAGGTTCTTATTACTGTTCATCGACTGTATCGGTCCCTCGAGCCAGCGCAGCGAAGAGAGATCACCGCGAACCAATTGATTCACCCATGCGTGATACACTGGCTGTTCGAAAGGTTTCGGAAGTTGCAAGTGTCTGTAGGTGCCCCAGGTGCCGTTCGCTCGTAGGACGTTAAATCCGAGATCTAATTCGAGCTGATCGGCGTATAAGGGATTGTTCGTCGAGAAGTCTGGAGCTTTTTTGTCCTGAATGTGGTACCCTCTGATTATTTCGCCACCGGGTTCTTTTCTTAAACATTGTACGAGACCCAGGAGACCGCTATCGAAGTCTTTCTCGCTCACGAGAATAATTCTTGTGTGGTTGTCCGTGGCTTCGGCTATTTTGTTCAGTGCCGATTTCAGCTTGGGCACCCACTCGAAATTGTTGCTCGCTATGTTGATGATTCTCATTGGGCTCGGGAGCTTGCAATGTTTTCGCAACAGAAGAGCCGTTTCGTTCCGCACGCGTTTCTCAAGGACAATGTCCAATGAATTTTGGGCCGCTAGCATGTAGATATCGGCTGAATTCGCGTTCTCGAAAGCCAGCAGGAAACCGTCGACCTTAAGGGCGAGCAGAAGTTTATTCAGCGTCTCGGTATTCGAGCTCGCGAAGAGACCGCGACCGCTTACGATCATCGCGGCTGTGTCGGCATCGAGTTTCTTCGTATCTTCGACGGTGATGTTGTGCGGCGAACTTCCCTTTTCGAAGGGATTCTTCGTGGCGACGATAATCACGTTGCCTTGGATCAACGGGAGGTCACCGAGAATCTTGACGAGTTGAGGCGATACCAGATTTTCCAATACTGGAGCAACGCCTTCGTTGATGGCTTCGATGGTCTTTACTTTGATAGAGAAATTATTTTCCAAGGCTATGTGAGCGGCCATCGTTATGAAGTTCGTGAACGTCGTCTTGGCATTGTCGCGATGAGCTACAAATTGGTAATTTTCGAGAACCGGCTCTACAGCAGGTTTCTTTCGCGATATGGCACTCGCCTTGAGACCACGAATTTCGATGCCACCGGCAATTGTTGCGTTGTATGTCTTGTAACGCCTCACGGTAAATTCTGCAAAGTTAAATAAAAACAAGAAGGTTACAATGTAGAACTTAAACGAATTTGAAAGTCCAAGTACTAAATTCGACTTACGTTTATCTTCGCTCGTGGAAGTGCAAAGAGTATTGAGATGGAACTTGGTATCAATAGTAAGCTTCTGAATTGCCGTGGGTACGAACAGTTCGTGAGAGTCGATTTCGAGAATGCTCATCTGCAGCATGGTATCCATAAACGCTACCCAATTGTTCAACCAAGTGATAGTTCCCTTGGTAGAGTCGATTGTCGCACTCTTGATACTTTGGAATATGCCGGAGTAGTTGTAACCGCGAAGTCTGAGATCTTTGTATATGTCCTTCGAGGTCATCTCCTCGATTACGTCGTCGTCGTTGGGGGGCGGAAGATTCATCTTTTCTATAGATGGATTCGTCACATGGCGAATTGACCCCGTAACAATGGCCGCACCGCCCTCGATTACTTCGAAGCTTCCGGTACCTTTTGCAAGCAAACGTACCAGGTAAAAAAATGATACATTTGTTGGCCTCACTCGGAGGACCCACCAATTCGCAAGTAACGCCTCGCATCACCGGGGTAGCGTGGCATTCTACGAAGAATCTCCAAAGCGTGCAGTTCTTCGCTCAATATTCTAATTTGTACCCGCTTATATAATTTGTTGGCCAATATCCGATTTTATAGTCTCCATAGTTTACGGTTTCTTATACATTACATAAAACATTACATACAACATTACATAAAACATTACATAATACATTATATAAAAAAATATATATAAAAAACGGTATTGGAGCTCACCCTTCTGAATCATAATCGTTAATTCGATGGCTCCATCCTTCGGAATCGTAGTGGCACGCAGGAATTTAACATCCTCAATGACCACGGATATTTCGCTGTTCATTTCTCCTTTCATCATTCCCAATGTTTCCCACACCAGTTCGAGATATCCTGTAGCGGGAAACAAATTCCTTCCGTCGATAACGTGACCGGCCATATACTCGTAATCCTCGTCAACGAGTTCAACCTTGACGGTTCTCTCGCCCGATTTAAGTTTGTCGTGCATCTTGTAGGTGGTGACGAACCAGTCGTCACTGTGTTCCCACTTGATGAGAGGCGAAATCATTGGAGTGCCTCGGCTAACAGGGTATTCAATGTCCGGATAGAGCTTGGCAAGTTGGAGAGAAAGTCCGACATCGAAGAGCTTTCCGAGACCCTGAAGGAAGACTTTGACGTTGTCCTTGTGGCCACGTTGCGTCAGGCTGATGTTCGTTACTTCCGGATGAAGGGAACGACGGAGAATGGCTTGGAAAAGACCATGTGGGGCGATCTCGATGGTCACAGCGTCTTTGGGAATGAGAAGCATGGATTCCTCAAAGAATATCGGACTGAGGAGATTGTTCGTGTGATATTCGGCAGAGGACAGACGAGCCAGTGTTGTGCCCCAATTGCTGCGATGCACCGAAGTGCTCACCCACTTGGGGCTTCTCGGCTTCGGCTCTGGAATTACTTGGTGCAGATAGGCCAATAGTGTCGGTCCTGCTTTCGCGATGTAGCGACTGTGGGAGGCGATGTTGCTGCACGGAACCTCGCGAGCGAAGTTCTTGTTCGCCTAGAGTCGGAGCTCACGAATCAGTATTGTGTCAATAAATTTTACCGATGCAAGATGACAAATAATTATGAAAAATAAGATGGTGAATTCTCACTTGAAGTTTGGAAACGAAAGCTTTCACTGCTTCGGCAGGTCCGCTGATGGTCGAACTCTCAGGCCCGTTGTGACAGGCAACTTCGATATCAGGTGGACAGAGATCTTTGATGTTATTGCATCCCAAACCTACGGCTGCCATGGATCCGTGAATCATGTCAGTTTCGAGCAAAGCTCGACCACGGAAATACGCTGCGAGGATCATTTCTTCAGCTGTGAGGCAACCGTCCGCGTAAGCACATCCGAGCTCACCAACGGAGTAGCCGACTATCTTGTCCGGCACAATGCCGATGTAATTCAGAAGATCTACCAGACCGATCTGAAATTTTTTAATTTAATTTAACTTGTTTCTTTTCACGCACTTAAAATTGAAGTTCTTCAATGCATTTAACTAATAACACATAATTGGACACGCTTTTCATGTCCGACACCCTACTTATATCTTAATACTACTGTGTTCGCCATCTTTTTAAAGGCCTCGGGTGAAGAATGTTCACATCACGATATTACATTTCCTAAGTTTGCTTGCAGCGAAGCACCGTCAGCCTGGGAATTTACAATTCTGTCAATTTTTTAATCATCTGCCAAATAAATGCTATAGACTACAATGTCATCGATCAGAATATTAAACAATAGGGGCACCAAGGTGAGAGCCCTGAGGAACCCCTGAAAAACACTGCATAGGTCTCGATCTAAAACCTCTGTACTTTGCAAATTGTTGATGGTTCACCAGGTACGGCTTTAACCACCCGAGAAGCGAACTTCGATGCCATGCAACTTAGATATAGCAAGAATTTATTATTCACGGAATCAAATGCCTCACTGAAGTCCGTATAAACCGAGTCCACCTGCAGCTGCAAATCAAGTGCCGAGCTAATGACATTTCCATACGGAATCAAATTCGACATAAAGAGAAAAAAATTAGTCAGCAAGACTTGTCGAGTATTACTCGAACATTTAAAAACTTCGAAAGTTACCTGTACAGCCGCGATGCCGACGAAAGAGTTCATAATATTATCGAAAGTTGTTATGTCCTTATTCGTCAAGATATCGTAGATGTCCAAGTTCCAGGGCTTCAGAACGGCGTCGCACTTTTTAATAGCAGCAGCGAATACCGGCAATCTCAGGAGTGATGCGCCCATACCGGGCCATTCAGAGCCCGTTCCCGAAAAAACGAACCATATTGGAGGCTTAGCACCTGAGTAGTGCTGTATCTCCCTGATAGGTTTATCCTGGCTGGCGCTTCCTCCGACTATCGTGTATCCTCTGAACATGTGTTTGGGAATATCGTCACTGTAAATGTCATGAAGAAGCTTCACGTACTCAGCGTCCACGGGACGACTCTCTACCTGTGAATACACCAATTTCCAGTCATCAGTCATTTCTTCTTAATTTCAATTTTATAAAAAAAAAAAAAAATGCAAATTTAATCGATGTAGTCGAGATAGCTACGCACATCGTTCAGAATACTATCGACAGCCTCATGCGTACGTCCGGATGCGACGACAAGCCTCGGCATGTCGTCTTCAGGAGCGCCGTGATTAATCTTTTCCTTGGTATGCGACTTCAGCAAAATGTGAGCGTTTGCTCCACCGAAACCGAATGAGCTTATGCCTACGTAACCACCCTCCCAGGGAGTCACTTCGGTGACGACTTTGATGCGTCCTTCCTCCAGAGATTTGACACCTTCCCGAGGACGTTTGTAGTGAAGATTCGGCGGAATCAATCCGGTCTCCATTGCTATCAAGGTCTAAAGGTACATCAAAATACGATTGAATCCTCCAATTATACAAAAAGCCGTCGTATTACATGAAGAGAACGCGCAAAAAAAAAAAAATCGTCATTGTACCTTCGCGATAGAGCAGATACCACTTGCGGCTTCCGAATGTCCGAGGTTCGACTTTACCGAGCCGATTTTCAAAGGCGTCGTTCTTCCCGGACAGAAGACTCTGTCGATCGCATTAAGTTCCTCGGGATCACCGACGATTGTTCCCGTTCCGTGAGCCTCGATGTAAGACAGCATCGTCGGTGGAACTTCGCACTCTTCGTAGAACTCGCTGAGGAGCTTGCTCTGCATAGTCGTTGACGGGAAAGTTATTCCCTGCTCTTTGAATCCGTCGCAATTTAAGTTTCCGTGAACGAATGTCGCGTATATTCGCTTGGCGTCTTTGGCCTTTTGGAGATAGACAACGCCGATTGCTTCGGCGCGACAGTAGCCGTTCGCATCGGCATCGAAGGCCTTTGAACGACCGTCCATCGAGAGGACACCTGAGTAGTGGAACAATTAGTATCGTAGCTTCATTCGATCTCCTTTATCAACAACATAATAATGGAATTCTACCGAGTCAGTCCTCAATAGAAAAATATTGAGTTTCAATGGTTAATTAAGCGATTGACGAATACGACTGTAAGTGCGATGTTTTACCGATACGACTAAAGTGAAGGGAGACGGATGGTAAAAGACAAAGATTCGATCCGCCGACAAGAGCCGCGTCGCACTGGCCTGCGCGAATAGCACGGTAAGCGTTCTCCATCGCTGAGAGACTCGAACTGCAGGCCGAATCGAACGCGTAACTCGGTCCAGTTATGCCCAACCAGTTGGATATCCTGTTCGCCAGCGTTGCCTTGCTACATCCGATCATACCCAAACCGTCACCCTGTGTTCAATAAATTATAGTGAAGATCGGAAAATTGAAGACAAAACGAAAAAAAAAAAGAAGAAGACGACATCGCCTTTCATTAAAACGAAAAGTAAATGGCGAACAGAACACTTCTCGTAGGCCCAAGTCTTTTGCGATTCGGAGATGCAAGAACCGACGAAGACACCGGTCTTGGTACCGCGCAGATGGCGCGGATTGGTTCCGGCATCGACGATGGCTTCGTACGCGTGTTCCAGCAGCATTCTGCACATCGGGTCCATCTTCTGAGCCTCCTCGGAGTGAACGCCGAAAAATAGAGCGTCAAATTTTTCCACATTGTTGATCTTACCGGTACGCTGAGGAATCTCAGGGTGATCTGAAAAGGAACAAAATAATCAACCCTCCACATTGGCAATGTACATTTTAGTATTCGCGCAAGTGGTTCGCGCATTGCATTGAGGGCGAGTACTACCGCAATACGACTATGTATGCGCATTGCTCAGGACAACCTGACGACGAACTCGCTGATGGGTAACAATTGCCACAACGGCGCGATATTGACCAACTAAATGATCTTTCTAATATAAATGAGAAAAATCGACAATTGTCAGTTAATATCAATCGTGAGTTACCAATAAATAATTATAGTTTCAGATTACTGGCGTATGGAAGAGAGAACATTGTAATATCGACGTTATCGTAAACGTTGAGAAAAATTTACTTAGCATCCAGCGACGATCATCCCCCGATATAAGATCAACCTTGTTCATGAGATTTTCCGATAAGTGCTTCATGTTGTCGGAGTTCGGAAATCTTCCGGCGATGCCGGAGATAACGATGTCACCATCGTAATACATGTTCTGCATAGTTCGTTGACGCTTTATCGTTAAGACGCGGAGAGAAAAAAAAAAAAAAAAAACAATCAATCAACTTTATCCACAGACAAAACACCACCGAATCAATATAACTCGTGTTATATAAATATATAACTATATATTATATATGTATAAATATAGTTCAGCAATCACGTGTTATAACATGTGTGATTAAACGGAGTTTGTATTAGACACAAAATTTGGTGCGCGTTGATCCCTTCGTTCGGCTGGACAGGAGGAAAACGGACAATGACGAACCCTCGTGGTCTCCGCAAGCTTTTATACCATGTGCCTACCACCACGAGCACGGCTCACCGGACACGGTTCACTTAACTTCTTTGATTTTTCCGAATCAATTACATGTTTGATGCCTCACAGAGGAAGCTCTGTTTTGGTGAAAAAAAAAAAAAAAAAAAATACAATTTTTGAGATTTGTACGAAAACGTGTTGAGAATGTTCGAAAACATTGAATAATCATATTTTTTTTTTAAATCTCCGAGTATGTGTATGTGTGTATGTATGTGTACATGTATGTATGTGTGTGTGTGTGACTTAGCACGGAAAATTCAAACCGCTATAACTCGAGAATGCCTCGACCGATCAAGCTGAAATATCATTAAAAAATATTCAATTTTTTTTTATACACGATTTTTAATTTATCCAAAAATGTCTGTGGGCACTCTAGCTCTTACAATGTGTTAGCTATCGAGGGGAGAAAGCTGTACACAGTTGGAGTATGATCGTCCGATCATCCCTATTGAATGTGGAAGTAGTAGATCGAACCGTAAAAATTGTATGTCGTTTTGAATTTTTTTGAATTTCATACAAAATTAGTACTTTATTTTAGGTCCTTTATGTTATTTTATATATTTTATTTTACGCTGTAAATAAAATAAGTGGCCGATTCATGATCAGCGTGGAAAAATCCATTAAATATAGTCCTGCAACGACGACTAACGAAAAAGGTTTATCAGGAATTTTCATAGGCAATATTGTAAAATTTGTGATTACGTATATTTTCAACGGACTTTTCAAGTGGACTTGTGAGCTACTTGGATGATGAACGTAGAATTGTGAGCTACTTGGATGATGAACGTGGAATTGTGAGCCACTTGGATGACAAACGTCGACTGATTTCGGCACAGTTGTTTGTCGTGAAAACCATTGAAAGTAGGAATACCGAGAATCGGGATAAATCGGACGCTCGCCCGTTGAATGCGAGCGGATCTGGATTAGCGAACATTCGATCTGTGCGTTCGATGACGTGATTGTAATTAGAATAAAATTAAAATAACGACCGAGTTGTTAAATCGGTCGTGAGAACGATCGAGCCTTAGAACGTAGTTTAGAAGAAAAAAAAACCTAATAGCAATAAAAGGGAGGCAGGACGTGAAATCTATTGTATGTTTATTGAACATGAGAGTCTCGCATCGATACGTGATAGTGACTTAGCTTGTGCACTCGCACGTTTTATTTCCCAATAAAAATAAGTCAGTGACGATGAATATTCGAAGACATCGTCAATGTAGATTGTCCGGTGTTGCCGAATGTCGCATCGATCTGCATTGAAAAGCATTATTTCGTTGAGTAAACGAGAATATAATAGAATAATTTTTGTTTCGATCGCCAATCAACGAACAGCCGAGCGCACAGTGTTATAAACTATTCGTTCGCTGTTTCCTTGACTTTATACAATTCATTGAGACAGTCGTTGAACGATTCAATCGCGAGGTAAAGAGTAACGGTACAATAATAATCGTGGCGCAAGGCGATAGACCGCCAGGCGACCAAAGGCTAAGTAAAACTTGATTCGTTAAATACTAAAAAAAAAAAATTTTTAAACTACTCTCCACGGGCTCTCGAAGTGAATGAATCAATCGATGATTATCAACGACGAAACAGTGTTCGTTTTGCATCACATCACTTGCGTATTAAGTGTTGTGTCTGCTACTTTGCATCATTAGAGGCCACATTATATGGCTCATGCGTACATGTACATAAATTACTTTTAGCCTTCGCAGCGATTGACTAGAAAAAGCAAGCATCATCATTTTTGTTTTACTAAAAGAAATTTTTTTATTAAAAAATTACTGAAAAAGTTTTATTAAAAAAAAAAAAAAAAAAACAGAAAATATAGAAAAGCGTCCAAAGCGTTTTTAACAACCTCGACCAATATGAAGTAACTGCACTTCACTGCATTACTTTAATATTTCTTATGCTATTCCTTATTGTTTCTTTGCATTATGTTTATTTCATTGTATTGTTTTCACGTTTTATTATTTCCTTATATTGTCTTGATGTTTTATTGCGTGGTTTATTGTATTGTTGTGGGCAATCTGTACCGTGTGACACGATGCTCTTAGGGGGCTTACGCCTCGGAACACGAAATAAACAATTCTATTATATTCTAAAAGCGAAACCCGAATGGTCGCTTTCGCTTCGATAGAATTTTTAGTCTTCGTCAAAAAGGATATTGAATTTTTTAATAAAAAAAATTTAATAAAATAAAAAAAACAGAAAATATAGAAAAGCGTCCAAAGCGTTTTTAACAACCTCGACCAATATGAAGTAACTGCACTTCACTGCATTACTTTAATATTTCTTATGTTATTCCTTATTGTTTCTTTGCATTATGTTTATTTCATTGTATTATTTTCAGGTTTTATTATTTCCTTATATTGTCTTGATGTTTTATTGCGTGGTTTATTGTATTGTTGTGGGCAATCTGTACCGTGTGACACGATGCTCTTAGGGGGCTTACGCCTCGGAACACGAAATAAACAATTCTATTATATTCTAAAAGCGAAACCCGAATGGTCGCTTTCGCTTCGATAGAATTTTTAGTCTTCGTCAAAAAGGATATTGAATTTTTTAATAAAAAAAATTTAATAAAATAAAAAAAACAGAAAATATAGAAAAGCGTCCAAAGCGTTTTTAACAACCTCGACCAATATGAAGTAACTGCACTTCACTGCATTACTTTAATATTTCTTATGTTATTCCTTATTGTTTCTTTGCATTATGTTTATTTCATTGTATTATTTTCAGGTTTTATTATTTCCTTATATTGTCTTGATGTTTTATTGCGTGGTTTATTGTATTGTTGTGGGCAATCTGTACCGTGTGACACGATGCTCTTAGGGGGCTTACGCCTCGGAACACGAAATAAACAATTCTATTATATTCTAAAAGCGAAACCCGAATGGTCGCTTTCGCTTCGATAGAATTTTTAGTCTTCGTCAAAAAGGATATTGAATTTTTTAATAAAAAAAATTTAATAAAATAAAAAAAACAGAAAATATAGAAAAGCGTCCAAAGCGTTTTTAACAACCTCGACCAATATGAAGTAACTGCACTTCACTGCATTACTTTAATATTTCTTATGCTATTCCTTATTGTTTCTTTGCATTATGTTTATTTCATTGTATTATTTTCAGGTTTTATTATTTCCTTATATTGTCTTGATGTTTTATTGCGTCGTTTATTGTATTGTTGTGGGCAATCTGTACCGTGTGACACGATGCTCTTAGGGGGCTTACGCCTCGGAACACGAAATAAACAATTCTATTATATTCCATCGAAGCGAAAGCGAAACCCGAATGGTCGCTTTCGCTTCGATAGAATTTTTAGTCTTCGTCAAAAAGGATATTGAATTTTTTTTCTTCATATTTTTGTCCTTTGCGACCAAAATAAAGGTTGTAGCTGAAGGCACATAGAGAATTTCAGCATTTTTAGATTTCAATTTCTTTCAGTAAAAGTAATGTGCAATACCGCGGTCGGTAATAAAAACTGTAATAAACTTTTCTCATGGATTTCTTTTGTCATGGCACGTACGGTCAAAAGAAAAGTCTCGTCGGAAGCATGCATGCGAGAACGCGTGAGAAAAATTGATTACAGTTTTTGATACCGACTGAGCCGGGGGTGGACGGGCAGGCAGGTGTTTCGTTTGGTTGTAATGCTAGACAGTGGTCGGTCGCATTTCTTCGCACACACCTAAGGTGCTTTCGATTTGCCGTCATAATGATGGTGCGCATGCGCACGGTCGTTTTCTGGTATGAGTTCTCACAAAAAAAAACGACCGCGCGCATGCGCACAGCCATTTTTTTTGGGAAGAATTCGTAACAGGAAACGACCATGCGCATGCGCATCATAATTATAGCGGCGAATCGAAAGCATCTCAGAGGTGCTTTCGATTTGCCGTTATAATGATGTTGCGCATGCGCACAATCGTTGTCTGGTACGAATTTCCACCAAAAAAAAAAAAAACGGCCGAGCGCATGCGCATGGTCATTTTTTTTTGGTGAAAATTCGTACCAGAAAACGACTATGCGCATGCGCAGTCACGTTCTAATAACGAAAAAACGCCAAATCGAAAGCACCTCTGGTTTCTTCTGTACACTCTGACGTCGTCGCTCGTCGCACGCCTGCCAACTTTTATCTGCCGGATCAACTGATTATCGACTGATAGCTAGTGGTCGGTTCAGCCGAAGAAAAGGAATGCTGTGAAAAAACGCACGATTGTTTTAGAGTCTGCGAAGAAAGGACCAAACTCATAAAATTATGCAGATGCACCGACGGTCCTTCGAACCACCGTTGGATGCACAGTAAAAAAGATTTGAACATTTAACAAACTTTTTTTGTCCAGAAACGTCCACAATTATTTTGTTCATTTTACAAAAAAAAAAAAAAAATTCGTAATATTAACAGACATTTTCGAAAAATGGACAAGATTTTTATTTTTTTTTGGTTAAATTAACATGAAAATAATTGTGGATGTTTGCGGACAATATTAATAAAAATCAATGTTTTTCACGCGTTGCATTCATTTATATTTAACAACTGGCTTGAAGACATCCGGTTCGCTTCGTTCCGTATCGTTCGCGTCAGTTCGAGAGGCGAAATTTCTCAAGCGCCAACGTCGCAAACCACTCTAGTCTCTAGAACGCAAACCAAAAGAGGGATAAAAAATAGTGGAAACGGTGAGTTTACCGGACGACCGAAGGAAAACAGACGGCGTGCGCGCAGAGAGACGATTTACCGTGCGTAGCGAGGAGGGCTTTTGTATTTTTTATTTCCAACTCGCTAGAAAAAAGATCGTCGATTTATAGTATTTTATTAATAATTCGTAACAGAAATATATTTATACCTACGATACGTTGAGATTATGGCTGAGAAATTTGATTCGTAAGTGACAACCGCACGCACACGCCGGGCTCTTTTTTTTTTTTTTTTTAAATAAAATATAATCGAATTATTTATGTTCTCTTTTGTTTGATCTCGACGAACGTTGAGGTTGGATTCGTCTCGAGCGCGACTGCTCGCACTGACATGTCGCGTCGTCGACTGTCCTTGCTCGACAGGAACGTTTTTTTTTTACTCCCGTATGGCGATCGGCCTTTGTTTATAAATTTTCCGTTTTTTTTTTTTTTTTTTTTCTTTAAACGAAGTTTCGACGACGATTCGACGAACGCGAGTCGAGCGAGCGCGCTGCCCGCGTGTCTCGACACTTGTTACGCGCCCTCCGGCAAAACTTACGCGTTTCACGGCCGTTAATCGACAGAAATATAAAATTCGTCGACAATGCGTTCTAAGCTTACCTCGTTTCGATATTTTGCAGATTGAAAACAAACGAAGACAGCAGCGACGAGATAGACCTGTCCGACCCAACGGCAAAGCTCAGGCTGGTAAATGTTTTACAATTTTTTTTTTTATACTCCCATAAGGGTTCGCGTTAACGTTGGATTTATCTTAATTTTTTGGGGTTTTTATTTGTTTTCCAGCCACCAATCGAAATAGGCCCAAACGAACACCCGTTACAGTTTGGCTATGCCCTGTGGTACACGAGAAATCCTGTACGAAAAATAACAGACTCCGGTTACGCTCAGAATTTGAGGCTGATCGGGAGATTCGCGAGCGTCGAGCAGTTCTGGGCGCTGTACAGTCATCTACTGAGGCCTTCGGAGCTCATGTCAAATTCTGACTTTCATCTATTCAAAAACGGTATCAAACCCATGTGGGAAGTAAGTTGAAAGCTATTTTTTTTTATTTATTTTACAACATCGAACATTCATTTGTAAACGGAATTGTTTTTGTTTGTCAGGATATCAACAATCGTCTGGGAGGAAGGTTCCAGCTGAAGTTACGAAAAGGTCTGGTCGATCGTTGCTGGGAGAATCTACTGTTGGCTCTCCTGGGGGAGCAGTTCATGGTCGGCGAGGAGATATGCGGCGTCGTTGTTTCAGTAAAATTTGGGGTATTTATCCGAGCGCGTTATACCGCGTATTCTTTATTTTTAAATATATTTTTAAATATATTTATATTATTTGTTTTATTTATATCATGATTCGGAGAGAGTCTCGCTGTGATTGGTAAACTTTTTTTTTAATCGAAGGAAGACAAGCTGTACGTGTGGAACAGAAAGTGCGAGGACACGGCAACGAGATCGCGGATCAGAGACACGCTGAAGCGAGTGTTGAATATCCCGGCGGATGCCCGAATGAAGTACAAGACACACAACGGTGCTCTTAAATACGGAGGGCCCAAGGGTCAAGACGAGTAAAATCGGCCGACGCGGGCGGGCTGCGTTGAGCCGACACTTGACCACTCGTGAGTCGGTTCACACTTTTTAAAGAATTCAGTTTACAAATTTAAAAAATTCAGTTCACTCTTAAAATTCACGCTTAAAAAAAAATTGTAAATTGAATGCCGGACTGGAAGTAAATTATTAAAAGTAAAGTATTTCTAGAGATTTTAATATACTGCACGTTAATTTTTCATCACGATTGTACACGAAATTTAATATACCAGTTTATGCAATAAAAACTTCCAGTACCGATACATTAAATTTCGTAAGAATTTTTTTTTTCGTTTTTTAGAATAAGTTTCGATCGCCTCGACGAATTGTCATTGAGGTGCATAATTTTTTACGATTTTGTTTTCTTTTTCCAGAAGGTGACGTTACCTTTTATCAGCCTCAAAGCGAGAAGCAGCAATGTGATTTAATTTACATTCTTAACGACGAATCCGAAGACACTGATCTCTTGAGAACTACGAGTCGCACGAAACGGCGACTCGTTCACGAGGGCGAAAGTTTCATCGACGAAGAGTTCGGAGAGCTTCTTGGTGCGTTCTTCCCGAAAGTCCCATGTAATCCACTCTTGTCAACTATTGCCATTTCGATCTCGGTGAATAAAAGGGTAATAAAAAGCGAGGCTGAACCGTTTCATACGAGAGGAAAAAAAATATATATATATATACACACGAAAAAACACAAGCGTTCTTTGCAACACCACGTTGTATATACATAAGCTTATTAAATGACCCATCATTATTTATATAGTACAAATTCCATCATACACGTTAAATAGAAAAAAAACCCGCACAGACATACCCGTTTCACAAAGGCCCGCGATATATATGTACAAAAAAACTTTCACGGTAAAATTTTTCTCGCGTCGAACATAAAAAGCACGATATTTTTTATCAATAAAAAAAAAATACTGTGTAATATAATATATATATAGTTTTTCGGATTCTGTAAATTGTAGAGATTGGGAGGGCGCCTGGTAGTTAGTTTATATATCGGTGCTCATACAAGCGCGTTGGTTCGTACGAGCTTAAAGTTTATACGGACTAGCATCGGGAATATAAAATGGATAAGAGGCAGACAAAAAAAAATCTGAGGATCTCCAAAAATCTTACGTAAGTTGTGCATTCCGACCCGTACCTCTAATTATTTTGATAAATCAATCGTTCTATGCGCAATCGCCGCTCCGGCGATTTTACAGCCTCAGGACAATTATCGTCACCATACCTGAAAGAACAACGAAGTCATATCGAATCGTCAAGAGGAAAGATAAATCGAGCAAGGATTTGTCCCGAATCTGATACCTGCCTAGTACGAACGAGAATATAAGCTTGAAGTTTATCGAGAGGTGAAGGTAATCCGGTATCCTGTGACTCTGATCACCCTCGGTAGGTAGAAGCAATCCAATTATACACACGATTCCCGCTATCAGCGCCACGTAGTTGGTTCCTCCTGAAAAAATAATTTTTTTTATTAATTTTTTTTTTTATCACGAGGAATTTTACTTCACCGTCGAGCCAATGCTACCGCGTACGGAAAACATATACGAGCGGGCACTCTATGGAACATCGAGAATCTGTGGATCGAACGAAAACTATAATCGATGAACGAGACGATAGACGGGACAGCACGAGATCTACGGGCGGTGAGGATTATCGCCGATTTTTTTTTTCAAAGAAAAGAAAACGAAATTTATTTAAAGAAAAGAAAACGAATGTTTTTGTTCAAAGAAAACAAAACGAATGTTTTTATGCGGTGAACGGAATCGATGAACGAGACGGCAGACGGGACGAGCACGGGATCTACGAATGATCGCGGATTTTTTAATTCAAAGAAAGGGGCACGAAAAAAATAAATAAATAAATAAATGTAGGATGTAAAGTGACAGAAACTATGCCCAAATACTAACTTATTAACCTTTGTCCACGACAACGTATCGAGCATCTCGGTACTCCGATCGTCGAAATATATCTTCTCGAAACGAGTTACACCGCGAATCGTCGGTTCTACATAATATCTTCGAGGCCGTTTCTGCAAGCGCAAATTAAAACGAAAAAAATGGTATTCTGAAAATTCGGCCGTCGCCCCTTTACGCTTGAGGGCGCTGTTTAGCGGATGATAAAAAATTGTCGACTAGATCGAATCCGAGACTCACTGTCTATGGATCTGTTTTGGGCAAGGAGAGCGTAAGACTGCTGTTGCCTGTTCTCGTTCGTCGGAAGCTGCTGGAACATTTCAGGATCCGGAGTGCCCCGCCCGGCGCTGTCCCCTGTTCCATTCAGGAGCCTCGCCTCCACGTCCCTCTTTCCTATCGCCTTCGAACAGAACAGACTTCAAAGAGACCTAATTGTGAAAAGTTGCGCGCAGCGACTGTTACCTCCGTTGCAAAGAAGGTTCTCCAGTTATCTCAAAACGGTCTCATATCATATCAGAGCTGGGCTAAGTACTCAGAAATACTTCAAATACAAAGTACAAAGTACAAAGTATCACAAGTAATTTCCCAATTACTTGAAGTATTTCTCAATACTTGAAGTACTTCTCAAATACTTGAAGTATTTCTCAATACTTGGAGTATTTCTCAGTACTTGAAGTATTTCTCAAGTACTTGGAGTATTATATACGTTATATATATTATATAAATAATATAAATGATATATTAATAGAAACAGGCAATGCTATAGTCATGCTACTCATAGAGTATCCGTGATACAAGCGAACACTCAAAAAGTACTTTTACTTGGTACTTCTTGTAATTGTAAAGCAAAGTACTTGAGCACTTCAAGTATCGCCAAGCTCCGCATCATATTATAATACGCTCCGTTTACAAATGACAAATACCTGCTTGGACGGATGCTCCTGCATCTGTATCCTGAATTTATCTGTGGTGTTGCAGTTTGCAATCATGAGGGCCGTGTGTCTTACAACTATGTCCACGCAACATCGCGATTTTATAGTGCCTTCCGGATCTACCACTTTGTACTTGTTTGGAGCGGTGCATAGTACTAAAATGACCCAAAAAAAAAAAAATCAAAAATTGAGTTTAGAAAGCTTCAGAAAATCGTTGAGTAGGTCGATTTGAAAAATGTTTACCTTTGAATTTTACGGGAAAGTCGTAAGGATTGTAGAGCGTCAGTACCTGCTTGTGCGTCGACTGATCGTCTAAGAAAAATGTTATACTCTGTGGAAAGACGAAAACTGGCAATTTTCTCGGAGTCACAGCTCCCAATTGCGGCTGCATTTTTTTCCTCTGTTTCCTTTATCGCCGTATCGTAAAACTCTGCGAATTCCATCCACCTGCGGGATTCGACAAAGGAACAGTGCGACGATTCACACAGTGAGAACAGTGCGACGAGCCAGTCACAGGATTCACGGATTTATTGACGCTTCGCACAATCACAAAGGTCAATAAATTTTAACGCGAGAGCACTGATTATTACCTGCGGATTTGAGTGACTTGTCTTTGGCTCGATTAAATTTCAATAGCTAACGAGCTTTGTTCCGATTTGTTTGGTCGTTCGAACGACACGGCGTTATCAATTTTTTTTCATATTTACGTCAAAAGTAAATGTGTATGTATATTTTTTTTATTTTATTTTTTGTCATTATCGTGCTGCACGAGAGAGCCTCGATGACCAGCTTGCCTCGATCGCCAGCTGTGTTTTGTGTGTGGCGTATTATGCAAACACCCAACGAGCGACGTTGACGGGCAGAGGAAGTTTCGGGGGGCGACAAAAACGCGAGAGCCGCGTCCATGAGAATTGCCATTCGCTTAGCTCTCTTTATGCCTGGCTTTTGGCGCGTTTTTCAGCCAGCCGCGGAAACGATTGTGTCATAATGACGGATTCATTTGATTGGTCCACTCTGCCAGATGACATTGGTATCTGACAGAAGGGACCAATCAAATCAATCCGTTATTATAACGCACGCTGTTTTAAAAAAGCTGTAAGTTTCAGTTTTTATGCAAAAACTGGCGCATTAAATTTAACGTAGAATTGTGGTGAAACATCAATGGACTTTTACAGTGAAATTATAGTAAATCATTGAGTTTTAAATTGGCTACAAAAGTACTTTAAGTACTTTTTTTTATAGTAAAATGAATGTAAATCATCAAAAGTTTAGTGTTTTCAAAGTTTTTAATATACTGTACGTTAATTTCCTATCACAATCGTACATGAAATTTAATATATCAGTTCATGCATGAAAATTTTCCGTACATTAAATCTCATACGCAACTTTTTTACAGTGTAATAATTTTCACGGTTGGATGGAAAGCTCCAATTATTGCCTTACACATAGCTAATGTGTCGCATTACTTTGGGCCAAAAAGCCTTGCGGATTCGGGTTCACTGGGCAAAAAGAATTTGGAATACACGGACGTTAATTTTTTCTCTCCATTATTCATTTCCTTCGAAAAAGTGATTCGTCGAGAAAGATGAAATATTGTCTGGTCAAGAAAATTTCTAATTTTGTAAATGAAAAATATTCACCGCGCATGCGCAGTTGACTTATGCGGCCATCTGACGACTTTCGACTTCGAACGCTGGGGTCGCTAGTGTCGTCGGAGATGAAAAATTGTTGACAGTACCCGATAAATTTCAACGCCGGATTTTAAGGATTTCGATTGCGGTGGATCAACAAAAACAAAACCATGGTAAATATACGTTCTATATTTTTAAAAATGATATATTATTATATTTAAAAATTGTGCAATATCGTTAGGTTGGAAATGAAATTTCAAAAAATAAAACAATGTTTGTTACCTTTTAGGCGCGCAATGCTGAGAAGGCTATGTAAGTAGTGTCGACGTCGATTGTTTATAACTTCGAGATATTTGATTTTTTTTTTTTTTATTAAAATGTTTTTATTTTTATGCTCCATCCAGGACCACGTTGGCCCGGTGGAGAGCGGCGCAGAGTAACGAGGGATCGAGAAAAGAACAAGAACGCAGACCGTACTTGGCGTCCGAGTGTAGAGACTTGAGAAAAGCTGAAAAATGGAGAATGCAAATAATCAGAGAAATCGCCAAGAAAGTCGCCCAGATACAAAACGCCGGCTTAGGCGAATTTCGTATAAGGGACCTCAACGACGAAATAAACAAATTGCTCCGAGAAAAGAGACACTGGGAGTCGCAGATCAAAGAACTCGGAGGACCCGATTATTCCAGAGTCGGGCCCCGCATGTTGGATCACGAAGGACGCGAGGTAAATAGTCTAATTAAATTTTCTATAATTTGTAAGACGTGCATTTTTTGTTTTAGGTTTAATCGTAATTGTACCGAAAGTTACTGCGGATATTCCAATTGGGGAAAACTCAATTTTCAGGATAAATATTGTTGCATAATTTTGTGCTGAATGCTATGAGTCTTACATTTTATTAATGTGAAATCTTTAATTTAAACTCAATTTTTCATTTCAACTCATTTTTTAAATTTAAACTCCATTTTTGAATGTCAATTTTTTTTTTTCGTTGAGGCGTATTATAAAAGAAATGCATCGATTGATCAATTTAAATTTTTCTTCTTCGAGGTGCCCGGAAACCGTGGTTACAAATATTTCGGCGCCGCCAAAGAGTTGCCGGGAGTCCGCGAGTTGTTCGAGCAAGAGCCGCCGCCGCCACCCCGCAAAACTCGGGCCGAACTCATGAAGGACATAGACGCGGACTATTACGGATACCGGGACGACGACGACGGTATTCTTCTGCCTCTGGAGCGAAAGGCCGAGCAGGAAGCCCGCGAAAGCGCGATGAAGGAATGGAGAGAACAGTGCGATAAAAAATCGGACAAACAGGAAGAAGTCGAAACGACATCCCAAAAAGCGATACCGTCGCAAAGGGACATACAGGAGGCGTTGCTCGTGAGAAAGAAACAAGAACTACTTGAGAAATATGTACTTTGACAAATTTTTTTTTTTTTTTTTACTATTTAGCTTATGCGTACGGCAACCCAGCTATTTGTAGGATTGTTACTGTAGTAATATTGGAGTACACTTTTATAAAACGCGACAAATGGTAATTAATAATATACAATTACGTAATAACATTTATTAAGGTAATCTGTTGTCATTGTTTTTTTTTATTTATTTTTTTTTGTCTTTTTGTTCTTTTTTTTTTGTTTTTTTTTAAATATTTTTTTGGTGCAGTAGACGTTTAAACTTTAATGAATTTTCGTCGAGAAGGAGGTGCTGTAGATAGAATCTTGGACAAAAAAAATCAATCGGTCATCGGCTTACAGTCCGCATGAACGATCGATCGATCGGTGGTTTTTAAACTTCCAAGCCCTTACATTAAAAACTGACCGTGAAAAGCCAATTTACAAATCGTACAATTGTCGATACCGCTGTAACCGCGGGAAACGCCATTGAAAATAACACAATAGCGTTCTCGTCGCTCCGTTTCGCAAACATTCCATAATACGAGGACTCGGAAGTAGCGGAATCCTTTCGTCGTGATCGCAACCTTCGTAATTTTTTTTTTTAGAAAAAATGCAAACATCAACGTTCGAATACGATTGATCGTTCGGATAAAAAGAAAAACATTGAAACAAATTTACGCGTGGGATAAAAAAAGTGGTCGAATGACGTTGACAAAAGGAAAAAAGAAAAATGCATTAAAATTCGATACATCGATAGTGGTAGCAACAACACGTCGTGTAGAGATTCCTGAGTCCATGTTTAGCAGCGCCGCGTATCGGACGTCTAAGAAACAAACGATACGGAACGGTTTTCGCGACAGTGAATTGATCGTGCAATATTCAATCGTTTTATTTTATGAATAAAAACGAGACTCTAAATATACTTGGGGGGGATTTAATGTTACCAAAAGAATTTGACAGCGTCTCTGTTTTTTTTGTCCGTTAATCGGGTTCGTTCGCTCACGTCCGCGTACGTAATCTATGTAGCTCATTCCCTAAGAGAAACCCGCGGTGAATCCTGCGTATCGCTATTTTGTTTTCTTTTTTTTTTATCATGATGATCGTAGTGTTAATATTAAACCGCTAAAGCTAATCGGTAGTATCAATACTAAAAATCACATCCTGCATTTTTTTAAGTGCATCTGCGAGTTGTGCGTCATTGAATTTTTTTGTTGTTGTTTTTTTTAGATACTAAAATCGCCAAACCGATCGTTCTCGTCGACGATCGTTTTTTTTTTATCCGTAATAATCAAAAGATATATTCTTTAAAAGTTTTCACCGCTTCTGAAGTGTAGAATTATCGAAACAGTTTTAAAAATCTCATACCGAACCGACTTGGAATAATCGGCGAACAAGCGTTTCAGGGACGAAAGACACAAAATCAATCTAAAAGTAAAGGGTAAAATTTGACTCAGAGACACGGATGGATTATTCTCGTCGTTACTCGTTAGTCGACGACTTACGAAAACGTGTCTTCGCCAATTTTACCAAAAATTTCACAACTTGCGTTCGTCCGATCGATATAGAAAAAAAAATCAAAGCGGCCCGTTAGCGCAAGTTGCGTCGCGTAATTCACAATGATATTTCGGGTTGACGCATTGACTTGGCTGTTTTTTAAACCGGGCAGTCAATCGTATCGGCGAGCGCAATTTCCAAAGCAAACGGTGGGTCGTGTCCCTTTGCGTAACGGTTACTTAGAGCAACATTCGCGTCTGGCCGTCCTGATCACGTTTTTATATTCGATCTGAAAAGAATGAAACGTGCTTGAGCCATGCCGCTTGTTGTTGCTGTTGTTGTTGTCTTTTTTCCCGGTTTCAAGCGCAACAGAAACCGTCGAGCGATCCGTGCTTTAAGGACGTAAAAGCGAATGCCAGCGCTGAACTTGAGTGGGCTGTCGAGAGGCTCGCATGTCGTTCCAATGCTGAAGCTCCTCGGGTCCGGAGCTGTTGAGGCCCAGACACAGCCAACCTATCATTTCGCGTCCCTTTTTTCCCATCGCGCTACGGCGACGATTGTATACCGACAAAAAGAGCGTCACCTCACCCAGTTGGAACAAAGCGACCTGTAAACAAATTTAACACATTAATTTGACATACTTCTCTCGCTCTTTGCCCGTCCAGGGGAATTTTGACTTCTCAACTTTGAATTCTCAACTTTGAATTATCAACTTTCAACTATAAATTTTCAATTATCAACTTTAAATTATCAACTTTCAATGATCAACTTTCAATTATCAACTTTTTCCTACCTGAAATATAAATGTCTCCTTGTACAGAGGATTGGGTTGGGCACGTTTGAGTCCGGTCTTGGACCGGCCCATCTCGTGGCCGTTGCTATCAACGAGAGCGAGCTTCACGTATGTGTCCGGAGGCTTCGTGTCGGCGCCTCCGCCGCCCCGAAAGTGTGATCCCTTTATAATCTCGACCGACAGACGACCGGTCGTGCCGTTGTACGCCAGACCGATCAAAATTTCAGCCACGCTACCGCCCTTCATGCTGCTACCGTACGGAGGAGTCGTCGGCGACGCGTACGACTGCACGGATTGCTGAGAGCCCGTAGAGTCGCTTCTCGTCAGACTGGTCGTCGTGCCCCAATCCTGTATCTGCGCAATTATTTATCAATCGACATTTTATCGAGAAGACATTTTTTTTCAATTAATTCAACGAGCCAAATACCGAAGAGGTGGGCGGAGGTTGAAGTGGCAAACAAAGCGTCGTCTCGAGCTGAAGATTGATCTGATCGAATGATACTCTCGCCTCGCCGAGGAGTCGTTCGCGTCGCATTCTTCCACCCCACAGGTAAACTCGCAGTCTCACGCCCATCGCGTTAACGTCCTCCGGATTAACGCGAGGGAGTAGGAAACTCTCCATGTATTCGGGCGCCATTCCCTGGCGTACTCTCGTCTTTCTTCGCTGTTTCTTCGACGGAAGCAAGACCAATCGCACCTGACTTCCGCCTATGCCCGGCGGATAATTTCGGCCTTGAAGTACCTGCACCTGAATTTTTAATTTCGATATTAGAAAGGTCGGGGATTTATGTTAGGCAACTAATTTTGCTTCTGTGGACTAAACAATCCCAGAGGTGGACAAACACCTTGAGAGCTTCAATTGCGTATTGAAGTACCAAGTACTTGAGGTACCAAACACTTGATAGTTTTTAAGTACTGACAGAACTTAAAAGCTGAGTTCTGAAGTTCTGAGTACTGGCAGAACTTAATAGCTGACGTTCTGAGTACTCGTACTGACTCAGTACTTGACACTTCAATACGTACTTCAAGTACTGAGGGCCGAATTTTAAGACATTGACTTCAATTCAAGGTCGCTCTTGAGATCGAAGTTAAGATAGACATTTGTGGCCTGAACTTTATCGCATGCTTAAATCTATCTTAAGTTTGAACTTGAGCTCAAACTTGATTTCGTGCTTAAGTTTGATCTTAAGTTGGAACTTAAGATTGAACTTAAGCACTAAATCAACTTCGAACGGAAGTTCGAATTTAAGATAGATCTTAATCAGACAATGAAGTTCGATCTCGAGAGCGATCTTAAGTTCAAACTAACGTCTTAAAAGCCGACCCTTGGTGTATTTGCCCAGCTCCGGAAAACCTTAGAGTATTATGCGGAGAAGTATTATATATAATAGTTAACACTAAATATTATATAAGTCTACATTGTATGGTGTTATGTACCGTCATCTCCCGCATCGGTGCATCGTAGAGAAACGCGACTTCCAAAGTACCGACGTCCTCGGAGGTCACGCCGAGCGTCGTCGCGACATCGTTCGGCGAAGATATGTGCTCTTCGATCTTTTCGGGTGTCTCGGGGTTGTCAAGATGTATCGTCGAAGCACCGACTTGGACGACGCACTGTGACAAATAATAATATACACAATTAGAATCGTCAGTAGTTTCGATGAGTTTAACGTACGTTTCTATCCGATTTTGCTGGAAATTTGTGCATCCTTAACTGGCGGGTAATTCTAAGGTACGGGATGTGAGCTCGACACTGTAACATTTTTTTAAACGTACTTACGTTTCTCAAGACTTGCGCGATATTTGCGGAAAATAATATTTAACTAAAGTATCGACTTTGAATTAATTAATGCCGGCATCCAAAAAGTCTTTTACCTCTCGCTGATCGGGAGAATGCTCCTCGGCGCAGCTGCTCGATGTCGTGCCTGCATCTAGTAAGCAAATTACCTATTATTGCGTCTGCACTCACTCGACTATTTGTTTATTTTTTTATGACCCTGAAGGTATCCGCACGACATCAAATTTCATCTTTGGCAAAACAAAATTGTTCACTTGTAGAATTTTATTCTCCAAGGGTTGAATTTTAAGACATTAGGTTGAACTTAAGATCGCTCTTGAGATCGAAATTTTGCCCGAAGTTCATAGCGGCCTTTCACGGTCTATCTTAAGTTTGAATTCAGGATCGAACCTCAGTTCGTACTTGATTTCATGCTTAAGTTTGATCTTAATTTCGTACTTGAGTCGGAACTGATATTCGATTGTCGTTCGAGTTCGAACTTAAGATTAAACTTAGGCACAAAATAAAGGTCGAACTTTAGATTAAACTTCGACGCAAAATCAAGTTCGAACTTTGGATTAAATTTAGGCACAAAATCAAGTTCGAACTTTAGATTAAACTTAAGCACGCGATGAAGTTCGGGTCAAACTCCGATCTTAAGTTCAATCTTAAAAGCGGTCTCAAGCGGAATCTTAAGTACAAACTAATATCTTAAAATTCAACCCTAAGTGAACTTCCTCGAGCGAATTTTGTGCACAACACAGCCGTTATAGCTCAGGTATCTTCGGCGTCCTTTTAATTTGTCGTTTTCCCTCCCATTTATACGCTCACCCACAACAGTCGGCCCATCCTCAGCCTGAATCGTAAGCGTGTCCGGCGGTGGATTCGATCGAGAGTTCTGCAATCTTCGAAGAGCGTCCTCCTCAGAGTCCGAACTCGTTTCCGGATCGGAGTACGTAAAACTTTTTCCTGCAACCAATTTTTCTTTCGTACCGCTTCGTCCACGAATTTTCGTGCCTCGGGCACGCGTAAATAAAGCATTTTTTTTTTTTGTAAAGATAATAATAATAATATCCGAACAATCGCCTACCCAAGTTCTTCGAGATCTGCGTCGTCGAGCTGTTCGTTGATTCGCAGAGCGGCACGCAAATACCCCCGAAAATCGTCGTACTCGGTAACGGCGTGAAGCACCACTTCCGCGATAGATACAAAAACAACACGACCAACAGTGTAACGAATCCGGCAACGGCGCCTAGAAACGCGGTTGCTGCCACCGGTCCTGCAACAACACAAAGTCAAGTACATAAAAAAAAATTCGACTGCATAGACAAGTCCAAGCACAAACAAAATTCATATACAAGAAAAAATGCAAACACATAAAAAAATCAGATACAAAAAATGCAAACATAAAAAATTCAAATACAAATTAATAAAATTCAAATACAAATTAATAAAATTCAAATACAAATTAATAAAATTCAAATACAAATTAATAAAATTCACTAGTATAAATTGATAATGTGCGAACGAAAAATTGTGCGCCATTCCGACGAGCGATAAAGCGACGCTGTCGTTGTATCGCGCTTCCGCTTTCCGCCCGTGCTTTACGCGATCTTTCCCGATAGCATGCGTGCCTCACACACACACACACACATGCACACAAAAGCTGCGCGCATGCATACTCATATTCGTGAATATGTATCTGTATATATATATATATATAATAAGAAATATAATATATATATGTATACACATATATATGTAAATATATATAGATACGCATGTAGATACGATTGAATTCGACCCAAGTTCGATTTTCAAAAGGTTTCTACTGTTTGCGCAATGCGGGGCCACGAGGAGGCCACCTTGCTCGAGCAAAAGGGGGGAGGGGCGAAAGGGGGGGGGGGGGGTAGGGGAAATAATTCCCATTGGGCAGCTTATCCTGAATAATTAATCATCCACCCCGTCCTCGTCCGTATATAAATACAAAAACATGCGCATCATTATAATTTTCGCAAAGCAAGAATAATATTACAACGAGCCCAAGAACTTGCACGCAAACTGAGAATATTCTCGGACAACATTGATCGTGCATTGTGCGCGATATATTCGCGTGTCAGCGGGTATATTTGTTTGTTTGTTATTTTTATTTATTTTTTATTTTTTATGAATAAATATATATATATATATATATATATATATATATATATTTTAGCGATGCAAAGCCATGAAATTAATAGTGCGAGCAGGTCGATTTAAGGTGTGGATGGACAAAGATTTGACAGCGGAGAATCGTGTGAATATTGTTACGCACAAAAAATATTCCCGATTGTTGGAACATTTGGCTTGCAGAGTGGACTTACCCGCTAACAAATGGTCTGTTCCAGCCAGAACCATGCTCGTCCCTTATTCCGGTCTTACGTTCGCTACTCGACGGCCCGAGGTAAGCCGCGCCCGAATAGTGGACGCATTATCCGACTCGACAGGACGACGTTGGTCCAGGTTTTGTTTGATTACAAACGTGGTTATACGCCGAATAATGCGTAGGCGGGGGTATACAGCACTCTGTTGCTCGCCAGGACGTGCGCCTGTGACACCTTGACCGGACATACGCCTGCGCGCACGTTTCTCTCTGACTTGCCGCAGCCCTGCCACCACTTGCACGATGCGAGAGCTATATGCATGCGCGTCGAGGCATCACGGGACGCGACAGTCGACGGTTATCGATGGGGAACAAAGGAAAGAAGCGTGCGAAGTGATTTGCGGACGAATTCCTCGTGTATCACGGCTCTGCGCTCAACTTTCTCTATGATCAATTTCGTTGGTCAAATGGCCGTACGGCAAACGCGCTGTAGAGCGCCAATCAGAGCCAACCACAAAAACAACAACAACAATTTCGTTGGTCGATTTTGCTTTCCTCTTGGAGGTAGCTGTACAGTTGTAATATTGTTTTCGCCAAAGAAAATATAAGGGAACTTTATGAGAAAGCGATAAGAACATTTTTTTTTTTCAATTTCTATGAGGAAGCTACGTGAAGATTTTTACTTTGGATTTGTTGAGTTAAGTACAGAAAAACTATGTGCATATTACTTTGCACCTTTTTCGTAACTAAAGAAAAATTTCTAAGCTACGTATAATTGAAACTGTACAAATTTACATGAGAATTTATTGTGGAACATCGCGAACTTAAATTTGCGGATTTCGTTGTTTTACGGCAATTTTTTTTTTTTTATATATATTCTTCACCGCTGATTACACAACTGTAACTCATCTTGCCTTTCCGCACGTTTATGTCGTGGAAGATATATATGCAGGCGCGCGGACGCATCACGAAATGCGATAGTCGGTGGTTATCGACAGAGAAGAAAAAGAAAAGGCGTGCAAAGCGACTTGCAGATGATTTCTTCGTGTTTTACGGTTTTAGATGAACGATATGAAAATTTCAATTTCAACCTTTAATGAGGAAGCGATATGCAAATTTTTATTTTTTACTTTTTTTTTTTTTAATTCTATTTATTGACTCAAGTATAGAAAAATCATGTGCAAGTTACTTTGCACCTTTTTTCGCAACAACAAAAAAAACAAATCCACCTCTCGTCATAATAAAAACCGTCAACATTTACAGGAGAATTTATTACAGGAGATCGCAAACGTAACTTTGCGACTTTCGTCGGTTTAAAGCTATTTTTAATAGCCTCTTCACCGCTCATCGCCAAACTGTAACTCATTTTTAACCATGCCAAAAAAATGGTTCAGGAAAGACCCGTCTAAGTCACACTATAGACGCAAGTTATACATTGATCGAAATGTATACTTTTAGCAGTTATTCTACAGTGCAGTATACAATTAAAAATAAATCGACCGTTCAGTTAATATTGAATACGCAATTTGACATATTTGGCATTGTGCCTTTACGACGTATAAAATGAAGCTGCAGAATTTCAGCGATGCCAAAAGAGCTGTCAGGAAAGACCCATGTAAGTTACAAAGCGACAAACAATGTGTGCGCAATCCTAAGCTGAAACTTACTTCTGTAGGCGAAAGAGACTATTGTTATTATTATTGATGCTATTGAGGTTTACTTAATTAATTATCACGAATGATTATTCCTTTGGTTTTTGTTGTGAATTTCAATTTTCTTTTGTCACTACCTGCAGTGTATTTTAGAAGCGTCGATTATCGATGATCGAGGCGAACACGCTTGCTTGCTGGGGGGCGGGGGGGGGGGGGCGCCCACGATGAGGATGAAGATATAACTTGTATATATCCCTGCACAGTCGGACGTTAACTATATTTTTCGCGATTAATCCCCACTTTGGCAATCACAAAATCATGCAAATTTAATCAAAATCACCAGCGTATTAATCTACCGTCGGAGAAACAAATAGAAATTCACTATTTCTCGTTATGTAGTGCAATAAAAATAAAGTGAGTTATTACATTATAGGGTAATGTTCGTGCTCGATCTATCGAGACAATTTTTATACGCAATATTATGTCAATAAAGTTATTAACTATTGCAAATTGCAGTTAAATAAAAAATGATAATAATAAAAAAATAATTTGAAAAAAGTTACCGACCGAAAGTCTTTAAATATCAATTTATCGTACTTTGTATACATAACCTAAAAAAATAAGTTCCATTATTGAAAGAGTCTCGATAAGATCGAAATAAAATATGGAAATATTTGTGTACAATTTGAGTTGAATTTTTGAATAGGTCGACAGTAAATATGAGTTACTACATGCTGCTGAGACACTCGAGAGTCGTAAACAGATCTCTCCTGGACAGACTGCTGGAAAAGTGTCCGAGTAAACTGAGAACTCGACTCTACTACAATGCAGACAAGAGCAACCATGGAAATCTCGTCGACGCGAGCAGTCGAACGACTACCAAGAGGAAAGAACTGCAAAATAAGATACTGCAGGATTTACGTCAGACGAAGGAGAAGATGGAGGAGATTATCGAGAGAGAAAACATTTGGACGATACCAAATTTTCTGTGTATGGGACGCATCGTAACTTCTCCGTATCTCAGTTACTTGATAGTTTCTCACGACTACAAGGTATATAATTGATACGTGGAAGAAAAGCGTCTCGCGCGTGCAAACCATTGGGATTAAATTAATTTACTATTATAAAGATAGAGAGAACGGCGGTTACTGCGATCATGAACACGTGTACATAACTAAAGTTACAATAATTGGGAAGTAGCGAAGAGAAGTTCCATAATATAGATCAATTTCATTATTCCATTTTAGTGTTGTTCCAGAATGGAGCACAAGATGATATTTGCGTGTGATTAGTAAACTTAAAATTCAATAATACCCGAGCTAAGTTAAACGGTTTCTCCTTGTAACTTTTATTATTATTATTATTGTTAAACTTTACAGAAACGAAGTGTAACACTTATAAAATCTGCATCTCGATAAATGAATTACAATTTTCTTTTTTTTATAAATTCTTGTAAACTCCAATAAATTCTTATAAGTTTTGTGTGAACATAAATAGTTTCGTGTGTCCATCTACAAAATTCATACAAACATATCATGTGAACTTAGCTCAGTTATTAGTTGTAGTACTGTAATTTTTTTTCTTTTGTTTAAATAGAACTTTGAAAGTACTAGAATTACTTATCACACATTTGGCGACCGGAAGACAAATCTCGCAAAATTATACGAGTAGTGAGAACATATATTTATTACGTATCGTACGTTGCAGATAGCTTTGGGTTTCCTTGGATTTGCCGGTTTGACGGATTTGGTAGACGGTTGGATAGCGCGCACTTGGAGCTCCCAAGCGTCCAAATTGGGCAGCTTTCTAGATCCGGTGGCGGACAAATTGCTAGTCGGAACGATGTTCCTTTCATTAACGTGGGTCAGTTTGATACCGGTTCCCTTAACGTGTCTCGTCATACTTCGAGATGTGGCTTTGATCTCCGGAGCCTCGTATGTCAGATATCGTTCGTTGCCCGCACCCGTGAGTATATTATCGAACAGATCTGGGCAAATACACTAAGTACCTGAATTACGTATTGAAATATCAAGTACTGAGTCAGTGTCCAGTACTCAGAACGCGAGCTATTAACTTCTGCCAGTACTCAATACGTCGGTACTCAAGAATTTTCCAGTACTCAGTATTCGGAGTACTTGCTACTTCAATACGCAAATCAAGTACTTAGACTTAACTACAGAGCAGGGAAAATACACTAAGTACTTGAATTACGTATTAAAATATCAAGTGCAGAGACAGTGTCAAGTACATAAAATTTGAGCTAAAATTTGATTAAGTCCTGCCAGTACTCAATACGTCAGCACTCAAGAACTACTCAGAGCTCGGTACTTGAAGTACTTGCCACTTCAATGCGTAATTCAAGTACTTATTTGTCCAGCTCTCTTGTCGAATACCATTGTAATCGACGCTCGATTAACGACCGCAATTTATTTCAGAAAACATTGGCAAGGTATTTCGATCCTACGCACGCGACCGTCCAGTTGGCGCCGACTATGGCGAGTAAATTGAATACCGCGGTTCAATTGTCTCTGGTGGCCGGTACTCTCGCAGCTCCCGTATTTAATTACGTCGATCATCCGGTTTTACACGGTTTGTGGTATCTCACCGCTGTAACGACTCTCGCCGGCGGTATCAGTTATTTAGTGTCGAAAAACACATACAAACTTTTGAGAAAGAAAAAGATTACTGAACGACCGTCCTCCTGAGAGACAGCAATGTTATTGTTACTCGTGTACATTCGTCATAGAAATATAATAAATTAATTATATCGTTTGTAATTTATGTCTTGATAATTTGCGTATGTTCCCGGCGTTTTTGCAGATCGATATACTTCAAACGATTTCCCTGCTTGCAAAAACCGAATTTTCAAAAATACAGCGTATGGAAACGAATTTCGGAGTTTCGAAATCCATTCTATATGCTGAGGGGGTGAAAGGGCAAACATCTTAATCAACAAGCGTATCCACAATTTTTCATAATCTATATAAGAAGTTAGTTAATAATAAAATAATAAATCACATAAGAACATAATGTCCTAATAATTTACGTATATTCTCAGCGTTTGTACAGGTTCATCTACTTCAAACAATTGCGTTATATGCGTTTATATGTAAAATTTGTGAGGGGTGGCGTACGTCTCGTAGGCGTGCTCTTCGTTGTAGACTGCATCGTATTCGACTCCGATGTAATCGATTTCAAGCTTGAAGTAACCGGGTATCTTGTCGGCGGCCGTTATGCCTAGAGATTTAATGTATTGCTGCGGAACGGGTTGTTGGGTGTCCTGAATTCTCCCTTTGCAGGAGAGGAAGAACTTCGAAAATGGTATCCTAACGTATTGCCAATAAGGCCCGCCCCTCGTGTGCAAGATATATTGGTAAGAATCGTTCCAGAGAATATCGTAGTCTCCCGGCACCGCGAGAGCCAAAAGATAATTCCTTCCGTCTCCTCGGACGCGCATTATCAGGTGGTTGTAGGGACCCCAATTCAAGTTTTTCGATCGGTAGAAGGAGCCGCGCAACTTTACGGACGTGAGATTGCAGTAGCCGGTAACTTTGATCTTGCCGTCCCTCTTTACACGGGGATCCAGGTTACCCGAAAATATCCCTCTGCCCTGCGGTGTAAACTGCAGACTGAAACACCGATCGATAATATAATTAAATTTATTTCTTCTTTTGCATAATAATGAAAGTACATCGGAGACACAAAAGTTTCAATGATCAAGAAAAGCAAACGGAAGTAAATATAGCAAAATTTGTAAAAAAAAAAAAAAACATTGGATAAAATTTAATGTACTGTTTCTGGAAGTTCCTATGCATGAACCGGTATATTAAATTTCATGTACAATTGCGATGAACAATAAACGTGCAGTGTTTTAAGAATATTACAAATACTTTTCCTTTAACGATTTCCATTAACTTTACTATAAAAGTACTTTAATAATAATAATTTGCTTTAATTTCACTGTGAAAGTTCATTCATTTTTCATCACAATTTCTATGTTAAATTGTGATGAAAAATGAAATTACAGTAAATTAATGTATGTAAAGCCTTTAATATGTGGACAGAATTGTTGTACGTGTATAACTTTACTCTTTAACTTAAACTTTACTCTATTACAAGCATTGAGTTTGCCTCCGTCCAGCCTGCAGCATTTATACCAAAGCTTTGTGTAATATAAAAAACATATATGCAACGACCAGAAACAAGCTTTAAAGCTTTTGTGGACAAAACAAGTATTTGTAAATATTTTTGGACTTGATCGGTCAATAATAAATTTAATTAAACGGAATAGATTTTAAAAAAACGAATGGTATTTTGCAGGCAAAAAATAAAACTATAATCATAGTTACCTCGCCTTTGAGTCTCCTTCGCCGTAGTCGCTGTCCGAAGTGACGATCCACTTTTCCAACATCTCCGGATTCCCGTCGAATTTCCATTGCACATCCACCTCGCCGGGTCTGTTTATTATTATAGGATCCATCCGTAACTTTTCCTTGGTCTCCTCCTTGAGAAGTTTCAGCTCGTGCACGAGATTCTTGTAACCCTGTTGTACATGTTGGAGCGCCGTCAGCTGCTCCGGTTTGTAATCCGATTTACGCGGATAGTTTCCTTTCTCGTCGTACTCGTGAAAAAATTTTTGTTCTCTCGTTGTGCATATCGTACGGCAATTGTATACATTTTTTCTGCCTGAGAGTAAGAGACGAAGCAACCGAGGTGTTGTCGAACTCATCCTCGATACATCAGCTCATAACCCTGTTTATATAATTCCGAACTTAAGATATTTTTTCCCAAAGGCGTACGATATTATAACTGTGTTGACTGCATTAACTGCGCTATTTGTTCGTTTATATTGTTGAAAATATACATACATTCGTATATAAATGTAAATATTATGATTGTAATCTGTCTGCTTCAAAATACTTTTTGTTCCGTAGTAAATAATGTTTTTTCTCCCCTCTACTCGTCTTTCGTTATGCTAGGTTTTCACACGCGCGACAGCTACGCAAACGTGAGGGAAAGGAACGATAATATGCACATATACATATTTACACTGTAAATATAAATTGTAAATTTAATGTACTGGAACTTGAAATTTGCTTACATTACTTACTTTTTGTTGAACTTAATGTACTTTTCCGTAAAATGAAAATACGAGATTTTCGTTGAAAATAAAAATGTTACTGTAAAATTGCAACGCACATGTTTGTGAAATTTCAGAAAAAGTTTATGCAAAAAAGCTTCCGGTAGCGTTCATTAATTTTCAAGTAAATTTTTTTTACAGTTATTGGGGCTTCTGGTGGTCACATGATAGGAATGATCCATCATTTATTTCGAATCGCTAAATTTTTATATTCTTCGGCAACATTTTTTACAGCGCCATTATAGCTCTCTTGAGTGCGCGCTCTTTATTTTTCGTAACTTTTCTCTTCTGCTTTCTCGTTTTCGTTGCATCCCTGAACAATTGTACACCCTGGCGTTCCTCGATCGCCCGTTGATTGTACGCCATACCGTAGAGATTGTAGCCGATCGTATCCTGCAATCAGAGTCGATTTCTACATTGCTGACAAAAACGAACCAACGCTTTTAGAAAGAATTAGTAACTTTGGATTTTTTTGTTTACCCTCAAAGAAGAAATTCGTTTCATCGCCAAATCCCTGACTTGTTGAAGCGTCGGCAAAAGTTCCGAATTCGCGACGATCGGCCCGTGATGCGCTTTTATCAGACTCAGTGCTAGCCGAGATACCAGTTCCGCTTGAGACTCGCTCCGTAATAATTTCGGAAGTGCTTGCAAAATCTCGCACGCCGCCGAGTACGGCAAGAGCATCAAAGTTTCCTCCAGATCGCTTTAAAACATAAAAAAAACGTATATACGCATACAGTATGATTACTTTTTCTTGTCGTTTGGTTTTCGGTGAAAATCCATACCTCGCTCGAACGCGTTTCAGAGTTTCGAGCAAATATTCGTCCGTGCTGCTGCAGTTGTGAGCTTGCATGACAAGTGGCAAAGCCGGGGGTGGATTCGGCGGAACAACATCCGCCAATTGTTCTCTGTACTCTTTAGAGACTTCCAAACATTCGAGAATAAGTTCGGCCGCTTTTTCGGCATTGACGGTTTTTCTCGATGGCAACAATTGCTGTTTCTGCCCTTGGACGACGGTCGTTTCTGCGGTGGCCAATTCGTTCTCCTGCTTCTCGCGCTCCTCCTCGGCTTCGTCCTCCAGCACCAACGGCTCGGACGAACGCTCGTACATCCTAACGACTTTGTCCGATCCGCAGGAAATCACGAAAATACCGTTCGGAGAAACGGCGCAACTCCACGCTTCTCCGGAGTGTCCCTAGATTTTTTTACAAACATTCATTTAGTGTACTTATGAAATTGTTATTCGTATGTTCAGGATTGCCCTTTCTACACCCCTGCCATTTACACAATTTTTCCTAACAAATTCACGAAAATCCCGCTCTTTGTTTTTGGGAAGTGTGCGCGGAAAAAGGCACTTTCTCGCACTAGTGCGAGAAAAAAAAATCATATCGCGTTTGCACGCATGCGCAATATTTTTTCGCACCCGTTGCGAAACAGTGCCTTTCTGTGCTCACTTCGTGGAAACGGAAAGCGGAATTTTACGCGCATGCGTTCGGAAAATCGTACATTACGATACTAGTGCGATAAAAGTTTTTCTGAGTGTGAGTTTGCAGCACGAGGCGAAGGCGAGTGTTGGAATTGTACGAGTTACGAAAACGTTGTTCGCACGAGTATTGTACAAAATTTTATTTCACAAGGCGTGAAAATGAGGGTTTTGCGCATGCGGCACATGCGTAAAATTGCCCTTTCGCATCGAGTGAGGTAAAATATATTATCGTGTTGAGATGCGTCTTACTTGTAGGGTTACGATTTTCTGGAAACTGTCGCCGTCCCACTCCTTGACTTTGCCGTCCTTGCCGCTTGTGAATATGTAATGTGTTCTGGGAACGAACGACAAACCCGTCACGGAATCGTCGTGCGCGAATATAGATTTGTGACAATCTCCGAAGTCCATGCCCCAAATTTTGATGTTTCTGTCCGCCGAGCCTGTCGCTATGAGCGTCGAATCGCTCGATATGTCCATGCACAGAACGGGCAATTTGTGACCATACAGGGATATGAAAAACTTTAGAAAATTCGATTAGCCATCAATTTTACTTTTTTGCAAATTTTTGCAAATTCTATCTATTCTATTACCTTGAAGGTGTCCATGAAAAATATCTTCACTGTCGAGTCCAGCAGTGAAACGGCCACGAAACGATTGTTCGGGCTGATCCGGACGCACAGAACGCTCTCCTCCAGGTTCAAAGTTCGCGAGTGCAGCAGCGACAAAACTTTGACCTGTGCCTCGCTGTCGGGATCTTGGACGAGCTCGAAATTCCAAAACTTGACTGTTTTATCTCCACCACCGGACGCGACACCTTTCTGTTTGCAAAATAAATAATTTTTTTTACGAATTAAATTTGATATACGAGTTGGGATGTTCGTCGCACAGCTAGAATAAAACTAATTATCTCCGGCAACGTGTGGCAAATGTAATAACGCATTGATTTTATCTTCCTCTGTACACTTGTGCAATTTGAAAGAATAATTAACGAGCTGGCTAAATCGTCATTGATTTTACCATGTCAGGAAACAATGTGACGCTCCACACTTCCTTCGTATGCGCTGGAATTTCCTCCAAAACATCACCCGAAGCGATATCGATTATGAGTATTTTTCCATCTTTCAGACCAACAATCAGATGCCTGTCGCCGGGTACGAACGTCGCGGTCAGTGCGTATCCACATTCTACAGTTCGCAAACACGCCAGCGATGGTCTGGAAAATGTAAGAAAGTTGAACGAGGGAAAATTATTGTGCCTTACACGACAATCGAGATGTATCAATTTTCTTACCTGTTCCATAATTTGACGGAATCACCGCTAGCCGTGGCGAAAGCCAAGTTATCCGAACTGAAGCAAACAGCTCTGACGTCCGTACGATGTCCGTGCGCTGATATCGTACGCAGCAACTCAACGTGCCGTTCTTTACACTTGATTGCTATCGAATGCAGCTCCAAAGTGTTGTTGTTGACGCCGATGCAAATCTGTAACACAGTTTCGTAATGTATTTGTGCGTATAAAAAAAATCTTTTTCTTGTGGGTATACAAAATTTGAGAGTAAAAAAACCATTAAAAAAATTAAAAACTGTTTACCCGAAGTTCGGCACCTTTGCCCATCACCAGGTCCAAAGCCTTGGCTTTATGAGCAACTTTCGCAACGGGAAGACGCTTCACTCTGTCTTTCAGAAAAGCACATTCATGCGGAGTGGCTTCTTCATTGTTCTTCTCCCTAGTGGAATAAATCGAAAGTTTAAGAACGAAGAGAAAAAGAAAACTTCTGTTTAAGCATTAAACTATCCCAATAATATTACAATAATAATCTCGACTATATCAGCTTACTTCAGTCTCTCCTTCTTCAATCGCTTGGCCACTTTGGCTTTGACCTCGTCGTCGGGTATGAATTGAAACGATTCTATGGTGTTATCTGTTCCGTGACAAGCGACGATCGTCCGCGTAAGATCGGCGCACAACGAGACGATGCGGCCTCTGCCCTCTCGCAGTATGCTGCCCATCCTTTCGCAACGCAACGAATATTTCTAAAAAATATAAATATATATATATATATATATATGTATATACATCGCGATCGATAAAGTGTATTTTTTGTAAATAGTCATTTTTTTCCGCCAATATTTTTCGTTGCGATTTTCTATTTTCGTTTATCCGAAATAAGCTGTACTAAATGAAATCGTACTTTCTTTTTTACGTTGGTATTTTCTTTGTAAAAGAGCTTGTCCCGTAAATGAAATAAATAAACAAGTGAATAAATTCGAAGGAACGAATACTTACATCGTCCTCCGAATTGACGTTCATACTTTCGAAATTTTTCACTATATCTGTGCTCTCGGTATCGACGAAGGATATCTTCCAAACTCGCAGCTCGTTGTCGTTACAACCGGTGACGAGATACTGATCGTTTTTAATAACGGCGAGGCCCCAAACTTCCGACCTGTGCTCGACGATGGTTCTGAAATTGTGCTCCGTATCGAGATCCCAAAATTTGACGAACATGTCCTTGCTCGAGCTGACAATTATATTGTGCTCGTGCATGAACGACAATTGCGTTATCACGCCTTTGTGACCGGCCAAACGGCAGATACCAGTTTCGGCGACGACGTCCCATATTATTATATCCGTGTCCTGGAAATAGATTTAACGATCTCTTTAAAATGTTAATTATAGAGTGCTAATTATACTATCTTACATAAAATTTTATTATTATTATTAATATTAGAAATTACAGAAGGAAATTTTGTAACTTATATCTGCATCTTTGTAAGTTCACATTATGTAGACAAGTGTTTGTCAAGTCTATTTTTTAATTGATTTATTGTCTCTGATTAAATTATTGTGGCTCGCAACCCTATTTTACTGGATATGTTTCCAGGGGTTTCATTGGAAGAGTCTAATCTTCAGCTTTGGGCTTATGTTAATTTTCAATTTAATTATTTTATTAGAATTAATATCATTTTTATTTAATAGATAATAATTTATATATTTTTCATAAAATGATTTTTTCCATCGAAACTCATAAATGAATAAACACAAGAATAAGAGATTTCAGATTGATTGCACGATAATCATAATAGACCATAACTTTACCACATTGGTTTTACATTAGGCTCTTGCTGAGCCCGTGGATATCAACGCGAGTGCTGTTATAACATTTCCTGCTAGTACCATGCCCCGGAGATAAATAAAATAACAGATAATAACAATAATTTAATAACAAAGAAAAAAATAAGAAAATATATAGTAATGGGAAAAAAATATAAAGAAATATATACATTTATATATTTAATTGATATATTAATATATATATATAATGTATATATATATATAAATGAAAAAAAATATGTATAAAAAGCACAATAAATTTTGCATGGTAACAGTTTTGGCGCTTAAAAGAGATTGTGCATTAAATAACTATGACGTACAGCCGATTGAGCTTATGTATAAAAATGTTAGGAAAGTCACCGGGTTTTACCTTGGATCCCGAAGCTAGTCGGTGTCCCAGGGCGTCGTAAGCCAGCACAGAGATTTCCGATCTGTGTCCGACCAGCACGCTGATATTCTCTCCGGATCTTAGGTCAAAGGTTTTCACTGTTCCGTCAGCGTATCCGACAGCTATGTGCCGTTTGTTGGGTGATGCGGCGAGGTACGTGACGTCGGACGTTTCGCCGGGTAACACTTGTGCCTGTTAAATCGACGATCATTATTATTAAAAAAAAAAAAAAAAATTATCGATGACAACTGCCGACAACAAACCTTTTCGCCGAGTCTGAGATCCCAAATGAAAACATGTTCGCAAGCTCCGACAGCGACGAACCTGCCTTCCTGTCCCTCGAGCGTAACGAACACAACATTGCACTTTGGATTTGCGATAATGTTCAAATTTCCAGCAGGCACGTATCTCAGATATTGTTTCGTTAAACCCATTTTCAAAGCAATTCGCGCATAACGTAAGTTTTACTTCTCGAAAGTTTTCAAACGTTTTTTTTATTACGAAGGAGGTTATGGTCAGTTATTATTCGAAAGTGTTTAGAACACGTGGGGATGCACAGATGACTGCAAGCTTTTTCATATTTTTTTCTCAGCCCGGTGTTCGATCCTCAGTTTTCGTTAACGCTATTGGCGCTTTCCATTCAGACGTGAAATTGACCGATCGATTTGATTGGTCCCTTCTGTCAGAACTTGCATCTTTTGACAGAATCGACCAATCAAATCAATTCGTCGTATCACGTAACAAACTTCACGGTTGAGTTGAAAGCCCTACAATGTGAATTGGATCTGTAAGAATGGTAATTTATACGATACTAGTGCGATAAAAAAACTTTTTCTCTCGAGTGCTGCAATCACACGAGTCTGGAAGAAGTTTTTCGCACGAGTATCGTACCGAATTTTATTTGACACGGTGTGAAAATGGGGTTTTCGCGGAGGCGAGGCGTGCGCAAAGCTGCCATTTTCGCACCGAGGGTAATGAATAGATTGAGCCTAGCGTTGAAACTCCGCGCCGGAGAGAAGTCGTCACTTGCGGGCGGAGCTTCACAGAGAAAAAAAAAGGAGAACTCAAGGTCACTTTCAATCAGGCCGAGTTCCCGCGCAAACCGGCACTCGCGCGTCTGCTCGCGGCCGCTTGGACACAAAACTTGGATCCACTGACGCTTGGACACTTCAAAGAAACTCCAAGATAACAAAAATTCGTCAATCATGGAGGGTTTCGAAATGGATCAGAGAATGAAGGATATGGAGCGGGAGTATCTTGATTTTCTGGACGATGCGGTAAGTTTTGCACAAGTTTTAACGCCCTACGATAAGTTTTGCGTTTGTAAGTATTTTTTTGTTTAACCCTCGAAACATTCGTGCGTAACGCCTTCAGGAAGATCAAGGATTGTACACGAATCTCGTTAAGGCGATGATAGACGATAACAAGCACAGACTGCTGGTAAACATCAACGATCTCAGACGAAAAAATCCAACAAGAGCCATCAGGTAAGTACCGTAAGTCTGTACGGTACAGTCCAGTAAATCGTGTACCTGGTTTAAAAAAAAATTGTTTTATTATGTACACGTTTTAAGGGAGACGTTTTGCAAACCATCTAGAGTAAAGAATTCCTACTTTACATAGAAAAAAATTTATAATAAATTTATAGAAAAATAACTTGGCTTGCGCCAATAAATCCATGGGCATGTTTGTATGCAATTTGTGTGAAGTCGAACTTGTGATTTTTATTAACGGCTTATTTTGTTTGTTGAAATATGTCTTACAAATTCATAGAGTAATTTGCTTCGGTTAAATTCTCAATCGGAAGAAAAGTTCAATTGATGTCATAAGTCTACTTTTTTTTTTATAAACGAATGACTAATTTATAAATGATGAATATTAGAATTAATGCTTTCCAGTGAATTTGTAGAGTATCTACCGAGAAACAAAATGAGCTCTTATTTTGTTTGCCCAAATATGTTTTATGAATTCACCAAGTTGCTTCAGGTAAATTTTCAATAGGAAGAAAAGTTCATTTAATATTGTGGGTTTGCTTTTTTTCATCAATAAATGATCAATGAATGTAAACGATGAATATTATCATTAATATTTTCCAGTGAATTTGGAGAGTATCTATCGAGAAACAAAATGAGCTTTCACTTGTTAAAATCAAACAAAAAAAATATGCCCATAGATTTATTCATGTAAACTGAGTTATTTTTCTATAAATTCATTGTACATGTTTTTCTACATAAAGTAAGAACTCCTTCATTTAGATTCACCTTAGTTTGCACTAATTATTTCAATGTGTACAAACAATTTTTGAAATTTTGGTACTCGATTGAGTCAACTGTACTGCAAAGAACTTAAATGACCCTGACATTTGTACAAGATTAAATTTCATCGAGTTATAGCAACTTTGTTTTGCATCACACAAACTTTGCTTGGGGAAGTTCACTTGGAGAATAAAATTCCCATTTTTTTCCTTCAAAACCATTTTTTTTCTTCATAGTGCATTGACAGAGACTTGCCAAACATGAAATTTAAGATTGTGCAATATCTTCATGGTCGTGTTTTTGAGCAACAGGTTGTTGAGGAAAGAAAAAAAAAAATCCTGAGATTACTTTATTTTCAGCCTGTTGAGCAACTCGTTCGAGGAACAAATAGCGTTTCACAGTGCATTGAAGCAATTCGTCTCGAGCGTCGATACGGAATACACGAAAGGCAATGTGGAGTTTTTCATTGGTTTCGAGGGGAGTTTCGGCAACAAGCACGTCACACCCAGAACGCTCGCCTCGAGGTTTCTTGGAAATCTCGTCTGCGTCGAAGGCATCGTCACGAAATGTTAGCATTTCTATTATTTTTTTCTTACCTCGCCAATGATTTAGAAATTCTTTTTTTGTAAAACAAATTATCGTTCTCAGGTTCGCTGGTCAGACCGAAGGTGGTGAAGAGCGTACACTATTGCAGCGCGACGAAAACTATAATGGAGAGAAATTATACGGATTTGACGTCGTTCGATCCATTTCCAGGATCCGCCATTTATCCCACCACGGTACAAAGTTTTTTATAAACGTTTATCTTGAATAGCGTTTAAATGACATTTTTCTGACCAAAATGAACCAGGCTCGTTTTCTTATTCATCCTTCTTCCTCGCTATTTTTGGCTTTTGCAAGAGCAAGGAAAAAGACCGGTGAATTCAGTTTATTACTGGATTGATTCTTAATCGTTAAAAATTTAATCACTCCCCAGAGTTTTCCATTCAGACTTTTTTTGTTTGTTTGTTTACTTACTAAGCGAGTTCTCCTTTACCAATAATCAAGATACAAAAGTGTCCCGTAACAACATAAATCTTTCAGTTTAAAAAGAAAAACAGTTTTCATTGATTCGTTCCCAAATATTTATTTGACTCGCGTTAAATATATTTTCAAACTCAGGACGACGACGGTAATCCACTGGAGACAGAATTCGGATTGTCCTCGTATAAGGATCACCAGACCTTGACCATTCAAGAAATGCCCGAGAAGGCTCCGGCCGGTCAGTTGCCGCGTAGCGTCGACATTATATGCGACAACGATTTGGTAGACGTATGCAAGCCAGGGGACAGAGTTCAGATCGTCGGCAATTTTCGGTGTCTGCCGGGAAAGCAGAACGGTTATACGACAGGAGCTTTCAGGTAAAAATTCTATTTCATACAATTTAAAAATATCGCTGCGGCTATTCGTACGATTCACGCCTCATTCGCAGCAGATTCGTGTTCAGCGGAAAAAATACGGCGAAATACGTGGCAGTTTGTTTTAAGAAAAGAAAAAAAAATTGGTAACAAAATTGCAAGGTTACCCCTTTCGAGTCCATTTTTCGGGTTTTTCAACGTCCTCGAACGGCACGATAAAATGCTTCCAAAACTTTGGGCAGGATCCAATCTTGTGTATTTTTTCCCGTAGAATATGATGGGCACCTTGGATTTTCCCTAGTCCCATTGGGAGCCGAGATATCGATGTTTGAAAATCACGAAAATCGACGATTTTTCAAAAGTGACTCAAAAATGGAAAAATCGTTGTTCATTCGATTTTTTCTTGTTTCAAGGCTATATTTGACGTATTTTTTTCCGCTGATCACGAATATAACAATTATTTTATCGTATCGTTTCTTATGAATAGCCACGGCGTAAAAAAATATTCCTTTTTTGCAAATGAAAAATATTCCTTTTTTTCTTTCAGAACTATATTAATCGCAAACAACATAACTCAATTGAGCAAGGAAGCCAATTTAACAATCTCACACGACGACGTCGCCATGTGTAAAAAGATAGCAAAGGTCAATCCCCGGAAGGACATATTCGAACTGTTGAGCAGATCATTAGCGCCTTCGATACACGGCCACGAGTACATAAAGAAAGCTATCCTGTGTCTACTTCTGGGTGGCGTGGAGAAAATATTGCCGAACGGCACGAGGCTCAGAGGGCAAGTTTGTCAACAACATTCTAATCCGTCGATCAGCACTAGCGTAATAGTAAAAATTAATTGTACGGAGGGTCAATTTTTTTCCAAATTAAATTCTATTTTTAGTTTCGTAATTTTTTTTCTCATTTCGAATGAGCGCTGCAAAATGAAGCATTTCTTTTACTATTAATACATCGACACGATTGATGAAACTATTCTCTATTCCGTGTGTAGGGACATAAACATCTTGCTGATCGGCGATCCGTCGGTGGCAAAGTCGCAGCTGCTCCGTTACGTGCTGTGCACGGCTCCGAGAGCGATTCCCACTACGGGCAGAGGTTCGTCCGGCGTCGGTTTGACGGCGGCGGTGACGTCCGACCAGGAGACCGGCGAGCGTAGGCTCGAGGCTGGTGCGATGGTGCTCGCCGATCGTGGAGTAATTTGCATCGACGAGTTCGACAAAATGTCCGATATCGACAGAACGGCCATTCACGAAGTCATGGAACAGGGACGAGTAACGATCGCGAAAGCCGGCATTCACGCCAGTCTGAACGCTCGCTGTTCCGTGCTTGCGGCAGCCAATCCCGTCTACGGAAGGGTAATTAAATTGAATTAAATTCACCTCTGTGCCCAATCGACGAAACTGTTTCGGATGATAATTAAAAAAAAAAAAAAATCACTTCAGTACGATCAATACAAAACACCGATGGAGAACATAGGCCTTCAGGATTCGTTGCTCTCCCGTTTCGATCTGTTGTTCGTCATGCTGGACATCGTCGATCCCGACCAGGACCACGTGATCAGCGACCACGTGGTGAGAATGCACAGATATCGAAACCCGGCCGAGCAGGACGGCGAGGCCCTTCCTCTCAACAGCAACCTGGATATTCTCAGCACGAAGAATCCCGACGCCGTCAGCGTCGAGGAGACCGACAATCCAGTCTACGAGAAATACGATCCCCTCTTGCATGGAAAATCGCGCGCCAAGACGTAAATATCGAATCGAAATTGAGTGCATTGAAATTAGTGAGATAAGGCAGAGAAACGAAAATATGATCAAGATGAAAAAATAATAATAAGGCTACAATAAAACAAAACAACATAGCATATTTAAAAAAACCAAACAGAAGAAGAGTGCGGAAAGCCAGCAAAATAGCCAGACGCATTGCGATTTGTTTATTGCTTAACAAATTTAAATCTAGCGGCTAGAAGATCTTTTAATTTTTCATTTAATTTTCATCTATCGTAATGTGCTTTCAGCGATCAGATCCTCAGCATAAAGTTCATGCGAAAGTACATTCACATCGCTCGTTGCATGAAGCCGAAGCTGACCGAGGAGGCGAGCAAGGCCATAGCCGACGAGTACTCGAAGCTTCGTTCGGAGGACACGGTGGACTCGGACGTGGCCAGGACTCAACCGATAACGGCGCGTACCCTGGAAACTCTCATTCGTTTATCGACGGCACACGCCAAGGCTCGCCTATCGAAGAACGTGACCGTGGACGACGCGTATGCGGCGATCGAGCTCGTTCAGTTTGCTTACTTCAAGAAAGTTCTCGAGAAGGAGAAGCGAAAACGAAGAAGACGCGACAGTCAGGAGAGCGCCGAAAGTGGCGAGGAGGACGAGGCGAGAAGGCCGAAACGCACGAGGAAGGAAAGACCCGCGTCCGGAGAAGCAGGACACGATCCTTACGAGTACGCGAGCGACGACGAATCTCACATCGACGATGCTGTGAGAAGGGTCTCGCGCTCCAAAGCGAGTGAGACGGTACCAAGCGAAACTGTTTCCACTGTCGACGTATCGCAGGGACCTGAATCTATGGAAACCGAGGATTCGACGCCCGCTACCGTTTCCGATGAAAGGTACGACCGATATACGAAAAAAAATTTGTAAAAAGGAGACAATAAGATTCGACTTTGATCTTATATATTTTTGATCTTATATTATAGATTTTAATTATATTTATCAGTTGAGTAGAGACCGGAGAAATCGATCACCGATGAAAAGTATGCCCGATATACTATACATTATATTTATCAATCGAGCAGAGAGCACAAGCATTAAAAAACTCTAAGGGCACATTCGCGATAAAATTGATTGTTGACAGTAATAACATTTTACTTTGCGTTTCAGGTTCAAAATCTTCCGTACATCTTTGCATAAACTCTTCCAAGAGCAACGAGCGCAGTCACTGCCGATGTCGAGAGTACGAGAGCACATCAATAAACAGTCCACACCGGAATTCACATCCGGTGAAATAACAGCCGCTATCACCAAGATGACCGATGCCAATCAGTTGATGTTCGCCGACGATCAACTCTTTCTCATATAATTCGGAATTTTTTTTTATTCCTATTCCAAACTGATCGGTACGAATGTTTAATTACTCAATTTCTATTGCTCAATGCAGTGCATGCCATTCAAAAAAATCAAATTATAAGAAATAGATTTTTCATGTTTTTTAATAAAGTTCGTTGACTCGAAGAAAATAAATAATAATAATCGGTATCACATGTCTTTTGTACCTTTAGCTGTTTTATAAGTTCGAATTATTTATACGCATAACAACGGACGATGAACGTAACGGACATCAATTTACCGTTTCGATGGGATGACACTGCGATGTTTTTTTTTCCAAGTACATCGACATAAAAACTCGATCTTTTCAGTAATTTTGCTTCCTCATAGAGGAACCTTTTTTTGCAAAAAAAACATCACATCGTTGCTTCGAAAAATGTTTGAAAAATTGCAGTGGAAATACTTGACAAAAAAATTAATTTTGTATCTAATAACATTTATTAGCTCCATGTATAGTACAACACATTGGCACATAAACTAGGCAACAATGATCAACATTTATCACGATAAAGTAAACCCATTAGTTTACATCTCTACGTTCCATCCGGTTTCCATGTAAATATATATAAAATCAACTCATATTGTTAATAGTGTATAGTCATAATTTTTAACGCTATATTTTCTCCTTAGCACACATTTAGGCTGGGTTCCGTACGGGTCCCCGTATATTTCTTTTTCTTCGATCTAATCGTTTCCGGTTTTTCTTTCTTTTCATTTTTTTTTCTTGGAAATTCATCCTCTCGCTTTAATCGTACGGTCTGAAATCAAAACAATTCCAACTATACTCGCGAAGCTGTACGTTACAAATTAATAACTCTAATATCGATTTATCGACACTACGTAAACCGTAGTTTGGGACGGTTATTTTTCTGAAAAATATATCTTCTTTGCTTCAATGCGACTGATAAAAAATAACGAGCCCGTTACACGTGTGTCACGCCTTCGAGGAAACTCCAGTACCGCAAATCAGTTATTGCTAAATATTTACTCAAGTTAAAATGTGAAAAAAAACCAACAGGCAATAATAAAAATTCGAATCAATATAAGAAATTTTCAAGTAATGTCTATAAACATATCGCCGTTGATAAATTGACCTACTATTACGAATGATACTCAAGGGAAAAACTTTGTGAAAAATGCATCGTGCGCGATGTTGCCGCAAATTTTACCCCTTTGTATTTCTCAGTTTCGTCATATTACAGTCGTTATTGTTCTGTGTCTCAAGAACACATTTGTTCATTCGCAAACACACAACTTTGCTAATGGGTTTGCTTTTTAAAAAAATGTATAAAAAGAAATGAACAAATTATTTATGCGACTGAAGGCTCCTCAAAGATTCTCCGTTTTCACTAGCGATCTTGAATCGATTTGATCTATCGATGAAAATAGATCCTCAAACATTCGACAACGTTTCAATACCAACCATTTTTTTTCTACCAATATCCATACTTATGAAGATAACGCTTCGATAAACTACGAGGCGCAAAACAATGATTACGATACTCAATCCCAACAGATATAGTGTCGAAACCGAACCGCTTATTCCGACTTTCGTAGGCTTCGTAATTATACATACGGAGCGTTCCTTAACATTTTGACCTCAGTCTGACCCTTCAAATCTTGGGCCGGGCCTGCGATTTTTGACATGACGTAACTAACTCTCAAAAGCACTCCAATTTTTTTAAGTTAAAAAAAAACTTCGAAAAAAATCTGAAGAAATTCCTAAAAATGCAGTGTTGCATATAAAAATGGTCGAGCAATAACCCATAAGCCAATGACTTTTTCTTCTAATTTTTTTCGAATGAAACTACAGGAAAAATAGAAAGTGAGGCCGGTCCAATCCGGCACAAATCTAAAAAAAAAAATTATATATGCCACAAGATTATTGGGTATTTCTTTCAGATTTCTAAATTGCAATGATCAATAACTTCATTATTTTAATCATAAATAATTATAAACAATTTTTAAAAAATCTGATAAAAAATCTGAGTGCTTTTGAGAGTTGTTTCAGTCATATAAAAAATCGCGGATCCGATCCAAGATCCGAAGGGACGGACCCAGGTCGGAATGTCGGGGAATGCTCCATATGTATGTTGCCATGTCCTATGCATCCGTTCTCTCGTAACCGAACGATCACTTGGATGGGGGGGGGGACCATTTAGACCCGACGTAGGCAATTTAATATATAATACAAAATCTATTCACCCAGTCTGTAACATGCACTACGTAACGACTAAATGCCTTAACTCATAAAGGTATCTTATTGATTAATAAAAGGAGCCGGATCGTTTCCATCCCTGTAAAGACTCTTCGAATCGTATCCAGTGCTCATTGTACTAACAGTTGCCCATAATTCAACTCCGAAACCTCGACGACCTTAACTATCACTCAGTGGCTCGCCACTCGTCGTATAAAATCTACAAGTGCCCTACGTTTATAAATCCCGAATTTAATTCTCAAATATCAATTATTCTCTCAAATCGTGTATCATCACCGAGTCGATCCTTCCGTTTCTTCACAACTTTTTGTTCGCCCTTTATTCGTTATCCAAACAGATTTTCATCACCAAACAGCTTGAGAGTTATTAACGTGTTTCGACGCTTCACGTACGGGACACTTGCCGATTAAAGCGGGTCGCGTCGCTCTGCCAATCAATGTGGATTTTAATGAACAATTTTTTTTTCTTTTTTTAGACAAACTGTGCAGCAACGAAGAAACAGTTCCGGGTCTGCAGAATGGCCAAGTTCTGACTGTGGTCGGTCGAGGGGCCCGTACGCGAAGGGCCAAACAATTTATCATTAAGTTTATGCCTGATTGTGTGCGTATAAGGTGCATTGACCCGTTTCTATAATGAACCTGAGTAATTCGATCGAAACTATTAGGCACCCAGGAGATATTGTGGATTAAAACTGCAGCTGAACGTCGAATCGACGTAATAAGTTGAAAAATGTAGAGGAGGTCTGATCGACCTTTTTTTTTTGGTTTTATCTTCTGGACCGTTCAATCTAGAGACCCCAATTTTTTAATGTGAAATCTCCGGTGCATATCAACCGTTGGAGAAAAGTTTACCGTAAGGTATTTTTGGATGAGAAATAATTATCGAAGTTTTTTTTTTTTTCTTAAGAAAATAATAATATGTCTGATATAAACAGTGCCCAACTCCGACCGTTATTCATTTTTGGAGCTACGCGATCGACGCATAGTCTCGTTGTTTGTCTCCGGATCGGCCTTTCACAGCGGATCCTAACGTCATATCTTTTCCTCTCGGGAGAGGAATGGCAATCTGAGTGACGCTATTGTGCGTTTAACTTTTGTTTCCGCTTCTATAAATCGGCGGCGCGTCGTCTTCAGAATTCGTCGTCACTGGATTCGCTGCTATAAGCGAGCTGTTCTCGCCACCATTCCCGCACTTCCAACGTTACGTTCGACAGCTTGGACGCCACTTGCTTCGAACTCGCGGGCTCCCTGGGCTGTCGACTCGGCTCAGCCCCTTCGGTGAGATAAGGCAAATTGTTTTTGGTCACGGCTGAAAATAAATACTTTGCGTTAAGTAAATACGAAAAATAAATTTCAGTTAAAGGTGGTACGTTTTTTGTCCAAAGATGTCCACAATTCTTTTCTCGTTTATTTTACCAGACAAATGTTCATTCGTTTTACAATTTTTTTTTTCGTAAAATTACCAAGAAAATAATTGTAAACTTTCGTGGACAAAAAAAGTTTGTTGAAACTACAAATTTTTTTACTGTAAACCAGAAAAATTTGAGGATGTTTTATTACTATATACATACGTGTTGGTCGATTGTTTCGTTTCTTCGATGCCGCAATCTTTTCTTTCTCGCTTCGAACGGACGCCGGATCCGAAAGAGTTGGAGCCAAATATTTTCTGCCCGAACCACTGCCGATGCTGTCGGACCTCGGCAGAACGACGGGCTTCTTCGCTCGATGTCTCACACCCTCGCTTTCCTGATAGGAGATCAAATAATTAATACTCGAATAATTTAGTAATTAATAATAATTATCACCTTTGCTTCGGTTTCTTCCTCGCGATCTACGCTATTCTCTTTCGTTTTTTCTTCCGTGTGATCTTGCGCCGTTAACGCGAGGTCGTTCGTAGCCCGCAGGCCGGCGATCAAGCTGTTTTGTTGCTTCTGCGAAGAAAATTATTTTGTAGCTTGAAATTGGCAAACAGCTTAAGCGATCGATATTAAAACTTACTCCAACCGCGCGAATTTTTTTGAGGCATCCCTCGAGCCACGTTCGTATAGTCTGCTTCGCCACTTCTTCCTCTATAATGTACTCGAACTCCTCGCGGGCCAGCAACTCCTCAAGCTGAAGAGCTTTTCTGATATCGACCGAACGATACGACAGCATGCTGTAGAAAATTCGATACATCGGTCAGTAACTGTCTTTTCGTCAGCTAAAAATTGTAATTTCACCACAATTCATGATTATTTACAATGGCTTTTTGTAATTTTCAGAATTTTTAGTTAACTTTTTGTCGACATACCCAAAAATGGAATTTTTTTTTTAAACTCTTGTAACAATGTTTAAGACATGAAACTTGCAGTTTCAAATGAACTTTTGAAAAAAAAATTTCGTAGATTTTATTTGAATGCCATAAAAGTCCAGTTCTATGAGAACCAGACTAAAATTTTTTTTCAGCCATTACGTGATGTTTCATTTTTTTTTTTTCAAAAATTCCGAAATATACTCTCAAGTGTTTAGAATGACCTAATATTTTTTTGGATAGTTGGGACGCCCATCTGATAGCTATGCTCCGTTTAATATCGATTTTTCATTAGAAGTAATTATATCTATTTCCATTGAATTTCCATAAAAATTGTGACATTCACAATAATGGAATTAAAAGAATTAAATGGATTTAGGATTTCTAAATGCCATTCCATATACTGCGAGAACGGAAATTTCGAAAATATCGCATCCAAATTCGAAATCCATCCAATATACTATATTTTCGAAATTTTCGTTTTTCAAGCTACACACGAAGAAGATACTTGCTTTATGACATCGTGAAACGTGACATCTTCGCCGTTGTGCAGTCTCTCGAGTTCGTAACACATGTATTTGAAGAGGAGTCTGTCTTTCTGTGGATCAGTCTCTAATCGACCTTTCAGCAATCGTAGAATGAATTTCACCTGAAACTCGTATAATTGTTCTTCTTGTAATTGAAGACTTTCTATGTCGTTCGAATGAATTTTTTTATAAACATTTACGCGTACCCGTCGAACCGGAATGACGCCCCTCTGATGAATATCCACGACGTTCCAGGTATTTTGAAAATTCCTAATATCCGCATAAGACAATAGTGCGTCCTCCTCGTTCGAGTAGAAGAGAGAAAAGTTCTCCATGATGATGGCTGAATTAATGGGATATATTAATTAAAACAAAAAATTAAAAAAAAAAAATAATAATAATAATAAAAATAATGAAATGTCGACGCGGCGATTACGAGTTACGTACCGACGAGGAGATTCAACACGATGTAGGTGATAATAACGTAGAATGTGCAGAAGTAGAAGAGGGAGGCATGAAAATTTCCGCAATCGGTTTCCCAATAATTAGCAGCGGGCGTGCAGTAAGGCGGTTGTATCATGCAGTCGTGCATTATTTTGTTCCAATCTTCGCCGGTCACGATGCGAAAGAGCATCGCTACACCGGTAACCGGAGACTCGAAGTTGGCGCGTCTAAAAACACACACACACACACACGCACACACACACATATTTACAGTGTTATATTAAATATCTTCCTATTAGTTAAAGGGTCGTTCGATTAAAATGCATTTTTTTTTTACCTTCCTATGCCTTCGCCGTACTTAACCGTCCCGAAGAGAATCGTGCCCGCCAGGGCGTAGAAAAAGACGAGCAGAAACATACCGAAGATTATGAAGAAACTTTTGCAGACGGAGACACCGACCGTCAGCATAAGCATCTTCAGGGTCGTGTGTTTTCCGGTTATCGTGAAGAAACGGAGAATCACTACCATGAAGCCGATCACGTAAGACAAATCGTTCTGCAAGCAATCGTTTTAGATTATTATTATTATTAATGTTATAACTTTTTATAATTTTTTTTTGTTTAAAGGTACTTCCTTACTTTCATCGTGCAGTGAATGACTATCCATATAACACCGACGACAGTGACGAGGAGGTCGTATCTGTTACGTCTCGATTGCCAGTAGCCTCGGGGTGTGAAAGCTATGTTCTTCATTATTACTTCAACGACGAAGATAAGGACCAATATGATCGATACAGTGGCGAGAGCTTCGGTGTGCTCCTCTTCGATTCTCCACTAAAAAAAATGCAATGTTACATGTAAATTTTGTATCACTCTGAAGATATATGCATAAGACTGAGCTTCATCAAGTTTTAATGGCTGTGCTTTGTATCGCACAGCCTTCGCTGGGTGAAGTTCACTTAGGGTCGAATTTCGAAGACGTTAGTTTAAACTTAAGTTCGAACTCAAACCTCCAACTCAAATACAATGGTGAGGTCGAACTTACGATTGATTTTAAGTTCAAACTTAATAATAAGCGATAAGAAGATATAGAAAAAAAAATCTTATCGCCCTCCACGTTAATCGCCAATAAAATTTTAGTGGATTCCGTACACGTACCGCGACACACAGCAGCGCGCTGTTTATCAAAACCATAACGGCGATGAATCTCTTGAAGTAAATGTTCTGGGTGATGTCGTAGATGAAAGCGCGAAATTTTTTTCCATCCGGTCTCGGTGGCAAATGGAGAGGCTGAGCGATCTTCAGTCTCTTCTTAAGATCGCACCATCGTCGCTGATCGACGGTGAGCAAAGCGGTGCCCTTGTTCTCGGAGTAATTCGCAATTACAACGCCGACGAAGAGTGTGAGCCCGATCATGCAGCCCAGGAAGATATAAATGTGAATGTAAATTGCGTGAACCTGAAGCAATTAAATCGTTCTTATTAAATTGTTAATTGAAAATTAATTACAGTAAAATTCATAGTTTAGAGAGTGAAGGTAACACCTGGCCAAGAGCTTTTATGAGAACGTCGCGAACATCGAGCCAGCCTTTGAAGGAAAGTACCTCGAAGAGGGCCAACATCGCATCCCCAATGTTATCGAAATTGAACCGTCGAGGATTAGCCCTGAAATGTGTTTAATATTAATAATAATTTGACATCAATTACAAAGTTACCTTTTTTTTTTTAAATTCACGCATGAAAAGTCCTACTTTTCGTACCTGCCGAGAGTGGCGAAAGTGGCGCTTTACAGTTAAGTGTACTTTACAATTTTTAATGTTTCTTTCTTACCAAACTCTCGGCACCAGAATCGACGGATAGCTCTCGTTGGCCCCGGGCTTCAGCTTCATCTTCGTCACGAAGACTCTTCTCATGAAGACCCCGACGCAGTTTTCTCGCTTCAGAATCGTCGGATCGTTGCAACGAGCGAGCCTACCGCCGTAAAGCTGGACACCGTAGCTCGCGAATACGAACATCAGCAGAATCAACAGAGTCGATACGAGCAGTATCTCTTTGAATCCTCGGCACAATTCGTAAACGACCTTTCGCATGTGAGGCACCAGCGTAAAAATTCTGAGGGGTCTTACGCACCGCAGGATCATCAGAAGCTGCGCTCCCGAATTGGGCGGAACGCTCTTCGGCATCCAGCATAAAAACACTAGGCTGACCTGAATGATAATCATAATACGAAGATTTTATATGAAAATGTTAAAAATGTAGAAATGTTCCTATTATGATTGCAATACTACTCGTTAATATGTAAAAGGGCAGCACCCGTAAATAAATAAAATAAATAAAAGAAATAAAATAAATAAAATAAATAAAATAAATAAAATAAATAAAATAAATAAAATAAATAAAATAAATAAAATAAATAAAATAAATAAAATAAATAAAATAAATAAAATAAATAAAATAAATAAAATAAATAAAATAAATAAAATAAATAAAATAAATAAAATAAATAAAATAAATAAAATAAATAAAATAAATAAAATAAATAAAATAAATAGTGAGAAAGAACGTACGACATAAATGAAGACATCAAGCACGGAAGCTACGTCTTTGATGTAAGCCTTGGGTGTGAAGAAGAGACCGTCGGCGAGGATCTTCAGTGCCAATTCGATGCTCATGAAGATAACGAAACCGTACTCGGCAACTTGCAAAACGGGTATCTCCATAACGCGATATCTTGGAGTTTCGAACATCATCGAAATACATGACAACGTTGTCGCACAGATCATCACCCAGTCGAGATAAGTCACCAGTCCCAGGAAGTTGCTGTGAACGTTGGTCGATGAATACCTAATTGATGAGCCAATTGTCACAAACGCCACGTTCAAATTAATTTATACTCACTGCAGACTCTTGTATTGTACTTTTCGTTCTTTTCCGGTAAGGGGATCCTTAAGTCTAGCGTCGTATCTAGCGTAGACGAGGAGCTGGCAAACCTTACGAAATTTACTCTCACGAGGAACGGCGAACAGTGGAGTATCGAAAAATGGATGATTTTCCCTCAAATCGTCTTCACGCTGATTTCTAAGTAGAATAAGTCATTATTGATTACATTTTTACTTTTTTTTTTGTAAGGCCTTTTTTGTTTTCTCTACACTTTGAAGCACACAAAAACTGCAATAGAATCCCAACTATTTTTATTTATTTATTTTTTTTTTGCATCTCAGAGACGCCAAATAAATTACCTTCGCATTTCCGCCTGCTGTCGCTTCGCCTGAAGTAATTTTATGTCCAAGTCGTGAGGTCTGCTGCGCGAAGAGGTGACTCGATTTATCGCACCGATGTCACCGTTCTCTATCAGATGCTCGTACGTTTGTTTGAGTTTGATGGACCCACTTCGAACACTCCTACGTATCGACCTGTTATTGTTAACGAATTGTTATTCAACTATCCTGACGATCCACGCGATCGATGAGAGTTTCAACGAATCGCGCAAGCGAAGCTCAAGACGAACAAAAAATACTTTGAGCCCTCGACAAAAGTAGGCTCACTTTTTCTGATCAATTCGCAATTGTTTGGCACTGTTGACCGTTCCTTGAGGCTTGAGAAGACCTTTTCCAGGCACTGGTATCATAGCGGAGTCACCGAGAAGCAATCGCTGATTGTTCGAGTCACTGCGAAGAAGAAGAAGAATGTGATTCAGTGTTTCTTCTTTGATAGAAATTTTGCATTATTGTTTGGGAGAACAGTGGAATTTCATCGGAGCTGGGCAAAGTACCAAAAAAATTCTTCAAGTACAGAGTACAAAATATCGAGTAGTTTTTGTACATAACGTGTTTCTAACTGTGCGCAAAATTGCAGCAAGTGAGGAAGTCATGTGCAAATTAATTATTTGCACCTTTTTTTTTCGTAACATTAAAAAATATTTGCATTTCATCAAATTTGAACGGTCAGTTAATCGCAAAGTGTATCGACTTCAATTTTCGTAATTCGTCGTTTTGAGATTATTTTTAATCTATACTTCATTTTTTTTTTATTGAAAAAAAAGCCCCGAAAAAACTTTAATACAACATTTCATACAGCAAAACAAAAATTGGAGCTTCTCGTTAAAATTATAGTTATTGAAAAATTTGTAAAGTAGTCGTATTTGATTTACTAAAAAGTACTCGTGTAGTTCAAGTGGTTCCCAGCGGCGAATTTAATAAACAAACGCAATCACTTACTTGATAATATAAATAATAGCCGCTTTCTTCAGGCTCGTAACGACGTTTCTAACCTTCGGTGGATTGTTCAATATCTTCACGGGACGTTGCTTTCGATACACCATTTTTGAATCAAAAGTTTCGTTTATCTTCTTCGTTGTCTCGTTCTCCTCGTCCTCGACTTCGTAAACGAACTGTCGCATGAAACTCTCGCGTACCTAGTCGAGATACGAAGGAAAAAAAAGTAAAACAGCATGTTCGATACACATCGCGAACATTGTAGCGATTGAGATATAACGAGGCTCGCGAACCTTTGGTAAATTAAAGTCCGATGGAACTTTGTGCAAACAAGTCATTTGCGGACTATCGGGAAATTTTTCGAAAATTCGCAAACGAAACGGCAGAGTCTCCTTGATTTCGGCGCTTTGTTCGCGAAACTTTAGTTGCTTAAGCTTCTTTATGTCCTCGTCGAGTTCGAGATTGTCGAGAATAACGGCGACGAAAAGACTCAGGACGATCTGTCGTGGGAAAATTTTGTTGAAGCCAATTGCAAAAGTACGTTTGTTGAGAAAAAAAAAAAAAAAAAACATTATTACCAGAGTGACGAAGAGATGATACAAGATGAAATAAACTGCGACCAGAGGTGCCATAGTTTCGTGAGTTCTGACCATCGTTTCGTCCATAACTTCGACCCAGGCTTCTTGGGTCAATATTTGGAACATAGACATGAACGCCTGTAGAGAAGAAATGGACATTTTTCGAGAATAAATACAACCATTTAAGGCTCAGGATAGAAATAATTCGTGCACATTGGGATTCGGAATGGGGCCAATTTACCTCGGGAAAAGTCTCGAACTTGGTAAAATCGCAGAGAAAGCAGAAGAGCTGCATTGATATGCTCGAAGAAATTATGAGCAAGCACATGGTGAAGATTATGAGACTTCCGAGTTTTTTGCCGGGTCCGAAGATCTTGTAGACAAAATCCTCGAGCATAGGCGATGCTTTGATTAGCCTGACGACCCTGAGAACCTGCACAAAGCCACAAAGTAAATAAATTTATATTTTTCACTGTATTTCAAAACTGAGTAAATATCCTAAGTACGTGAAGTACATATTGAAGTATATTCAAGTACTACATATTGCAGTACATTCAAAACTGAATGTTTAAGTATATTCAAGTGCTATACATTGAAGTATAGTCAAGTACTGCATATTGAAGTATATTCAAGTGCTACACATTGAAGTATAGTTATGTGAAGTGTAGTACATATTGAATTATAGTTAAGTAGTACATATTGAAGTACATTCAAGTACGAAATATTGCTGTATATTCAAAACTGAATATTGAAGTATATTCAAGTGCTACACATTGAAGTATATTCAAGTGTTACACATTGAAGTGTATTCGAGTGCTGCATATTGAAGTACAGTCAAGTATTACACATTGAAGTTTAGTCAAGTGTTGCATGTTGAAGTATATTCAAGTGCTACACATTGAAGTATAGTTATGTGACGTGTAGTACATATTGAAGTATAGTTAAGTAGTGCATATAGAAGTATGGATAAGTAGTACATATTAAAGTATGGTTAAGTAATATACAGTGAAGTACATTCAAGTACTACATATTGCAGTATATTCAAGTACTTGAAGTACTTCAAGCATTGAGCGCTGGTAGTTCTTAAGTACTGACCTACCGAATAGCACTGATAGAACTGAATTGTCCGAGTTCTGAGTACTTGGCACTGATTTGATACTTCAATACGCACTTCAAGTACTCTGCGTATTTACCCAGCTCTGCTGTACTTATTTTAAGGCATTACAAAGTTACCTGAAAGTACGTAAACGCCGAGAGATAGAAGAACGGAAGTATATGTATCGTCGTGCCGATCGCCAACAGGAGTTCAAACTTGTGAATCGAGTGTTTGTAATAGCTTCGAAAGCCGAGGCACCAGATCTTGAAGAGTGTCTCGAGATCGAGAAATATCGTGAATGCAATTTCGGCGTAGTAATAATTGTCGTAGTACGTGTGCCTCGGTCTCTCGTCGTGCTTGAAATTCATCGTTGCGGTGGTAATGCCGTTCGCGAGAATCGCGCACATCACAACCATTCGAAAATGGGGCGATCGTAGAATCGCCTGGCATACCGGCGACGCCAAACCGCCGTGCTTGTTCTCGTCGAGAGTTATCAATCTCCAGCCGTTGTCGTCGCCGGACAATATTTGCGACGCCGAACTGTTCGTTATGTGACCGCGTATGCCCCACATCTGCTGAAACTGAACGCGTATCTCGTTGAATGTCTCCGTGATAACGGCGATGAAGACGTTCTTGACGAGCCACGCGAGGAAGAATATCATCGTGCTGAAATAAAGAACCGCGCGCCACGCGGGCAAACTGTCGATCGCACGGTACATTATAAAGACCCAACCCTCCTGCGATGCTGCCTGGTAGACGGTGAATATACTGGTGGCTGAAAACAATTAACATTTCACTGTACTGTCTTTGTCGTGTACAACCAATCACGAAATACGAAGAAAATATAAACAGCACTTAAAAAAAACAAAAAAAAAAAAAAATCAATCTAATGTACCGGACTGAAAGTTTTTTTTATGCAAAAACTGGTATATTAAATTTCATGTTGAATTGTGATGGACGGAATTAATGTTCGGCGTATTAAAAACATTGGAAACACTTGATTTTTAATAGTTCACTTCAAATTTATTGTCAAATTACTGCAATTTCAATAATTTACTTTAATTTCAATGAAAAAATACATTAAAGTTTCATTGGAATTGTACATTGGATTTAATGTACCAGTTTTTCCATAAAAACTTTCAGTCAGCTACGGTAAATTTATAATTTTTTGCACAATGAGTGGAAACGAGAATCACCCTGAAGATATCTGCACGAGACTAAACTTCGTCAAGTTTCAACGGCTGTGTTGTTCGTCGCGCGGACTTCACTCGCGGGAAGTTCGCTTAGAGAATACTTTTTTCTTTTTATTTTTATTTTTATTTTTTTTTCTGCGCAAAGCAGTGCATCGACGGAGAGTTGCGAGGGATGAAGTTTCATGTGAGCCCGATATCTTCGGGACCATACGGGAGTAACCGGAGGGAAGCCCACCTATAGAAACTCTGAACTTATATGCATGAGACAAAACTTCATGAAGTTATAACGGCTGTGTTTTGCGTCGCGCACACTTTGCTCCGAGAAGTTCACTCAGAGAATAAAGTTATGCGAGCGAACAAATTTTTTTTCTTCTTCTTCGTAAAACAATTCATCGACGGAGATTCGCCAAACATACAGTTTGATGTGCTGCAGATAGCTTCAGGAACATGAACGGAAGAACTCACAACGGATCTCTATTGGTTTAATAATAATAATAATAATAATAATAATAATAATAATAATAATAATAATAATAATAATAATAATAATAATAATAATAATAATAATAATAATAATAATAATAATAATAATAATAATAATAATAATAATAATAATAATAATAATAATAATAATAATAATAATAATAATAGTGATACTTGTCGCTATCGTTACTCACCGAACTCTTCGAATCCATTGAACCCCATTATGTACTTCGACAGTTCGAGCTTCATGCACATCATGCCCTCCGGACATTGATATCCGGATTCCGGATCGGTCGAGCAAAAGGTGTCCGGTATTGCCAAGCTGTTTATAGTTATGTGATTCGGATCCGTGGTGTTCAGAACGCAGTGATTCTTCAGTTCGCCGAAGAACTGTACACCCAGAAGTCCATAGAGCGACATGAAGAAGAGGAAGAATAGCGTGACGTTGTAGATCTGTTGACTCGATCGTCTGAAATAAGATTAAAAAAAAAAAAAAAAGATCTTTTCGCATCATCCGAATAGAATTTTTGTTTTTGTTTTTGTTTTTGTTTTTTTTTTGTCGATAAATCTTTGGATTTTCTCACTTGAAAATCTGATTGATTCGTGCCTTGGGCATAGAGAATTTGAGAAATACGCGCAAGAAACGAATCATGATGAGCGGTCTCGGCGAACGAATTACCGACACCGCGCTGAACTTCAATACCAAACCGAGCATCTCGAACATCTGAAGTATAACGGAGAGCCAGAGAAATAGTACCATCGTCGCGTCGAACTGGCACCAGTGATCCTTCAAGTACGACTTGTCCCTCTGCGGAAGAAACTTTGAACAGTTATATTTCGATAAAGTGTCGACGCAATCGGGAGTACCTTCAATATTCCGCGAATGTGCATTTTAGCGATCATCTCGGCGGTGAAGAGAAACGTGACGATCAGATCGCAGATAAATGTGACGTACTGAAGCTCGGGAATATTTTCGAAGGTCTTCGGTGTGTTGAGGCATACCGAGGCGAGGGAAACAAGCGCGCAGAGCCTCATCAACCTTCGCACCCAGAGCTGCCGAAGTAGAACGAAAAGAAGAAATATTTTAGAGCGTAGCGTGTATTTTTTGTCGTCTCGTCGGGTGGCGTTCTTGAAAGCAGTTCTGCTCAACTATTCAACTGTTTCAGAAATGTGATTGACTGATGTTTTGGAACATTCCGAACATGTTTTCATTAAAATCTTGGCATTGTTCTTTTTTTTTTTTTTTTTTACCAAAACGAAGCTTCCTCTATGTGAGGAAGCAAAAATTGTAAATTGAATACAGCGGACTGGAAGATGTTATGCAAAAACTGGTACATTAAGGGTGAACCATTGTGATAAAAAAATCAATGGAATTAGAGTGAGTGATTAGATTTAAACTTATAGTAAAATTTTGTGAAATTATTAAAAATGAAGTATATCCAAAGTTTTTAATATAGTATACGTTAATTTTTCATCGCAATTGTACATTAAATTTACAAGTTTTTTTTCATAGTTTACATGTGGATAGATGTTGGATATTTGAAGATTTTACCGAACGGAGCAGAACTGCATTGAAGAACGCAACCCATCGAGTCATCAACTGTCGGATACGCAGTCTTTAAGCAGTCATTAATCTTTCACCTTGTTAACCCACTCGATATCGGCGCTCTCATTGAGTGACTCCTCCGGGCCGTAGTCTGCTAGAACTGGTTCCCCTTTGAGACTCTGCTTCCGTCCCAACATCATAATAGGGATTATGTTCGCAATGGTGAGGCCTACGGAAGAGGGCGTTAGCTTAAATCGACATTTTACTCATTATCGTTTCGGATTAACGACACGTGTGTTCCCCCATTGACTCACACACACACACACACACGTTGAAGATTGATCGACCCCAAAGATATCAGAGCAATACTAAATTTCATCAACATACAACGACTGTGTGTCTTGCATCGCACAAACTTCGTCCAAAGGAGTTCTAAGTGAACTTCAGCTAATGAATAAATTTCTACACAGGGAACAATTTTTGTTTCATATGGAAGTGAACACGTTTTGTTTCCTCTTAAAGTGAATCATTTTTTTTTTTTTTTTTCCTCCCGAAGTCAACAATTTTATTTCTTTCTACAGCAGTGCATCGGTAGAGATGAAAAATCGTCATTGATGAAATTTGATGGGACGCAGATATCTCGAGAAGTCGTAAGGTGGACACGTGCGCACATCGAAAAAAAACGTGTCTATATTATTGTGATAACAATAACGCTAATAGCCCTCGGACGCCAAAGCAATTTTTTATGTAATTCAATGACTATGTCTCTTCTATTCTTCTAGCTATCAATTGACTCTCAAACGTTCGAGGGTAGAGCCGATGGTTTTAGTATACCGGTGATAGCGACGATTGGCCACTTTTTCTGTATCGTTCAATCGGCAACTAAACAACTCGAGTTATTTTTTTTTTTTTTTCTCTCGCTCAATTACATCGAACCGTATTTCATTCTTCTGCTGAACTCTTTACAAGCTACGCGCACTATTAAAAGAAAAAAAAAAAAAAAAAAAAAAAAAATCGTATGGAATTTAATCCACCGGACCGGAAGTTTTTATGCAAAAACTGGCGTATTAACTTTATTTTTACATCATTGACTTAAAATTTTTATGAATAAGTACATTAATTGTTCGTCACAATTATAACATTAAACTTAATGCAACAGTTTTTGACTAGCAACTTCCAGGCCGCACATTAAATTTACAATCTTTTTTTTTTACAGTGAAGAGATATATCGCTATAAGCTCTATTCACTGAATACACGATCTCCACATTTTATCGCAGTCGAATAATTCACTTTTTTATAAAAAAAAAAAAAAAAAAGACGCACTCTGTTTTGTTTACAACTTTTCGTTAAAACGTTGCATGCACATTCAATTGTAATATCCGATGTTTTTTTTTTGTGTTTTTTTTTTAATGAAACAAAACGTTATCACATGTATCGTTCTCGTACGTCTTATCTTCGTCGAATAGACTCTTCCTTTTTTTTTTGAATTAATTCACGAACGAAATTGCAAGGCGTACAAGAGGACTTTTCTCAGGTGTAATACAGATAGATAAGCTACGGGCGTCACAAAAAAAAAGAAGAAAAATATTTTGAAAAAAAAAGACACGTACACAATCAGTTACGACGTGACACTCTTATCACAATAAAACACCTTTCTTCAAGCATATGCATATATGCAATATAATACTCACGTCACCGCAATTTTTAATATCACCGTTATTATTGTCAAAACATTAGCTGAAAAATTATTTATAAACATAAGCCACGGTCGATATGAATTTTTTTTTCATATTTTATCGTGCAACATTTTTATCGTTTTGGATTATTTTCTATTTCGGAGCGTCCGATAGACGACAGTTCGAGTGACGCGTTTAATACACGTTTTCCTTTTTTTTTCTTTTTTTTTTTTCACCAACTAGTCGTGTCTGTACTCTCGATAATTTTTAACCCCATTTTAGACGGCTCTCGATGTGGAATCTTACGAGTTCACCGAATCGATGAGCGAGGATAAAGGGAAGAAACGAAACAATTTTTTATCGCGAGTCAGGATAATTATGAATTTTTAATATTTCTTTTTTTTTTTTTTTTATTAATTTTTTTTTCCGTCGCCTCCGAGCGAATAATGAGAGAAGAGAACGACGTCGTGAGCCGAAGGGGTTTTTCGACTCCGTTCCAGCTAATAATTTTCACATCGTCGAGAAACTGCTTACCTTTTTATTTAACGGTGCGGGCGATGAATTATTCTGCCCTTAAGGCAATTTCGTATAAACTACATTTCACATATAAGTAACGTGAACGCTTAACGATTAATATACATCTTGTTAACAACAGTCTGACGGCATGGCGAACAACATTTTTTCGGTGGGGCCAAAGTTGGCAAAGCCAGCTGAGAGCTCTCGGGCATGTGCCGTGGCATTCGGACGCTCTCATCTCTGTGGGATCAATATTTCAAGGGTTTCGGAGGAACGCACGCACAGACCCTCCCCGAAAGCTATCTACACCCACCTGCAGAGATCTTCCTTATCGTTGTGCCATATAAATTTCCCATTGCACTATAGAAGAGTTTTATTAATAACACTTTTTTTTTTTATAGTTACTTATTTTATTTTTATCGTGCCAGTAAGGAAATAGCTTCTTTTTTTGTTGCTTCCTTATCTTCCTTATCATTGTGCCATATAACGTTTCTATTATCGGACAGCAACGTTTTATTAATAAAACTTTATTACATTAATTTATTTTATTTTTATAGTGCCAATACGGAAATAGCATTTTTATTACTTCTATGTATCGATAAATACATGTGTATGTGTATATATATAAAATGTATATTAATCAAATTGTATGAGAATATCATAGAAATATGGTAAGTAATTGGAACATTTAAAAGGTACATACGTTACATCAGTTGGGTTAATATTGTTATTTGGATTTCTTTCAAATTTTTCTTTATCACGCTGAAATGAACGAAAACCAAAAATCCTATAAATTACGAAAGTTATGCATTCACTGTGTGGGGACATTTATTTTGTTATCGTGATCGGTAGTAGCGAGACAAATCGACGTTAAATTATTTCCATGTAATTGCAACGCTCGCGCGGACCCTGCCCGAAAGTTATTTGCACCCATCTGCAGATATCTTCCTTATCATTCTGCCACATAACTTTCCTACCACACGATTGCAAAATTTTATTAATAAAACTTGATTTCGTTGGTTTATATTATTTTTATTGTGATAATAAGGAAGTGGCACTTTTAATACTTCAATACATATATATATATACATAAATACTCTCACAGAAATGTATATTTATTTGTTTATTTATTTATTCATTGGATTAACGAGGGCCAGCCCCGTTTACATTTTTATACAATACGTATACAAGATTTAGTAGAATATAATAAAAATGTCAAAGAACGACAATTTGTATAATAATAGTCAATCGTACTCGAGTACATTACTCGTAATAAAAGACATCACGCATAGCGATTTCAAACTCTCCGATTGGTATAGTAAATGGCTCCATAAGAAGCAATCCAATCTGATCCAATCCAATTGCAATCTAATCGTATGATAATGTCATATGAATATGAAAATTGAAACATTTAAAAGACACGTACATTCATTCAATGGGTTAAATTCTTATTTGGACTTTTGTTCAATTTTGTTTTTTTAATCACGCTGGAATAAACGCGAACCAAAAAGGCTTTAAATTCGAAACTTATTCATTCGGCGTGCGGGGACAATTACTAATTTTTTTCGTAATCGTTAGTAGCGACAAATTCACGTTAAATTATTTGCATGCAATGACAAACACCCACCTGCAGAGATCTTCCTTATCACTGTGCCACATAACTCTCCTATTACACGATAGCAGGGTTTATTTATAAAATTCGATTACATTAGTTTGTTTCAATTTTATTGTGCCAATGAGGAAATAGTTAAATTGTTATTCGGATTTATTTCGCATCTTTTTTTTAATCACGCATTAAAATTATTCGTTTAATCACAAACAAACAGGAACCGCAAAGGCTATAAGTACGAAAGTTATGCATTCACTGTGCGGGTATTCGTTACTATTAACTATTTTGTTACCATAATCGTTTAGAAGCGACAAATCGACGTTAAATTATTTCCACTAAAATTACATCTCTTCGTCCTCCTCGGTGTTCGTCGCGTCCTCTTGGACCTCGCGATAATCGAGCTCGAGGGCAGCGAGATCCTCTCTCGCTTCCGAAAATTCACCCTCCTCCATCCCTTCGCCGACGAACCTTTGCAAAAAAAAAAAATCAAAAAATCAATTAAAAAGTCAACGAATTTCCTTCGATATCACCATCCATGAAAATTGTACCAATGAACGAATGCTCGTTTGGAGTACATGAGATCAAATTTGTGATCGATTCGCGCCCAGGCATCGACGATCGCCGTTGTGTTGCACAAGCAGCAAACAGCCCTGCCGACCTTTGCCAAATCACCGCCGGGCACGACGGTCGGTGGTTGATAGTTTATGCCAACCTAGTCGATATGGATTAATTTTGATCGTTTTTAAAATTAATTCACGTATCGAAAAAAAAAAAATTATTTCGTGTCAATTCGAACCTTGAAGCCGGTGGGACACCACTCGACGAATTGCACGTGTTTCTGCTTCTTTATCATCGCAATTGCAGCGTTCACGTCTTTGGGCACGACGTCGCCGCGATAGAGCATGCAGACCGCCATGTACTTTCCTCTTCGCGGATCGCAATTTACCATTTGGTGATTCGGCTCGAAGCAGGAGGTCGTTATTTCCGCCACGGTCATCCTCTCGTGACCTGCCTTCTCAGCGGACATTACCGGTGCGTAGGTCGCCTGAAAAAATATTTACGCGTAAGAAGAGGTTCGTTAGGAAAAGATGCGGCAACATGATAATCTGAAAAAAATTATTGGAAAATTGAGTTTTTGAAAACGTTTATAAAAACACAATTTTCCAATAATTTTAGGACATCCCATTTTGCCCCATCTATAGATAGCGATTATCGGTTCCGTTTTGCCCCGCTCTCCCCTACGTGCGAATGGAGTAAACGAAGAATTCTCCACCAACTGGTCCACTTTTTTTTCTTGATCTTGTCCTTGTCGACAATATAGGGGAGAGCGGGGCAAAATGGAACAGTCGGAGCAAAACGGAGCAGAAAATCCGGATGTATCTAATGGGGCAAAATGGTCCATCCACAAAAGAGCGTTTCCGTCCACTATCCCATTTTCCACCGCCTCTCTGATTAAAGGACTCACAAGAGGAAAGTGTATTCGCGGATAAGGAACGAGATTCGTCTGGAACTCCGTGAGATCGACGTTTAAAGCTCCGTCGAAGCGCAGACTAGCCGTGATCGACGATACGATCTGTCCGATGAGCCGATTCAGATTGGTGTAAGTTGGCCGGTCGATCGACAAGTTTCTTATGCACAGCTCGTAGATCGCTTGATTGTCGACGATGAACGCCACCTCGCAGTGCTCGAGGGTCGGATGAGTGTAGAGTATCGCGTTGTACGGCTCGACGACGGCTGTTGAAACCTTGAATCAAATATATAGTTCACTGTGATTAAATGTTATTGATTTTATGTATCGCCGGTGACGATTACCTGCGGAGCGGGATATATGCTGAAGGTGAGCTTGCATCGTTTCGGATATTCGACCGAGAGCCTCTCCATCAGCAAACTCGAGAAACCTGAACCGGTGCCGCCGCCGAACGAGTGAAAGATGAGGAAACCTTGAAGACCGCGACATTGTTCGGCAATTTTCCGAATGCGATCCAATGTGAGGTCGACTATTTCCTTTCCTGTATTCAATTCAATAGAAATTACGTCGATTATATTTGAGACGTTTTAGTTTATAACGGAGCTGCGCAAAGTATCAAAAAATACTTCAACTACAAAGCACAAAGTATCACAAGTATTTGAAGTCTCGAGTACTTTCTTGTACTTGAAGTATTTCTCAAGGACTTTTCGTATTTGAAGTATTTTTTAAGTACTTTCTCCAAGTACTTTTCGCAATTATGTTCGTAGCGTTAAGCGTTAACTACATTTTAAAAAGTAGGTGTAAAGTAAGTTGCACATGACTTCCCGCTTATAACTTTTCACATAAGCTTTCTTTATAAGAAACTTCGTTGATGGATTGTGGCCTCCCGATAGAGAAAGCTATGCGCGAAAGTGTAATAAATGAGGAATTCATGTGCAAATTACTGTGAATCTTTTTTCGTAATACAAAAAAAATGTTTACATTGCATAAAATTCAAAATTTACAGCAAAATGTATTGCGAAAAACATTGCTAACTGAAATTTTTGTAATTCTTCGTTTCGTGACGATTTTTAATCTATCGTTAACTTGTTTTCATTTTTTTTTAAATCCATAACAAAATTTTAATACAGTCTCATTAAAAAATACACTTGTTGAAAAGTTTAGAAAGATAATCATAAGTCAGTAGAAAAATGCTACTCATCGAGTATCTGCAATGCGAGCGTGTACTCAAAAAATACTTGTACATCGCACTTGAAATCTTTCAAAAAAGTACTTGTTGAAGAACTAAAAATACTTGAAGTACTAAAGAAAGCACCTGGTACTTCAAGTACTGCGCAGCTCTATTTATACCCTTTTTTACTGTTATTATTGCTCTATACCGATTGTGTAGTGGCCACGAGCGTAATTATTCGCGGCGTCTTCCTTTCCGCTGATCAATTGTTCGGGATGAAAGAGCTGCCTGTACGTTCCGGTGCGGACCTCGTCTGCGTTACAAGTGCTATTATAAATCTACAAGTATATGTGCAACAAACGACGAATTTTAAGGAATCTTTTATTTAATCGGATTCCCATAAATGAATCTTGCCTACAACTGTCGGTTCGAGATCGATGAAGACTGCCCTCGGCACGTGTTTCCCCAAGCCTGTCTCGGAGAAGAATGTATTGAAGGAGTCGTCCCCGTAGCCGATTGTCTTGTCACTCGGCATCTGTCCGTCGGGATGAATTCCATGCTCGAGACAGTAAAGCTCCCAGCATGCGTTTCCCATCTGAACGCCCGCTTGGCCAATATGTATAGATATGCATTCCCTCTGCAACGGAGAAAACAGACAAACGACAAATATTTAATTGCTATGTTATCAAGTTTTTTTTTCATCAAGTATGTTGTCAGGTTTCTTTTTTTAATAATAGTACACTGAAAAAAAAAAGAAATATCAATGACTCAATTAAAATTCGCTTGCAGGCTGCCAAAGAAAAAAAAAAAATGTTTTTTCAATTCCATTTTCAGTTCTTACAATTGCATACGGAATTGAAACGACAACATGTAATCCTGGCAGTGTTACCGTCGTTGTTTCAATGTCACATGGAATTGTAAGAATTTAAAGTAGAATTGAAATAACAATCTTTTTATTTGGCAGCTCGCAAGAAATTTGTTTTTTTTTCTGTGTAGTACACTGTACAAAAAATTGTAAATTTAATTTACGGGAAATTGAAATTTCCTTACATTATTTACATTAATTGAACATTAATGTACTTTAACTGTGAAATTACAATACGAGATATTAAAATTACAAATCTTTCGACTGGAATTTACAAAAGGTTCCATCGAATATACTAATTTTACTGTAAAATTGCAATGCATATGTATTTGAAATTTCACAAGCAGTTTATGTAAAAAAAAACTTCCAATACTGTTCAGTAATTTTCAAACAAATTTTTTTTACAGTGTATAACTGAAAAAAATTACGGTAGTTCCAGGTCAATTTTTGTTCCATAGAAATAACGATATTTCAACTTCTGCGCACGAGCGGTGTTTAATTTTTCGCTGCTGAGTTTAATTTTTCGGTCACTCAAAAGTTAAAGTATGGATATTTTGCGGTTGCTTTAACGGGATAAAATGTGACCTGAAATTGTAGTAATTTTTTTGCAAGTTTTTTGTTATCAGTACGATTTCTGAGGCCGCTAGGGAGCTCACGAATAAAATAATGTTTTTTTTCCCGACTTCGCTAAATAACGACGTTTCTTGCGTGCAACACGAGCGAAAAATCGTCTATTATTGACCAATGATCATTGTCCGGTCTGACTGAGCGCTTCGCTCTTGATTTCTCAACACTGTCGACGATCAGAGCGTTAAATCTTTCGCTTGTTCCTTCCAAGTTGATGTGTGCATCCGCGATATGCACTCTAGAAAAAAAAAAATTCGTATGAATTTTAATGTATTGGACCTTTTAGAAAAAAAAATTAAACTGGTATATGAAATTTCACATGTAATTGTGATGAAAAATTAAAATGTAATACAATCACTTTAATTTCACTATAAAAGTACTTTAAATCCAATAATTTGCTTAATTTGCTTAATAATGTTTAATGACAAAACAGAATGTTTAAAGACTTGTATCTTCAGAATTCTAAATGCGATTGTTGTATCGCCATTGCTCTTGAGTTTGATTAGTCTTCGAGTGCCGCAAAGAGTCCTGAGAAATGCACCGCTGTTCCATGAGAACACACATGTTGCCAACGATGCGTCGAAATCATCGATTGCGCGTCTAGTCCCTGTGCGTAATACATACTCGGAGCTGGGCTTCACCGGGCAAACTGTTGTATTTTCCAGAATCGAGTACATGCTTTCATTTTAAAAGTTAAAACAACAAAAAATATAACATTTTCAATTAAAAATTAAATAGTACCTGAGCTAAGTTAAAAGGAGCGAGTAGCAATCTTTTTTCAGTTCTTTCTTTGCCTTGTTTTTTTTTAGAACAATTTAAAAATAGTTATAAGACACATTTCTATTTTAATAACTGGTTAAGGAGTAGCCAATTAATAAACAAGCATACAAATTATTAACCTGTGCGCATGCACAGTACTGTTCGATTGCTCCCTAAGGAGTAACAGAGCTCATCGCTTCCTCCGGAAGTCCTCTTACTTCCGGAAGAGTGAAAGTCATTGCAGAGTATAACGATTTTGCGATACAATAATAGTGATTTATTTTAACGAAGTCGAACAAAAACGTATTTACAAAAATTAAAAAAAAAATACAATTTCTTCACACTTCACAGGTAAACTTAACACTCGACGAAAATCGCGCATTCCTTGCCTTGCAGCATAGTTTACTATAACTAAGTTATTGAGGAACCCTTAACGTGAACGAGTCAATAAACCGCCGTGAAAAAATTTCTCACAAATAAAGTAATGTGTTTTTCTCAGGTATTCCGAAAACGGAGTTTGAACTTTTAAATGCACACTTTTACTTTGAGCGAAATTAATACCTTCCTCGCCATTTTTTCCGCCTGTCCAGTTCGTGTATCCATCTTCGCGGTCGCGATAAATAAATTATTCGTAATATATAAAATAAAATAAAATAGTTAAAAGCGACGCTTCCGACAGGCACCTGATTAGGTAACTGACTGACGGAGGCACGAAAGTGCACAAACCCACCTGTCAAGAGGTTCGATAATAACAAATATACGTGTACATAGTCTCGGGCCTTGACCCAGTCAAGGTAGTCAGTGCGGAACCTTTAATAAGTAACGCTTCAATTTGCACAGTTCTCCAGCTGCGTCGCGTCTACGCTCGGACAGGAAATCGATCTTAGACATTGTCACGATGTGTAACCATAGCAGCTCGATATATACTATACAGCGTCTATTTCCCAATACATTATTATTATGATTTTTATGTTATTTATCGTAGGGTAATTCATGCACACATTAATTACCAATTAGACACGGTATTACTCGTATTACTCATCTACTTTACCTAAAAGTTACAATTACCGTGCGATAAGTCATGCAAGTGCACACCATATTTAAAAAAAAAAATCAAAACATTAAATATTATTATTTTTGTTATTTTTATGTTTCTTCTATTATGTTACTTTTATATTATTTTTATTATATTACATATTTTTATATTATTTTTAAGTGAAGGTAATACTCGTATTACTCATCTGCTCGGGCTAAGCTACAATTATCGTCCGATAAGTAATAAGAGTCTGTACCCTATTTTTTTTTTTTTTATCGAAACAAATAATCGAGCGCGTAATCGCGAAGGAAAATTAATTTAAGAAACATAAGCCAGACTCACCATTGTCGAATTACTTGGATAAAACTGAGCACTGCAGCAATATGAGCGCAACCCGTTTGTCACCTTTCGACTAACACCGTTTCACTCGTGGAATGTGCGGGACGCTATCGGACGCAATATATTTATAGGCATAATAGCGTGAGTCCGATGTTTTACAAACGATTACTGCGCCGGCAGTTCGCAGCTCGGATCCACCGGTGCGATCCATAAACCGTCGACTGTCCTGTCCATAAACTGTACTGCACTGTCCTATTCACCTGGATTCGATGGAATCGCCTGCACTAAGGACAATCCGGGCGGTGGTAATTCATTTTAAAAAATCGTTTCTTCACTGCCGTGGTTTTAAGTCTACACTTCGTCGGACAAATACGGTCAATTTTTTATGAACTCTACTACAACATTGTATCGTTCGCATAAACTTTTTTTTTTCCAGCACCTCGTACTTTTTTAGTCACGATCGGTCAACTTTTCAAGACGAGATCAACGATAATGAAGACATTTTATTTTTCTCTTCCGGTGTTTGCCTCGCCGAAGACTGCACTGCGGTTTGCTCGAAATAAAAAATTCCCTCGTTGTCATAAAAAAAATAACAAAAACTTTTTTATTTCGTTGAATTTATTAAAAACATCGTTTCTTCACTGTCGTGTTTTTAATTCTCTGTTTTTCAGACTAATCAGGTGAATTTTTTTATGAATAAAGGCTGCAACTTTACCACAACATCTCGTGCGCATAAACTTCTTTTTCCAGCTTTTCAAGTGAGGTCGAGAATGAGGGAGAAATTGTTTCTTTCTCCTCCGGCGTTTGCTTCGCCAAGTTCTGTGCTGTGGTACGCTCGAAATTAAAAGTCTCCTCGTTTGTCATTGAAAAAAACAACAAAAAAACTTTTTATTTCGTCAAATTAAATAAAAAGAATTTCGGTATAATGCTTCACTGCAACATGACATTTATTGACATATAATTTACGGAGATCAGGACATCAAGCTTAAATAGAAAACGTCATTTTTGATTTGTACACTTGAACAACTTGAATAACGCATAATATCAACAAAACAAAAAAAATTGACAAGTAAATAAATTATGACTGCACGTGTCTCTGGACTGTTGATTCACACTAATGGAATTTTCGTTTTAAAACAATCGAATTAAATATATATCATGCACTACGATTTCAATTGCTGCGCCTTTCTCAAATGTTGCAGAGACTTTTAATAAAAATAAAATTAACGCGACGTCTTATATAAATTATTTACATATAAAAAAAAAAAAAAAAGGCATGAAATATTAGTTAGCATAATAGACGTCGAGAGCGTCGCATCGCCATCGAACGGCAACTTTGTTAGTACGGTTGGGGGGTAGTAGCGTGCTGCGCACAGCGCCCATAATTATTTAGTGCTGACAATATTTGGATTTCGACTGATACGATAAGTTAGATTTTCTTTGCTATGTCTTTTGTAGTTAAGCTATCATCGGGTTTTCATACGGAATTTTTAACGGACCGAGTACTTTCGTTTATCTGATAGGCACCGATGAAATTGAAGACATGGACGTCAAGCTTGACGGACCGGAGCTGAGATTAAGCTTGTCCAGTTCCTCGTCGGCCTTGTTGTTTTTGAGGTCTTGCTGAGTGTACAAGAATTTGTTCCATTCGTCGCCCCGCGGATGGGCCAAATTCTGCAAATAAAGATATGAAATAAAATAACCGATAAACTAAGAAAGGAATAAGTTGTAATAAAAAATTATACATGTATGTAAAAGTGTAAGTAAAATTGTAAATAAAAATGTAAGTAACAAACCAATAAGCTAAGAAAAGAATGAGTTATAATTAAAAAATTATGCGCACCTCGGCTACATCGTAGACCCAAATTTTTCCGGAATCATCGCCGACGGTCACGTGGAATCCGCTTGGAGTCCAGGAGACTCTGTTCAAAGCCGGACAACCGTCGACAACGACACTGGCCGTCGGTACTTCGGTGTCCTGATTCAAGTTCCACAGATCCAATCGACCGGAATCGTCGACGGCAGCGAAAAGCGCCGGATGCGTCGGCGACCAAGCTACGTCGTACACGTAGTCACCGTTGTGCTCGAAGGAATACAGGGGTTTGTTCTCCTTGAGACTCCATAGCTTGATGGTCCAGTCGATGGACGAGGTGAGGAACAGATGCGAGAAATCTATCCCGCCTTGTACGGAATGTGCACTGATGCCCGTTACCGGACCTTGATGACCCTCGTAGGTCTCAGTGACTCCGGCTCTCGTGCCGTGACGACAAGCTGCGGCCAAACAATAAGGTTCGAAACTAATGAAGTTCAGCTTACAAATTATAAATATTATTATTTTTATAAATATAAAACAAATTATAAGGACCCTGAAGATATCTGCAGGACATCGGATTTTATCTTCGGCAAGTCGCCATCAGGGAGAACAAAAAATTGTTCACTTGTAAAATCTTATTTTCTGAATGAACTTCCCCGAGCGAAGTTTGTGCGATGCAAAACACGGCCGTTATAACTTGAATGAAATTTAGTCTCATGAAGATATTTTCAGGGCCATAAATTATGGCAAATAATAGTAAATTATTTGCTATAATAGTAATATATACCTTTTTTGTAAAAAGGTTTTCCCCGTCGATACAAATAAGCAAATAAATAATTAGGCAGTAATTATTAGTATAATTATAGTAAATTATTATAATAAATATATAGCATTGTACAGATTAGCTTAATACCTGAGAAAACAGTTCCATCCTCGCTGCCGACGACGAAGTTGTTCACGTCTCCGTGCGGAAAAGCCAAACACGTAACCGAAATGGACTTGGACTGTTTAGTCTGAACATCGAGAGTTTCCTGCGGTTGGGACAACATATCCAAACTCCACGAGCACATCTTTCCGTCGGTCGATATACTAATCAAATTGTGAGCATTTTGGGTTCCAACGACGTTTAGACAATAAACTGGATGCTGTTTAAAAAAAAAAAACAACAATTTAACGATTATTGCAATGTCGACGGACTTTGAGCTTCGAATAATTAAAAAGTGTACACGCTCACCGTATGGGCGCTCGCCGATAGCGGTGTGCGTTGAATCGGCGTTCTCTTCTGGACTCTGTTGTCCCAGAGAACGATCTGACCGGAGTAAGTACCGCCGAGAATCAAGTTGGGATGGAATCTGGCGAAAGTCGTCGACATCACCGGTGACTGACAGTGAAATATATCTTCGGGAGTGGTTTTCTTGAATTTGGTGTTCCAAACGAGACACACGCCATCCGGATCGTTCGGTGTGTCCTCGTTGTTGGTGTAAGAGGCGGCCAAGAGTTCGGGAAATTGCGGAGACCAGTCCATCGATGTCACACAACGATTGCGCGACCAACGCTCGCAGAAGAATGAACGATTCAACCATAGTCGCTGATGACTCTTCTCGTCGCTGCAACGAGAAGAAATTTTAGACGGATCGCAGATTTATTTATCCTAAAAAAATTGACTGACAAGTCTAAGCAATCGTCTCGACATAATCAGAATACGTTACAGTTAAATAAGGTTTTTTTTTAATAATTATTTTCACTCAAAACGGCAAGGGTAAATTGAATTTTTGGGATTTAAATGGAAAATATCGGCCTGGGAGGAAAATAATGATTATATTCGTGATCAGCGGGAAAAAATATTGCCGAATATAGCTTTGAATAAAAAAAACCCGATTAAACGATTTTTTCATTTTTAGCTACTTTTGAAAAAACATCGATTTTCGTGATTTTCAAAGGTCGATATCTCGGCTCCCAATGGAGCCAGGAAAAATCCGAGGTGCTCATCGTGTTCTACGGGAAAAAATACCTAAGATAGGGTCTTGTCCGGACGTCTAGAAGCGTTTTATCGAACAGTTTCAGGACGTTGAAAAAGTCGAAAAATGGACTCGAAAGGGGTAGCCTTGCAATTTTTTGACAATTTTTTTTCATTTTTTAAAAATTGACTGCCACGTATTTCGACGTATTTTTTCGCGCTGAACACGAATTCGCTGCGAATCGGGCGTGAATCGTATGAATAGCCACAGCAAAAAAAATAATATCTTACTTTCCCTCTTCGCCGTCCAAAGTTCCTGTGTAATCGGTGTATATGTCGACCGATTCGGCGAGAGCCCTCTCGACCACTCTGCTTGTTCTATCCAGGAATCGTTGAAATTCCTCGGAGAGAATGATCATTTGTTTTTCCTCCTCACTGAGTTCTCGAACTGTTGGCAGTAAAGACATTATAATCGATAGGAAAAAAAGTTTACACATTTAATGCCTTTAATTAATATAATTACATACCTTCTTTGGGTGGCTTTTCTTTTTCTTTCTCCTGTTCGACCTGAGTGAGGGCAGGCTGAACTTCTTTGACCTGCGGCAGGCCGTGCGGCAGAATTCCAGGTGGAAGTTTGCTCTGGAAGCCGTCCATGTGAGGCAAGCTGTTCTCTTCATCCTCGGCTTGGCCATCATCATATGTCAAAACTGTGGTGAATAAGCTAGCCCCGAAAAAAGATAGCCCTAACTCTACTGCGATCGCCTAACGGAACAACAATCTCTGTCTCTACTCTTCGATCAACGATTATCAAATTTTTTTTTTTTTTCTATTTTACTCAATAAATTCTCATGACTTGACGCAAAGCTCTAAATTACTTGAAGACTTTGAGTTTACGATGCAAGCATGCGTCTTAGTTATCGCTCATCCATACAATTTTTATTTTTAAAAAATTTTCTGTCTTCCATTATCTATAATTTTGCAAGTACGAATGTTCGTTAGTTAACGTAATGATTTTGGCGCGGGTGTGGAAGAAGTGGTATAAGAGTGTCGGGGGAAAAGTGGCTCGTTGTAAGCATGCTAGGAAAGTGTGTAAAACGTGCATTTTAGACTAAATTTAAAGGTCCGTTACTTAATTTTTCGTTTATCGACAAATGTAACGGGGAAACCCGTCGGTGGGTGAGATAAGCTTATCTCGGTGGGGAAATTTTTTGCGGAATAATGATTATTCGTTAGAGACCCCTTCAATCAACCCTTAATCATATCTTACAATATATGGTAAGATAATTCAAAGCGAGATAAAGAATTTGGTGAAAATTCGATAAGACTCTTCGATAAGACACGCATTTAGACCTCTGAGAATCTCATGAAAATGTTCTTTAAAAATGTTCGAATGAAAATAGTTTCACTGCAAATTTTTTTTTTTTTTTTTTTTTTTTTTCTATAATGTAATTGGCGATAAAGATTCTTTTTTCAAACTCGTATCACGAAAGCTACTTTAAGCAAACATTTAACTAAAAAAATTTCGAATTGCGAGTCCAATTTGCCATTACAATCGCACAGGATATTTGCAGGATATTTTTCGAAAGTCGAGATATTCGAGAAAAAAAATTAGTTTAACAGCAAATATTTTTTTCTTCCGTTAAGCTGCACTCGTATAATCGATAAAACTGCCCTCGGCAGAAAATAAAAATTCAACGGGGTCCGAATAATTGTGAAGCCATAAACGTAGTGTAAAAAAAAGAAAAGAAATTGATTTAACGCAGCTTCCCGAGCCTCATGCATCCAATTGGGAACATACCTTTGTACAAAGGACGTAAATAAACGTGAATTCAAATCTACAAACTTAAAAGGGTCGCCCTCTGTGCGACGCCATTCATTCTCTACAAAAAAACTCTACAGAGTCTATAATCATGCAATTCCTGATTTTCTTAATAATAAAAAAAATTACTGTTGTAGAAGATGTTTCAAAATTCACAGGTAGTCGAGCGGACGATGAAAATTTCTTAATTAAAATACGGTGCACAAAGCTACTTGGGAGACGATGAGACTTATACATATTGTACTTCAAGTTCTACTGCTAATAGTGAATAATGTGAATCGAAAAGTTTGGCTGTGCGAAAGAACGAAACGATTAAAGAGAAAAAAAAATATGCCACGAAATTCAAAACGAAAGTCTCCTGGACAACTTTTTTTTTGTACAATTACACTAATAAGAGAAACGAGTGGCACAGCGTTTACAAGCGTTTTCGGTACGGGAGCCTGACGACTGATTCGATTTTTAGTGTGCGTTACGGAACAGGGAAATGAAAAGTCAATTATTACACACTCGTGAAATTTTCATGAACGCGATAAAAAAATATATATGTATATATTAAATTTAAAAAATCATAAACAAATAAATAAAGAATATTAAAAAAAAGCTTGCAATGCTCGTGACACAATTAATAAAAGTGAATGAGCTTCAGAGAAGATCACCTACCTGTGAATTCGTCCTCCCACTCTAAACCAGGATTTAGATTGTACTCGTCTTGAAGGAGGGAAAAGAAAATGTCAATCAATTTCGTATCTTATCTCGTTAGCGCTCCGTCTCTCTCGTAAATTGATCGTCGACGTGTGTAATTCGCTTGTCATTCGCCTTCAAACGGTCGAATTTCACGTTTCGACTCATCGACGATCGGTACGCAAAGATTGGAACGATCTTGAGGTGGGTTCGTGTTTGTATTTAATTTTACTGCGTGCAAATACGGTCAACCCTGTAAAAGCTGTAGCGATATTATATATCCTGATTGCAAAATGTTTTCTCTCTTTTTTTTTTTCCTCAAATTTGATGTATCGCTTATACATACATGTATATCAATGTATGTATACATTCGTAAAAGCCACTCAGTCACAGGTGAAACCTTGGCAGTCAGAATACCTCGTTTCGCAATGAGAATCCAAATACTCCAAAGCACCAAAAAGTTTTCATTCCTTCACCAAAAGTTTCATCCCCATTTCCTAATTGCAAAATGTTCACTCGCATTTTTCTCAAATTTAATATAATTTCATTTATCGATTGTACATACATATATAGATATATGTATAGATTCGTAAAAGCCACTCAGTCACGGGTGAAACCTCGGCAGTCGGAATACCTCGTTTCGCATGAGAATCCAAATACTCCAAAGTACCAAAAGTTTCATTCCTGTATTGTGATTGCAAAATGTTTTCTCTTTTTTTTCTCAAATTTAATTTATCGATAGTGCATACATACACAAATGTATGTATACAGTCATAAAAGCCACTCAGGTACAGGCGAAACCTCGGCAGTCAGAATACCTCGTTTCGCATGAGAATCCAAATACTCCAAAGCACCAAAAGTTTCATTCTTATATCCTAATTGCAAAATGTTTTCTCGCGTTTTTTTTTTCTCTCTCAGATTTAATACAATTTAATTGCTTGACTATACATACATATATAGATATATGCATAGATTGGTAAGCCACTTAGTCACAGGTGAAACCTTGGCAGTCAGAATACCTCGTTTCGCAATTGAAAATCCATATAATCCCAAGCACCAAAAGTTTCATTCCTTCACCGGTCAACACAGCCATACCCTTTATTCATTATCGGTTTTGAGGACAACTAATTTGAACTGTTGATTTTTTTTTTTTTTCGTTTTTATCGCGAGCTCGAGTTAATCAACGAATTTTAGGCACAACAATCCAACCATCCAACACCATCGACAACAATCCGTTTGATATCTGCTATTAGTAAGATTGTTACATAGTTAGACTCCCAACGTTCCGATACGAGAATGAACGTGATATGTAGTTTTGAGAACTCCGGAAGGTGCGTTAAGTTGTGACAAGATTCTGCAATAGATAGTAAATCCCATTTAATCGGGACGTCGCTGTGGCATTGGCCGAGTAACGATTCGATCTCGTTTCGATTCTACACTTTAAACAAAAATTATACTTTCACAGCGTAAACAAAAAATTCATAAGAAAATTAATCTACTGACACTGGAAGTTTTTATTCATAAAATTGGTATATTAAATTTCGTGTACAATTATGATGAAAAATTAATGCACGGTATGTTAAAAACTTTACAAATAATTTATTTTAATTTCACTCTGAAAGTCCATGAATTTCTCATGAGAATTGCACATTCAATTTAATGTACCAGTTTTTGCATTAAAACTTCCAGACCAGTGGATTAAATCTCCAATTTTTTTAACAATGGTATTTAGTTTACACTGCAAAAAAATTTCTATGAAATTCAATGTACTCGTATTCGAAGTTTTTATGCATAAACTCGTGTATTAAAATTCATTTACAATTGTGATGAAAATTTAACGCACAGTATATTAAAAAATTTTGAAATAATTTTCTTTTAATAATTTACTTTAAATTTGTATTGTACATTGACAATTGTACATTAAATTGGATGTACCAGTTTTTGCATAAAAATTTCCAGTCCGGTACGTTAAGTTTACAATAAAAAAAAATGTCTGGTTTTACAGTTGAAGCCTCGTGTGAATAAAAATTCTCTGCATTATTTGAAAAATAATGTGATAAAGCGATTCGTTACTCGTCGTCCATAAATTCTTTACGTACGCATATATAGCTATCGAATAGGAAGATGATTTTTTTTATAATCGAAATAATGTGTAGATCTTTGCTAGAATAATTAACACGCACCGACGGGATAACAAAAGGGATGAAGCGGATGGATAAATATATTTAGAGAGATAGAGAAAGACAGGAATCCGTGTTTCGTGTAAAAAAAAACTTGTCTACCGTCACTAACGGCGAGTATGTCGTTGCAAAGAAGCCTCTCTATGTATTCTGAATTTTGTTTTTTTTTTTTTTCTTTTCAATCTATAATCGTCTCTGGTTGACCAACACCGATCTTGAAACTGCCGAGAATAAAGCTAATATTCATCTAAGACTCGGTTAAAAACCAAGAGAAATTATAACTTACCGTAATAGTCGAATGCATGAGCTGAGGAGGGGAGCGAAAAAAATTGCACTTAGTTACGATTTAATGTCAATAAGATAGTTACGATAATTTAAAAAATAAAAAATAAAAAAAACTAATAATACCTTCCTACACTCAGAAGATTACGGTTCGCGTCAAAGTGCCCGAGTTAAAAATTTGTTTCTTGTTTTTTTTTAATAGGGTAGATGGTAAACGATTAACGCAACGCCGAAAATAATTGCAACGTAAACGTTGAAAAAAATGTAATAATGACGAAAATAATAATATGAAGAATGAAAGTCAATGAACCGATTGGGAAGTCGATGAGCGAAACCTGGGATGAATTTGATATTTTGTGACTCATCGCGTACGTATTTGTACTTTTTTTTCTTGTCCCGAAGACAAAGAAATTAGAATTAGATCAGTTTATCTTTTTTATATGTAATTTATGTTATGTAAAACTGTAAAAACTATGTATAACTATTGAAATATCGAAGTGATAAAAAATGAAAAAGAAACTGTTGAATCTCGTCGCTCAATGTGGATGCAAATCGTGTGGGTTGACGGGCTTCGCATCGGAGGAAACGTACATATTCGATCGAATGAATTTGATCGAACATGATTGAATCGTCGCCGTGAAAATCGTGCTCCGAAAAATGGTCCGATAATTTTTAGCAGGTGTCTACCGTCCGCGCATCAGATTGTCGTATCTCACTTACATGCCTTGTCACACTTATGCCCACCCCCCTAAGTTTCTCTGCACAAAATTTCACTATCATTTCGGCCAACTATCGCAGCCAGACGACAATAATAACCGTACGAGAATAAATGAAAAAATAAAAATAAAATATGATATTATTCTTTGGGTGATAGAGGAAACGTCGAGTGTCGGCCAACGTGAACCGGAACAATCCCTATCGACAGTCACAACATACATTACCAATTTCTCTTTAGCCCTAAGCGATTAAAAGCGCAGTTAAGCAGTTGAGCCCTTGTGCAAGCGACACGACACGAAACCGCATATATCACAATAATTCGTACAAGAAAAAAAAAATGAAAATAATCATCTGTACGTTCACGTTTCACAGTCTCAACAGTACACTATTGGGCACGAAGAAGCAAAATCGAATTTTCCAATTGCTGACAATATTACAACCACAATTTTTGATGTCCTCGTTTAATGGAAATTTTATCTCCAAAGAATAAAAAAGAATAAAATAAATATAACAAATAAATTTGCAAAAGCCGAGTATTGTTCGTCTTTCGTGCAAATACATTCGATATATTAGACATTAGAAACGTTAGAACATCAATGACGGAATTTCTAATTTTTCGTCATGCGTGACTCCTTTTTTTTAAATGTAGAATATTTCTTTCGATGAAAAGAGTCTTTCAATAAGATTCCAAGAAATCGTCTGGAAATTACGGTTGCAATTATTACCAATAGTTGTTGGACAATTGGATTTTGCTCAGTGGTGCTTTTGAGGGGTGTGGAGCCACACGCCCGATCCGACGTGGTAAGCAGCCCGATAGGCTGGACGAAATTAATATAAATTACGACAAGTCGAACGGCAAGCGGGCGACGTTCAGTTTGTAATTTTTAGCATAACAAGCATTCACTGTAAAAAAAAAAATTGTATAATATTTGATGTACCGGTGCTGAAAGTTTTTATCCATAAACTGATATATTAAATTTCATGTACAATCGTGATGAAAAATTAACGTACAGTATGATAAAAACTTTAGAAATAATTTACTTTAAAATTAAAGTAAAAAAGTACTCTAAATCTAACAGTTTAGTATAATTTTAATAAGAAAATACTTTGAATCCAATAATTCACTTAAATTTCACTGTAAAAGTTCACTAATTTTTCATCACGATCGAACGTTAAATTTAATGCATCCATTTTTGTATAAAATTTTCCAGTCCGGACCATTAAATTTATCATTTTTTAAAAAGTGTTTTTAATAATAAAGAAGCTTTTTTTTAGGTAAATTAGAGATAGTGAACTGGGATCGAGCTCCACATCCCGCAAGCTTATTAACAAACGATCATATCTCTACCATCTATGATACGATTATTAAACGGTTAATGGAAAAGGAAGTAAAATAGTAGACAAAACATACATAGGTAGTTTGGTGCAGACCCACCTTTCCTGGGACGCCACCAGTCGGTCTCAAAGTAGCCTGCGGAGCAAGAGTGAGTTGGTGACGTTGTCGTACAGTAGGAGTAGATCGTATTTGTGGAAGAGGAGGCGGATAGTCCTTGTGTCCAACACCGGTTGATTTGACCATTCGTATTGCGAGACAAGGGAACACGCGCACACGTTAGATAAAACCGCAAGATCAGTCGGCTTTTCAATTAAATGAAAATAAAGCAAAAAAAAAAATAAAAAATTTAAATAAAAAGTACAGTTCATACCAATGAAAATTATTCTTTGCAAGTTCTACCCATTGCCCTGACATGCAGAAGCAATGTTTTTTACTCACCGACTAATTTTGTGATTTAATCGTCAAAGATATTTAAGCATTGTACTTAGAGACGAGGCAAAGTCGAATCGATTTCTTTTTTTATTCGGATGGAAAAAACCGCAACCGTATAGCCAACCACCACAAGATACTGACGAAACGTTTTCAGAATATTTTCCATCTCCGAGACGGTAAAGGCGAGTGGATTCGTCATTCACCATCACCTTTATCAAACGAGTGGGAAATTTTTTTTTACCGTCGAATTGACGCAATGCCTAATGCGGGGTATCTTTGGATAAACCACGATTAATTCCATTAATGACAAACGAATGGAGTTTTACTACTTGAATGAAAGTGTCCAGGAAACAATCCCATTAAAAAAATATTGCGAAGGTAAACGAGCCAGTCAAATATTTGAGAGCTCGTTCGATGCAAAACTAATTATGGACGAGACGAATTTTTTTTTTTTTTTTTCATAGAACTTTGATTAAACAACTTTCTCATTATGAGGTATTTTGACTTCCAGAATTACTGATGAATGGTCATGAAAATGTAAAATGGTTAATGGTTAATAACCATGAAGGTGTATCTCGTATACGGTAAAGTTGTGAATAATGTTACGCGATATTGTTTTTTATGTTGGGGAGAAAAGAAATGATTTGTGCGAGTCACGCAATACTCGATGTGATTGATGAACGTGTGAATATTATATCGTATGGGGAATAAATTATGCCGTGTGAAATATGTAGGTTTCCTCGTGACTCAAGATCAATCGTATCGAGAGATCGGCAATGTTAAAAATGAATAAATAAGTAAATAAAATTACTGATAGAACCAACATCGGTTTAAGAATGCTTCGCACGTACGTTCCCAGCCAAAAGCGAGATTCAGTGAGAATTTGAACATTTGCTATTTGTATTAAAAATCTGAAAGAAATCAACTGCATTAAATATACCAAAAAAAAAAATTTTCCATAATGATAATATCAAAAAGTTATTAACGAATAGGTTAAAAAAATTGTTCAACAAATAATCGGTAAATCTTTCAATAATTTGTTAATCACTTTTTGGCATTATTATTATCCAAAATGGACGGTCTTGGCATTATTAACGGGGCCGATTTTTTTTCAGATTTTTGGCACATCGCGAAGTACTGAAATTTTGATCGAATTAAACTGTTGATTGGAAATGTATGTGTGATGCATCCTTCATCGGTAATTAATGAATGGGGTTTAGGACTAGCGAATACCGGATGAAATTGTATTGGGAGCGATCAAGTTTACCGTTTAGTGACAATCGCATAGTCGTCATTTGGTCGACGATGCGCGGACTGAAATTTGATAGAATGGAAAATGAGTCGATCGCGTTTATCGCTAAAGCTCCTCGCGTTGTGCCACGTGCTGAAGTGTGACGACAGAAAAGCTTGAAATCACAGTTAGAAATCGTATCACGTGTAACGCTACAAGCAATCCATCAGCAACGTGTAGGGGACGACGAATCGTTTCGAGAAGAATCGTAAATTCGAAACATCATTTTAACATCCATTGCGCGTCGTAATTTTCGTAAAATTTCTGATGGATCGTTTGAGACTGCACACTAAACATAACGCATTAGTCCGTCGACCATTATTCAATTAAGTGGCAATTATTTTCGGCATAACGACAACGTTTAGTTGTTGTTTCTTCATCGCTTGTGAAACCGCAACGTACGATCGAATTCGAGTAATTTAATAGGATAACAAAACTCACCGTCGTGGGTTGCGTGAGCCGTTTGAGCGGTTTGCGTCTGCTTGCTATAAACTACGGGCTCTTTTGGCGGAATGTTTGTATGAGCAACCGACACTACTGTGAGCTCGCGAGGGGCTTTCTTCTTGACTGTAGAGCTGTTTTAAGAATATTGTTTTAGTTTGGTATGGCAAATATGATTAGTTTGATACGGCAAATATGATTAGTTTGATACGGCAAATATGGAACGCGAGGATCTGCGATTGCTCGAATGGACCATAATCAATAAATTCACGATCACAAATAATCGGTGATCGTGGACAGAAGGGCACGTACTTTTTCTTTTTATTCTTCCCCATGGCGGCCGTTTTTTACCCTGAAAAAAATTCCCTAACTTTCCCCTGACCAATTTTGAAATTCCCTGACTTCCCCGATTCCCGGACCAAGTGTTTTTTCCCCGACTCTTCCCGGTTTTCTTTGACCATGCCCACCATGTTCTTAGTTTGTTTGTTAAGAATTTTAGCGGCCACCAAAATTTCAATTTCGTCCATTCCAGAAATGGCAGATCCATGAATTTGAAACGGATTTTTTTTTTTTTTTAGGACTAAAATACCTCTGAGCAGCATTGATACTGGTTTGCTGTATACTAGCATCCGGAGTGGCGTTGGCGCTTTGATCAGATGTAAGAGAATTCATACTGGAAAGACTTGACAGTACATCTGGAAAACATAAAAAATATGCACACATAGCATGTTTTGTATATTTTGGGTATTTTGTGTGTTTTATGTATTTTATGTATTATATGTATTTTGTGTACTTAGTGTATGTTTTTATTTTGTGTACAGTTGCATATGGCTATAAAGTATTCATACCCGACACCGGCGCGACGCCGAGGGACGAAAGCATGGCATCGAGCTCTCTTCGATGGTCCTTGTCCGTTCCGGCTGCCCGGACAGTCGCTTCTTCAACCTTTAGTATTACAAAAGAAACATAATGTTTAGCAAACAATTAAACACGCAAATAATAAGTTGCATATTTATTTACATCTTTTTGTTCCTTTTCTCTCCGGCGTCTCTCCTTTTCCTCCCTTATGGCCTGAAGCTTGGCCTTCTTTCTTTCCAATTCCGCCTTTCTGTCAGACATCATGTCTGTTTCTCACACTGCAATAGGACAAACACCGTACAAAACATAAATTATTTGTTATTTCTTACAATGCTTTAACAATTATTTAATGTTTACTCGCAAATTGAGAAGTCAAGATGTAGATAATATACAATTAGAAAAAACAAAAGAATGAACAACAATGAAGCAAGCGTCATACAAACATAAATTATTTGTCACACCTTGCATTGTCTCAAAGTTTCGCAATCTGTATGATAATTACTTAATCTTCATTTCATAAATTGACAAGCAGAGCTTTAGATAATAATTATTCCGTTATTCCGTTAAATAAATTACAATTAGGACAATGCAAAGACCATTAGAAAAGTATTAAAGAAAAAGAATTAAGAGTAACGGTAAAGTACCCTCGATATTTTGATGTATGACCCGATGCATTGATTCGCTATTCGCTATATACGTGTTATATATATATATCTGATATGTGGGTGGGTATATATATATGTATAGATGCAGAATTTATTGATTTCCGGTCTGACACCGGTCACCTCCGTTACAGAAAACGGCAAGCTATTTCGCCGGAAAATTTAACCGACTCATTGTGCAGAATTATTGTGAATCGTTGATTATTCTCAAGATCGAATAAAATGTGTCATTCGAGTCAGTGAAGGTTGAATTTATAAAAGGTCGATGACGGGCGTCGGCGAATCTCGATTAATATTTAGAGAACGAATTATGCATTACCTTGTTGTCGAGCCTACGGGACAGTACACTTAATTTATTACACTTATTTCGTACACGATAAACGGAGGACACAAAAGACCACAATAGACGTTTACGATCAAACGCCCGACGCACTAAGATTCCATCTTTCTTTCCTTCCTCCGTGACGTATCGCGGCTACTACGGTAGTCACGTGACTGTCGAGGCAAATGGGTAAAATGCTAGAATTGGTAAACGCCAAGTACGACGAATCGATTAAATGTCATCTCAAATGATTTATTTATTTTTTATTTTCTACAATATATAATTTATGAACGATTTTGTAGAAATTTCCTTGGGAATAACAATTCTTTCGTTAGTTTTTAATACGGTCACGGAATCGACGCAAAGCGCCGCTGCGCGGTCGAAGCCCGCAGCTGGTTGAGGTACTTTACATAATTTTCCTTGCGCTATTCTAGCACTCGGCTGCACTCGGCTAAGAAACACGTACGAACGAAAGGTATAACTTTCGTTATTTATCGCCGAAATAGCAACGAAATATTTGGTGTTAATCGCAAGACTGCTGACTGACAATATTTATAAAAATGGGTATCGTAAGGTTGGTGTAATATCGAACACAGATAGTTTTATTTATTTATTTATTTATTTGATATACGAGTCATGCCCTTTTTTACAAAATTATTTCTTGCCTGTGTGAGTTGATACAATGCGCGATGATACAATATTAGTATAAGTACAATAGAAAATATTAATTAAATAACATGCACCAATTTATTCCTCTAATAATAATTTTATTGCTGTTTCATAATGGTTCTGTCGTTGTTTTTGTGATAAAAGAATTTCGGTTGCAGATTTGCACTGAAATCGAGTGTGGCCGGTGGACTTGTGTATTACACCATCCAGGAAGGCCTCTGGTCAAGCCCCGAAGAAAGTATGAAGGCCTACAGCAAAGTGTACAACACTGTGGCTCCGTTAGTACAAAAAAATATATCTGACGATATCGCAAAGGAAGTGAGTATACAATATAACTTGTCCGGTAGAAAGAGTAAATAAAACAAAATCTATGTTGATCTATTAATTTAGATATCGGAACTACCGAGAATGTCTACAATGACAAACTGCGCAAGAGGCATGTGGAACAAGGGAGTCATAACGAGTATTAAATATGTGTCCGAACTTCCGACTCACGTATCTAATGGAATAGATTCGATGATGTCGATGGCTTCATCCGATTCTGGCAAAACTCATTGATGTAACATAGAAATATTAATTACAGGGATAGAATGTATACATAAACTGATATGTTATCAAATAAATTGAATCGATAAGTGGCATTTATAATTAATTTTTTGTCACCTTTCATTGACATTCGTATAATCAGACAATATTTCTGTGTCGGATTCAATACTGCGGTCGGTAACATTGGTTGATCGGTACCATTGATTGGGACAGTGTGACTGCAACTATTGCACGCACGCATGCATCCTGATAGCTCAGAAACTCTCGGATATAATTCTATAATGCTGACGACGATAAATAATTAAATAATCTAAGTAAAAAAATGAAACTAGAGACTTATAATATAATAATCAGTACGACGCAAGTTACGCAGCATCGATTGGGACACGGTGTGACTGTCGATACCGACCGTCGGTAACGAAAACTGCAGCTATCTCACTATCGCACGCACAGTTGTCGGAAATCGCTCTACAACGCTTAGGCAATTTACGCCGCATGCATCCCTACGATGCGTGACAGCTCGGAAAACTCGGTTATAGTTCTATAATGTTGACGATCATAAACAATGTCTTAATGATAAAATTGAACTAGACACGTCATTATACAACAACCCGTATAACATATACATGGATATTTGACAAACGGAGAAAACGAACCTCCAAAGTCTGTGTTATGTCTATACGGGTCGGTGCTCATATTGCAAACGTCTACGTCGTAAGTTTCCTTCCGGCAATAGAAATAAATAAAAATGATCTTTCCCCGCCACTCTGCAGTGTCGATGATAAGAGGCACGAACTGCCACTTTTTAACATGTTTCGTATTTCGTAACATTCGGTTAGTATTTGGCGAGTAACAAAAAAAAAAAAAGATTGCATATTATTCACAGGAAAGCAACAGCTAGAAATACTCCAAAAACCAATAATCTCTACGATGGTTTATTATATGATAATTCTGTGCGCCATATGCGCGTCGACGAATATTCAACACGCACAATCAGTTTCGACGTATCCGAAGCTCCTTGTAGTGTCGTACGACGGCTTCCGGTAAGTATTCAGAAATTATTTAAAACAGGTCGAAATAATTTTTTCACGTCACTAAAACGACACATGTTGCAGGCACGATTACCTCGATAGGAACGTTACACGTTTCATGAGTCACTTGAAGAGCGCGGGGACTCACGCGGATCGTATGATCAACGCATTCACGACCAAAACTTATCCCAATCATCATACCATAGCCACAGGATTTTACATCGAAACTCATGGAGTTATCGACGCGCAAGTCAACATAGATGGTAAAACTATAAACGATTCTGCGCAACTCTTTCAGTATGATCCAAATATTCTTCCTATCTGGGTGAGTATTTTTTATCCGCATTTTCTAGCGACCGTTATTTATTCTTACCTCTAATCAACTCAGAAACGATAACTCAGTTCAAAAACATGTTAACGATACCGCGATAAAAATTATTCCTCAAGACTTTTGAATAATATGTACAAAATAAAAAATCATATTTGATTTTAATTTTATCTCATATTGTGATTATGATATCTGAATTACTTATGTAGAAGGGCATGTCACATAAATAAAATAAATTAATAAATCAACAGAACATGTTAGATGCACACATGTTTGTGTGAAGACAGTGCAAATTTATTGATTTACTTATTTATTTATTTGAGTGCGGTGAGTGCGTGGAACGCACTCCCATCTGCAACAATTGAATCTGAGTCAATTAATCAATTAAAAAACAGACTAGATAAACACTTGTCTACTTAATACACGATACAGAATGCAGATATTATAAGTTGTAAACTTCCTTTCTGTAAATAATAATATCAATAATAATAATAATAATAATAAACAGACATTGCCCTTTTACATATATGTAGTATTTCATAGTATTTCAATCAATATGTAGCAGACTTTAGAAATTTTTCTATAAAATGAACACTTCCTCGTTCAAAAGTATTTAAAAAAAAATGTCTGATATTAATTTTCCAAGATTCCATAACTTCATGTATAGACTATACTTTCAGACAATGAATGAACAGAAGGGCAATGGAAGGCACTCCGGTACTGTTATGTGGCCAGGTTCCCAGTACGCGTACAACGGGACAGTGCCAGAATTCGTGAAGGATTTCAATATATCCGTACCATGGAAGGAAAGAGTCGATACAATGATTTCCTGGTTCCTGGATCCATCGAAACCCATAAATTTTGGGGTGTTGTACATCGAGGAACCGGATTTTCATGGTCATGCATATGGCATCGATGCGCCTATAATAAACGAGCTGCTCAAGAAACTCGACAACATCACGAAATATATTTACGACAAATTGGACGAGAATAATCTGAAGGACGTAAATGTCGTGCATCTCAGCGATCACGGAATGGTCACCGTGACGCTCGATCGGGTCGTGAACATAACGAGTTACATCGGCAAGTCCGGTTATCGAGCTATCTCGAAAAACACGATTGTGCTAATCACGCCCGATCCCGGTTAGTGTTTTTTAAATTCTTAAATAAAAATTAATTTCCACTTTCGACGACCGAATCAGCGATTGAGTACGCACTTTAAGTACTTTTAGTTAAAAAGCAAACAAACAAAATCATAATTCAAAACTGAGGCTGTTAATTTCTTATTTAGGAAACGAAGATGTTATTTACTCGAAGCTCAAAGCTGCAGCCAATGAAACATCGAAGTTTCAAGTTTACAGACGCGAGAATATACCGAAGAGATATCACTTCAGTAATAATCCGAGGATAGGAGACATTGTCGTGAGTGCCAAAAACGGTTACGCGTTCGAAGATCTTTTCGATAGTCTCGAGTTTTACAAGAAAACTTTTAATATAACAGGTAACATGTGTTTATAATTGTGCCATGATGTTGAATTACGAACGGTCGCCGTTCGCAAGTTGTAATTGTAATCTTCTTTTCTTCCATGTATGCAGTAAATAATCAATCCGAGTTTGGAGAGCACGGTTACGATAACGAGGACACCAATATGCATCCAATATTTTTCGCTCGAGGACCTGCATTCGTTTCACACTGCAAACTAGAACCGTTCGACAGCGTAAATCTTTTTCCGCTATTCTGTAAGATATTGGACTTGAAGTGCCATGCGGCAAATGGAACATTGCGAGCGTTCAGCAAATGTTTGACATCGTCCGCTAATTCATCTACCTCGATTGCCAATTCTCTAAGTAAGCGAGTGTTGCTCAATATTCGTCATACGAAATTATTTAATGCCCTTATTTAAATTTTCACACTACGTGCGAACCCGCGCTTTGAAGCTATTATTTTTACAGAACAAATCAAGTTTCGGATACGATTGTCTTACTCAGTAAAAAAAGATTTGTAGCTTTGACAAACTTTTTTCTGTGTTCTTACTTGAATCTTACAAAACGTATTTGCAAAATTACCAAAATTTATAACATTAACTCAGTTTATAAAATTAGCAAAAGTCGTTTGTATAATTAACGAGAAGCGAATTGTGAACGTTTGTAGCCAAGAAACTTTGGAACCTATTTTACTGTGAAATAATTTCGAAAGTCCAAATCTTTTAAATGAATTTTTATCAAGTTTTTAATCATCACTTCAACGTAGACTCGGGATTAAGACTTTTCACTCACCAATCTTCTCGAAGTTTATTTGCATGCGTAAGGGTAAAAAAAATTAATCTTGCATTTTCAGTTATAGGTTTATCCTGCCTGGTGGCGATCATCGCAATTAACGGGATCATAATATACATAATTCGAAGACGACGCAAGCAGTCGCGTCTTCAAAACAGGTATGTGATTAAAAAAATCAAATCAATCAACGACGAGAGCGTAGCGTAGCCCCATAGCGTCACATAATTATTATCAGTTTTATCAGCAACTTAAAAATTCCAATTGATTTTCATTACTTTGTACGATACATCGCGGGAGGCCGCGATAATAATTTTTTGGTTTTTCAGGCTTCCTTACGAAGAAATCGGATAATTTTACCGAGTGCACAGCTCCCGTTAGTGTGACTCTTTAAGTTGCTTACGTTGATTTTGCCGTGCTTTCGAAAGTCTCGTCCACGTGTAGCTTGGAAGTTTGTAGTGGTAGAACTTACGTGCAGCAGTTTCTCTTGGCCACCACTCTCACATAGTAATCAGTTTGAAAAAATAAAATAAAAAAAACATTTTAAATTTTATAAGAACTAAAAAAAATGTGATTGTATTTACTGCATGTTTGACGTAAATTAGTGTTTCAAACATTGGTCGTTTATCTTGACGACGAGAACGCTAAAATTGTGTTGTAACATTGACAATACTATTTTCAGACGACTGTACAATGAGCATTGGGATGAAAATCAAGAAAATTTCTGACTATCATTGGACGCATTCGATATCACTGGCGGCTAATAATAAACGTGGCATTCAAGTACTTAAAAAAAAAAGAAATTGATGCAATGAGTCTCAATAATAAACGTGTATCAAACACTTGTAATTACTTAACGGCATGTGCGTTATGTGCGTGTATAATCGCGAATACACTTATGGACAATGTGTTGAGCGACCCTCGCGGTCCACAAATATTTAATTGTACATATGTTTAAATGTCTCGTCTGAAATAATTTATAACTATAATAATTATAGATTGTACTTATAGAGGGTGAGCTAAAAACTGATACTTAAGGTAAAACCAGCTCAGTCACACTTTACGGCAACCTCCTCTTCTCAAACTAATTATGCAAAGAAGAAGGGTCGAGCGTATCGGATTCGAACGAGTCTCGTACGCTTTGCACTGATCATTTTTAGACGCGGCACATTTTTCAATTTTTAACTAAAATTCTTTGTAAATTTGCAAATTTTGACATGTTATATCTTAAAGTGTGCTTTTGTTGTTGGTAACACTTAAATTTCACGTTCAAAAAATACATGAATAAAAAAATGTTTGGTAATATGCGACGCAGTTACATTTCCTCGTGCCGAGTGAGAAAGAATTTAGTGCGAATGATTCTCGCTTGGAACTTGGCAAAAAAAAAATTATAAACGAACGTGTAAAAATGTATTCGCAATAAAAAAGATGTTTCATGTAACGAAGAATTTTTATTATTTTGTAAAAATAACAAATCTACGCGTTATCGTTTATTTTGACAACTTCAAACCCTCGTATACTTTGTTACATCTGAGCTGAGCGCACAGCTCGGACATAAAATTGGCTACAGGTGTTTCTTTGTCTTTCTGCTTGGCGCTCTCGAAGGCAGTGACCAGAGTCATTCTTGGATCGATGTTGTACATCGCGTAAGTCGACGCGTCCTTTGCGCTCTTGATCTGCACGATCTTCTCCATGTTTACGAGCTCGGCGTGACGCTCCTTTATGCAACTTTGGATGTTGTCCCAGTGGAATGTTGGTTTTTGTAAAAATATCTGAAATAACTTATATGTGAGTCTTAATTTATGAAAAAAAGTGTATCATTTTCTGAGCGAGACAATACTCTTGAAAGTGAATACAGACAAATCACAATAGAAATAAAATATGGATTTGCAGAAATTTGATATTTACGTCCGGTGGCGTGAAACAAAATCGAGAAGTCGGACGACAAAACGAATTTAGCATAAAATCTAGTATGAGAAAATAATTCTGTAGAATTAATAGATTTAGTCCGAGAAAATATTTAGGTAAAAACCATAGCCGTGAGAGGCAGAGCGTAACGGTGGTTGTGTATGAAACTTACGCTCGGGCAACCGGTCACTATGACTAAATTCTGTGATATGTCGGCCTCTCTTTCAGGATGCCGGTAGCCCGATCCAAAGTTTTCGGCACCTCTGGCGTCGAAGACGAACAAGATTGCCAAAAGATCCCACTTTCTTTGAAAAGTTTGTATTCTCGAAAAAAAAAAAAACAATAGTTTAGATATATTTATACTATTTTTAATATATTACTTTATACTACTGCTTTAATACGATTTGGTAAAGGAAAAAGCTCACTTGTGATAGTAGTCGACGTTTTGTTTGCTCATGACGTTCCTCATTTCTCCCGGACCGGCCTGTTGACTCAGTGTCGTGTGAAAGTACAGAGAGCATTTGTCTAAAACGGCGCTCCGTAATTTTACGAGCCACTGGTACAACGCCGATTGTTGATTAGTTTTGAGGAATGTCGCTCCGAAACCGCGTTTCCAGGACTACGAAAATAGGAAACAAAATAATTTAAGGTTTTTTAAGTTGTTAGTTGTGAAAAGTTTTTAGTCGTCGACGAACCTCCTTGCTCTGCAGGCTCCTCTCCCACGCGGACATCCTTGCTTGCGCACCGTAAAGTGCCATCAACGTCGAAAGAAACCTCCAGTTTTGTACTTCAACTTGCGCTCTTATTAGTTGCACTAATATCTCGCATTCTAATCTATCAAATAATAATCTTACTATTACTAAATCATTAAATCATATACGATTTTTATATTTAAATCTTTTTTTTTACTGATATTTGTATGAACAGAGTTTTAATTTCTTCTGAAGTTTTCCGAAGTCTCCGTTGTTTCAGACTACAATAAAAAAATGGAGACACAAACGTCGCCATCAACAAAAATGTTGAATCATCTCTGAAAAAATTTGTTTTTTCAAAGTCCAAGAAAGCGTATGAAAGCACAAGTTTGATATTGGTTGAAACATTTTTCTCGTGATTATTGGATATCAAGTAGACTTGACTCGAATAATGTATAAAAACGACTCCGGTCTCGATCATATGAAGAAAAGTTTGAGTTATTATTACGTTAAGGCCGCTTTAATGGCAGTGAGCGCCAGATGCGAGCAGGACAGCGAGTGAGTCTCCACTATCGACTCGATAGTTTGCAGCAATTCCTGATGGCGCATCACTTTGTTGCTGACGCTCATGTTATACATCTTCTCGTAACTGTAACAAAAAATAATCATTGTTACATCGGAATTCCTTTGGGCAGCTCGACAGTTTGGCCGACTAACTGACAACAACTAACAATTCGATCAGCTGTATTCTCGCAGTGATGAACTGACACAGCTGGCTGGAGACTTCGGCGACGGTCGCGCCTATGGAATCCGTGCCTCGCGTCATCTCCTCGAGTCTTCTCAGATCGGCCTTCGAGGCCTCGTACATAGTTTTCAACGAATTCTGAAACATTGAATCATAAATAAAAAATTCTGAGCCAAATGATAAAAATTCAATTGAGCACTCACGTCTTTTCTGAGAAATCCCTTGTTCTTTGTGTGAAGGAAGCCTAAATCGGCGTAGGAGCGTTCGGCCACGGCGACTTGCGGCAAATGCGTCAAGAGCATTCCCCACGCTCCCATTTGACTAACTTTTCTCTCGCCATGGTCCGTCTTGCGTACCCGTTCCTTTTCCTTAATGTTTGTTCAAATTTCAATGTTATTATTGTTATCATGAACACGGATGAACACCTAATAATCTCTTTTGATTACGTTGATTAATATTATTATTATTGCTGCTCTATAATGTAATATCATGTAAAAATTTATGTATCAATTTTGGTCTTGAATTGATTTGTTTCTGCTTCTACCGCATTCACTGGTAATGCGTTCCACACGCTATATACCAATTATAGAGTGCTTCATTATTTAATAATAATAATTTAATAATTATACTATCTTTCATCAAACATGCCTCGTTTTTTCGATTCACAACTTTTGAGTTCTGTCTAAAGGACTTACTCCGTCAATAAAATAAAAAAAAGTAAAAAATAACCGTGTTGCCTCAAATAAATAAATTACCATTATTACTATCATTAAACGTTCCGCAAAAAAATTAAAGATGTTATCATTTTTGTTTTTCTTTCAACTTACCAACGACTCCTTAGCCTTCTCGAAACAGAGCTGTGATATTTGAGTAAAAAAGGAGTTGAGAAATTCATCTTCGTGATCCATCATCTAGACAAACATATTTGTACTACTGTAACACGATAAAAAACAGCACAACCTACTCGGCCAGAGTTCTGGCTCAGACTGATTGGACATAACAGCTGATCATCGTGAAGTTACTCGAGTCCGTTCGGCGCCGATGCTGCCGTGGTTCGGAAACTTACCTGGGATAACATAGAACGAGAGAGAGAGAGAGAGTGCAGCACTGGTGCGAATGTCGGAGAGAAAAGCTAGTTACCCGGATATGATTTCTGAACGCTGCCCAGTCGATTAAAACCGTCCCCTCCACGACTATAGACGTTTCTCTAGAGACGTGCTTGAGCTCGTGTCTGAACGCAGCGTATCTTATGTTTTTTATTATTATTATTACTGTTTACAGAAACTAAGATACCTCTTATCGATCTGCTTCTATATAATAATAATGTGGCGTAAAAATGTATCCATCAATTTTGGTTTTAAATTGGATCAAGGTCCCGGCTTGCACTGCATTCAATAAATAGCAAACAAAAAGTTTTAAATGTTATAATAGGATGGCAATGAAAACAATGAGAACAAAGGGCTTGTGCAGGACGCCAAAGCGTGGAGGTATAATAATTAGAAAGGGAATTAATCATTGTTATTAGAAAGATATACACTAAGTTCTTCAGACTTTATTTAGTTCCACATATTTAGTCATATTTATACTATAGTAGTTGAAAAAAATAAATAGATCAACCTACTCGGCTATAGTTCTCGCTCAGCTGATTGGGTCAACAGCTGATATCTATAGCGTCATCGTGAAGTCACTCTAGACTTCCTGGCGCCGACGGCGATTACAGTAACGAGAAAAAAGGGGTTGTGCAGGGCGCCTAAAAAGGGAATTAACAATGATTATTCGAAGGATATAAATTAAGGTGTTCAGACTTTATTTGCTTCAAGAAATATTTCAACGATACAGATACTCGGAGGTGACGATGATAGGCGGAATTAAAGGACATAACGATAAGATTTTTTTTTTCCACTTGTCGTTTGGTTTTTACGTTATCGTCGACAATTTTATATGCAATCTGTTCGTTGCTCTTACTCGTTATGTTCTTATTGTCCCACTCACCCCTATATACCTACATGCAGACGTGTCGAATAATTTCATGAATATGCCTCATCGGTCGGGATGAAATTCTTCAAACCGCAACATTTTTTATCTCCACCGCGTTTTGTTTTCATAATTCATCGTTCTTGTGTCAATCCATCATTTTACATTTGTGTAATGTGTCGAGTGCTCGATCTGAATGAAAGGAGCGAGAAAACAGTAGTCGGTCATTAAAATAATACCGTAAAACACCGCCTTCCCACGAATTTCGTTACGTCGGGCAATAATCACTTTTTTTAATTTTATGTCACTTGTTTTATTTTCATTTTTATTTTCATTAAATAATAATTCCATAGCTTCGAGCCGAGCTCGCTCATTGTATTCGAGCCAGCACCATACATTGTATAACGGTGAGAGACTGAGTTTCATTTAACATCAAGGTGCTAAAGGGACAAGGCACGGCAATGAATAATGAGCGAAGAGGAACGTCTTGACCCTTTGGCGTCAATGATGCAGAGGTTCCCCATAAGCGCTCCCACGATTCAGGCCCTATATTGAATCGCGGTCGCTAACCTGGAGGGATTACTTCTTATTATACCAAAATAGTATTTGTCTATCTCATAAAATTACTCTCGGGTCAATTTTTTACAAGATATTTTATCCTTTTTTTTTATAGTTTTCTTTTTTTATGTCATTGCAGCGCGCGACGAGTTTATCTAAAAATATCGACGAGCCAATGCCAAAAGGACTGTTGGATTGTGCTTATAAACCCGACGATGCCCTCACGGAATTCGGTCGTCGATATCGTCGTGGAATCGGCGAATTCGTCGTGGAATAAATCGGCGAATTCGTCGTGGAATAAATCAGCGAACTCGTCGTGGAATAAATCGGCGAATTCGTCGTTTGTTTTATCACCTTCTCTCCTTCCATTTATTGCACACGTTTGTGCGAGACATTTTACTCCAAAGGCAGCTCGTTGTTGTATTGCCAAGTGTGACGAGTTTTTACTAAGTTATGCCCGTCGACCTTTGTTCATTGATAGTTGACCCAGTCGTCGGAAAGAGAGATAGGGATTTACAGCGATTCACCCATTTCTCGTAGAGCTCTTTCGTGTGTGTATGTGTATGTGTGTGTTCTTCTTCCATATATGTATATATATTATTGATATATGTATATATATCATGATATGTATGCGATGTTTACATTATTAATAGAGATACCAACAATCGGTATTGATTTCATTGTCATTACGACCATCGCGAACATGCTCGATCTCACGACAAATAATTCTTCATACACAAATAATAGTACATTACGATACTAGTGCGAGAAAACTCTTTATGACAAGTGTGGCTTTGCAATCAGGAGCCGAAGGCGAGCGTTACGATCACACGAGTTAATGAAATTTTTCGCACGAGTGTCGTAAAAAATTTTATCTCACGAAGGTGCGAAAGTGGGTTTTACGCAAAGCGTGCCTAAAACCGCGATTTTCGCACCGAGCGATACAAAGTATATAATTTTGTCGCGTTTTACAGACAACCGCGAAATCTTAATAATAACAAGTTTCATTAAAACGACGATCGTCAGTGATGCACGATGGGAACGTCGAGAGTCCCATCTTGATATGTATCTTGATATGGATAAGTCATATTGATATGTATGATGCCTGATGGCCTTTAAAGAAGTTGCATCACTGACAAACCGTTGACATTTTTTTTTTTTTTACAGCCATAAAATTACCTTACAGCCACTCCGTAAAATCAAACGGATTGGTGCCGCACAATTACTTTTTCTAAACATTAATTATTGTAAAATATTGCGTTACGTGAGACTCGGCGTGAACTTATTTATTTTTATCTTCTTTTTCTTTCTCTCTGTGATTAGATAGACGGGAACGTTCAGTGCTCAAAGCGCACTTGCAGGTACATACATGTGGGGCTTGTACTTGATGCTGAAGTAGTTTGGAAAATTCTAACGCTTAAGGGGGGCGTCTAACATCGAAAATGAGAACGAAATATCTTGAAACCGGTGATTCGTTATTTTGCAAGAAAATCAATGAATCTGACTCTCAAATGTCACATTCTGATATCGATTCGGCGAATGGCTTTATTTTTTATTTATTTTTCTGAGTGCAAGTTTTTATAAATCCTATCGTTTTCATGGTAAAAAAAAAACCCTTTTTCGAAGACGAAATAGTACTTTTCCGCAAACTGTACGAGCCCTTAAGAAGTCAAACTGCACCACGAAACTTGAATAAAAGTGAATGCAATTGTTTGCCTCCAGTTCTCCTAGACTGAAAATTGTTACCAATCGTGCAGTAATATGAAACTATTTATAGACGTTATCCGAGTGGTTTCTTGTTCTCTTTCTGAGCGCCAGAAGGAGCCCGTTAATAAAATGAGATACACAGAGAATGACGACACGACCGATAATTTAAACGTGCAACCACAAATCCACTCGTCGAGACTCGCAACTATATTCGCTTTTTCTCTAATCCTCTCATCGATCGATATACCACGCGAAAAGCTTGGCAAATATTTCGTGCTATCCGGAAAAAGTGTGGCTCGATTGATTAATGGAAAAATAATATCGCAGCGATTTAATCGAATATTCGTATTACTAAAATAACTTATACATTAACGTACTCGACATAATTCGTGTGCGGTAGCTTTCACGGCAATAATTTATGTGTACCTCTCGACTAGCTCAATAAAAATAATACAGAGTACACGAATAATCATTTGTTTAAATTGAAAAATTGAAAAAGCGCAGCTTTTCGCTCGGTAATAAATGAACAGTATTCATTTATTGTTTAGATAAAATTTCGCACGTGCGAAACTTTAACTAGGGGATTGTGCTTTTTAATTTTCATTCCATTGCGGATTAATTGGAATTCCCCGATCTCCGATAAAAAGACTAACACAGCAGACGGAAGAGAATCGAGTTAAAGCGTCGATAGAAAATACATACAATAGGGTAAAAGTTAATCTTTATAGGCAGCCTGGAAGTCGACCTTGTGCGACTGCTTGAAGAGGGAAACAAAAAAAATATATATATATATTTGTCATATACTATCAATAATTAATAATATGGCACATGAGAGTATAGATTATCGTCGGTGTATGTATATTTTTTTTAACGGAAATGCAAGTTGTCCCAATGAAATTTAATCGTTCCATCCATCAACGGCCGTTCGACTACGATAGCGAATTCGGGTGGAACGAATCGATGTCATTAGGACGACTGCACGACCTTCTCGCACGCGGGAACGTCCAGCCATTGCAACAATTAAAGCGCCTCACGGATAATACTTATCTCACGTAGGCCATGTCGTTGCTTTTGCGTATCATTATTATCACACTCGATCCACCGCGGTTGCTCCTTCGTGTCGTCATCCCGGATTAAAAAAAGAAATTGACCAAGGTAGAGATTGAACCCTCGTTCTGTGCACGATACATGCAAAGCTAAGCTTGAATGTCGAGAGATGAGACAAAGTTTTTTTTTTGCTTTTAGTTTGTTCTTTCCTCGCCCCTGGTGAGACACTGTAAAGGTGAATAAACCCAGCGATCCAAGACTGCGAGTCATTGCAAAAACGTAACGACTTGAAAAAAATCTATCGCCTTTGATCTTTTGTGTCTTCGTCCCGTATTAAAATGAAAAAGAAATTTGACCAAGAAAGAATCGAACCCTCGTTCTGTGCACGATACATGCAAAGCTACGTTTGAATGTAGAGAGATGAGACAATAGTACGTTACGATACTAGTGGGATAAAACTTTTTCTGACGATTGTGAGCTTGCAGCGCGAGCCAAGGGCGAGCGTTGCGATCACATGACTTGAGAAGAACGTTTGTGCACAAGTGTCGTAGAAAATTTTACTTCGCAAGGTGTGAAAATGGGGGTTTTAGAAAACTGCTTTTTTCGCACCGAGTGAAATAAAGTTTTTGTTGCTTTAAGTTTGTTCTTTCCTCCTCCCCGGTGAGACACTATAAACGTGAATAAGTTCGGCGGTTCGAGACCGCGAGTCGTTACAAAAAGGTAACGAGTTGAAAAATAAAAAAACGTAATTGTACGATCGCCTTCTTTCACCTCTTATGGATCTGTCGAAAACAATGGAAACTGTGATTCTCGTTGCGTCACTGCGTCTCCACATTGCTCGAGCATGTCTACGCTACGATCGGAGAGATCGGTTAGCTCGAATAGGAGACACAGTAGCGATGACGCAACAAGTTTCGTGCGTTACGGAAAGTTTAATCGAGGAATCCAGTGTTGACGAGCTTCTCTAGGAAGAACTTAACGTCGCCGAGCTCGGAATCCTTTATCCCGAGCGACTTCAACATTCCGAGATCTCCGTTCTCCACTGCCATGAAAACCGAGCGCAAGTGTTCAAGATCCGCTCGCATCAAGTGCAGAGCAGCACCGAAGTCCTCGATCGTCTGAGATTCTGCAAAGGTGTAAGATATAAAATAAAATAAATAAGTCGTACGTCAAACCAAGAAAAATATAATGAAACGTGTAGTTCTTGTGCTTTCGTTTACTCACCGGAGAGAGCAATGGCGACTTGGTTGACGCCGCCGAGCGGCTGCAGGGCATCTCTTGCCTTGGAGCCAAAAAGTTTCTCAAGATAATTTGGACCGTGACTGGCGAGCAGGGACTGCAAGAAGCTTCCTGTCTCTTCTACCGGCGGTCTCTTAGCTGAAATCACACCGTACGGTAGAAGTGTTTAAACAAAACATGTTCAACAATAACAACCGTTTCGATATTTTATTATTATTATTATTAAACTGTACAGAAAGGAAGTGTAACCCTTATAAAATCTGCATTTCGTTAACAGAAAACATTTTTCTTTTGTTATAAATTCTTGTAAATTCTCAAAAATTCTAAATAATTATACATTTTACGTGCATATGTGTAATAATGATTTTGTGTGTCCATGTATAATGTATAACTTCATATGAACATCTCATGTAAACATACAGGTCCAGTCTGTTCATGAATTTGTATACTGATTCTGAATCTATAACTGCTGAATTTTTCCTTGTTTTTTTCAACACGAATACAAAAGTAGTTATAAGACACACTTGTATTTTGATAATTGCTTAAGGAGAAATCTGTTAATAAATTATATCCACTGTGATTCATGTGATTATTCTACATGTAACGTACAGGGCGCAAACGACACCAAAAAGTTACTTAATCCTCAATAATCAATAATTTATCATTTACACATTATATCAAGTTAAACCAGATAGGCTGCTATATTATATTTCTTAAGAAAAGGGTTTTCTCCCGTTGATAAGTATATTAACAATAAATATCCATTAATTATAGAGTGCTTTTGATACTACTCTACATAAAGTTTATGGACTATAACTTGTTTCTTTTTTTGTAAAAGAGTTTTTCCCGTCGAAACAAATAAACAAACAAACGAACAAATAAAAAAAACAACATAATCGACAATAAAAACAACTGGCGCTTTCCATCCAGCCGTGGAACTGAGTACGTTAAAATGACGGATTGATTTGATTGGTCGCTTCTGGCAGATGCCAGCATCATCTGGCAGAACGGACCAATCGAATCAATCCGTAATTATAACGCAATATTTTCCACATCCGAATGGGAAGCCCCAAGTAACAACAAATTGGATAACCCACCAGCTGTGCAAAGACGTGAGTCCTCGTCGTAGCCATCCTGGCAATCCGCCGCTCCGTCGCAGAGGTACTGAATGGAGATGCAGGCACCGTCGCCCGGGCATTTGAACGGTTCGTAAGCGTGACAAGCGTTACCTGCCCGAGCGTCGTAAAAAATAATGCATCATTCAATAATTATCCATAATCATCCGTATGCACGAGAATCATCGTGATCAAGCTATCGTATTGTCTAAGCCGAAACGAGCCTCTTCGACGCGCTCGAGTAATTATTTTAATAAAAATCTACAAATTGCCTTTTTCCATCGACATTTGACCTATTTTAAAAAAAGCCTCTCTCTCTCTCGCATGTCTACGAGCGTAGCTTGTTGAGCGCCGAGCATTTTTTTTTTCGTATTGCACGTTTGGCAGCAACTGGTGCTCGCGGGTAGTTATCGCGTTATCGATCGACGAAGAGCCGAAAGGGCACTCCCACCTGACGTCGGGTTCTACATAGTGTGTGCAACACACTGGTACGATATTTACTATCGTCACGAAATCTTTTGCGAATCACCGAAAACACACAAAAGCTTATTTCTTTTTTTTTAATGAAAAATGTCTCGAAGAGGTAAAAAAAAATCTATAATTTAATTGGTTTTTTTTTTACGTTTACTCACCGGTGCGTTTGGAGTTTGCATGACCGTAGAGTCTGCTCAAGTCGATTGCCATTGAGGCACGCGGCAGGGTAGCGCAGAGTGTAAGGGCGAGGCCCAATGCCAGACTTGTATTCAATAAACGCACCATCCTCGCGTTAAGATCGTGTCGACGACGACTCGAGACGTTTGTAGGGCGACGAAGCACTCTGCTGCTTTCCGCTGGTGCTGCTCGCTGCTGCTCCCTCGGCTGACAGTGGGTGATAACTGGCGCTCCAGCGTGGGGGGGGGGGGGGGGGGGGGTCGAGCTTTCGAGGACGACGATTTAGTACCGGGGTTACGATCTTGCGCCGTCGTCGACGCTACAACTTAGTTGACGTCGAATTTCGAGAGCTTTTATGCGCACCGAACGAGCCGCCTGTGGCACGACCAAATCCCCGAGGGAGAGACCTTTGCGAGCGAAATAAAGAGGAAAAAAAAAAAAAAAAGCTCCGGCCAATGGGAGACCAACAGGGCGCCCCGTGACCGACCTATGAGAGCTCGACGGCGCAAGCCGTCCAAACACGCACTTTCCGTCGAGCTTTCCCTGGAACACCCACGCGTGCCGCCTGCGCCCGGACTCATCGATTTAAGGCGAGGTTAAAGCCCTGTTTTGTCTCTAATGGCCTTTGAACCTTTTTTGTTTTTTTTTCTTTTCGCTCGACACTGAATGGACAACTTTTTGTTTTATTCACTACTCTCTGCACTTGGCGAAGATTTCAAAAGTACTTCGCCGTTCAGTTTTGTAGTGTTTGAAGGAGAATTTTTTTTTCTTTCCGAGCTCTTTTTTTTTTACCGAGCCACCCCGAGCTAACACCCACGCTTACACATCGCCGTATCCTACCGCACTGAAGATCGATCCGTATTCGTTATATTCAACGCCGTTGTACCTGCTGGGACATTACGACGTATGACTCGTTCGTGACAACATCAGTCGTGTAACGCGAAGCCGTAGCATAACTCATCAGTCTCATCACGACCCCGAGAGATTCCATCCTCATTAACGCACGGAAGGCGCTTCTAAGCTCGTCGCTTCGTACCAATTAAATGTGGCTTTGCCGTATCGCGGCCTGTAAGGAGAATCTAGAAAAAAATCTCATTTCTCGACCGGACGTGACGTTATACCGAGGATACGTCACTTCCGACATGAAAATCTCATTTTTCTACCGGAATGGACGTGTTATCGGAAAAGCGTCACTTCCGGTTTCAAAGTCCAAAGTGAGGTCGTACCGAAAGTACGCCACTTCCTGCTTGACAAATCTCATTTTTCGATCGGTAGTGACGTCAAAAAATCGAAGATACGTCACATCCGGATTGAAAATCTCATTTTTTTTTTTCCACCCGAAGTGACGTCATCGACAAGAGACGTCACGTCCGTTTTGGAAGTCTCAGTTTTTAGACCGGAAGTCAAAGTTCTAGGGGAAGCGTCGCGTCCAGTGTGGGAAATCTCATTTCTCAATCGGAAGTGACGTCATCTGGAGGAAACGTCGCTTCCGGTTTGAGAATAGTCTTTTTTTCACCGGAAGATCTTATTTTTTTGACCGGAAGTGCTATCAGACGATGCTACTTGCGGTTTGAAAAACTCATTACGTTTACCGAAGTTAACGTTTCTCCTAAATGACGTCACTTCCGGTCGAACAATTCCGGGCAACAAATTTTCAAACCGGCGGTAACGTAAATGCTGCTATACGGTCAGTTTATATAAACGAATAAAAGAAAAGAAAAAGTGAACAAGTAACAATTGCATAAAGTTGTGCGTAAACTCGCGATGCTTCAATTATCGATGACATGTTTAAGTGCGCTTAACCGCAATCCGCTTTGAGAAATAAAAACAGAAGTTTTTTTCGACTTATCTTCTTCGCGCGCTTGCTTAAACTATTGGATAAAAGTTAAATCCCATCGAAAACTGTCTTGCAACGCCATCTGTAGTATAAAAACATTAATTTACACGGTGTTTCTTCAACCTGGTTACTTCTTTGCCGGAATCAATTTTGCTTGAAGTAAGATTGGCGTAAATTTTATTTTACACCCGATCGGCTTTTCCCGCGATTTCGCGTTATTTTTCATATTGCGGCTAAGTTCGCAGGCGGCATTGTGTCTGTCCCCTCGGTGAATGTATCTCGATCGTTTTGTAAGGGCGAGGAGAAACGGCGAGCAACCGTCGTTGAAGCACGAAAAATGCCAAAGATAAATTCGTTGTACAATTACTTCTCTTCGCCGAAGAATCCTAAGCCGGGAGAGGGCAAAACGCCGGCTACGAATGGAAAGCCCAGCGCTAATAATGCAAAACCGTCGGCGAAACCGAAGGCGACGACTCCGAAACGCGAGCCCAAATCATCGAAGGTTAAAGGTTCGTATTTTTGTCGATCGTAGTTTCTCTTCGACGAACGTACTGCGAGAAAATAATACGAAAGACCAGTATGGAAAGTTCGAACATTGCTGCGCAGTTACATCGAAGATTTGTTAATAAAGCACGCCTCGTTTACTTGCCTCGTTGCGTCTCCGCGTGGGACAATTTCCGTTCCACGAAACAAAGGAAAAAAAGGGCCAGTCGTGTTACCGAATTTCGCGTTGTTCGATCTTTATTTATTTATTATTATATATATTATATTATATATACTATAATTATTATATATTATATATATTATTATTGAATTGTCAATATACAAGCATGAGCGACAATCGATTATAATTCACTTGGTCACCTTCTTGGATCTTTCCCAAATGTAAAAGATTATGAAAAATATATTTATTATTATTTAAAAAAATTTGTAACGATAAGAAACATAGTCTTATATTTACGTGATTTTAGTCTGCTTTGTACAAGTTTTACGCATATTTGGTAGGAGTAATCCATAAGATTGATCTTATTTTAGTCCCGGTAATAATTTCCATGGTGAAGATGACTAAATTTTTTTTTCATGTCCAAATGTTCTTTGTTTTCAAATTTGGATTATGTTACACCATACTTATTTTGAAGGTGCAAAATGAAGAATATAAAAAAAAATACCAAAACAATATTCCGGTTTGTTTTAATTTCGCAATTCTGCGTAAGAATTTTGTAAAATGGTTGCAAGAATATTCAATGATTGTTGAAGTTTGTTGCTCACTTAGAAAACAAAATAAAATTTCAATTATTTTTATCAGCTCCGGCGAGCAAACCCAAGGAACTTACACCCACTCGAAAGAGGCCTTTGAAGGAAAGAAACGGCGATAACGAGGAGGGTGAGACAGCAAAACCTAAGAGACGAAGGATTATCATTCCTTCCAGTGAAAGCGAAGCCGAGGACTCCGAACAGGATTACAAACCAGGTACAAAAAAAGAAATAATTTGCAAATACAACTTGGCCAAAATAAACTGTGAATGGGTAAACAAAATATCGGTTACCATTTAGATTCCAGTGATGCCTCGGTCGAAGACGATAGCGGATCCGTCGTTGACTCTGAAGAGGAAACACCTGAGGTATTTACACACCCACAAATATTTATTAACTTTATTCGTTTTATTTAGTATAAGAAATTTATTGGACAGAACGTTTACACGAGTAAACAGGTGTTTACAAGTTTTTCTATTATATTTTCCTTTGCCCAATGGGCCATAAATCGGAGTCCCTCAGCCTAATATTTCATTAAATTTATTTGATTTATTTGATTTAATATGCCTTGTTGTCTTTCCAGAAAAAGGGCAAACGTCCAAAAGCCACGAGAGCCAGCGCTCCGAGCAAGAAGAGCAAGACTAATAACGTGGTTTGTATATTCCCATAGAAACACATTCCAACACTTTACATTAAGTTTTAAAGTAAAGAAAAAGATGTTCTTGAATTTTTATTTCCGCGAAATATCGGCCATAAAAGTTGCTGTACTAAAATATCGAAATTCCACAGAGTACCGCAGATAGCAAGCCGACTTCGCTGCAAATTCCAACGGCCGTTTCCGGACCGGCGTCCGGTGCAGAATCGTGGCCGCATCTGCATTTGGAGTTCCTTAAACCTGACAAAATTAAGGACATCAAAAAGAGATCACCAACGGATCCGAACTACGATCCCACTACTCTTTACGTACCGACAGATTTCTTAAATAATCAAACTCCCGTTAGTATTACTGTGATCGCTGAAAGCTAACGCGAAAACGCGGAATCGATTTAGAATTAATGTAATAATGAATTATAAATATTTATGAATATTTCCAGGGTATGCGCCAATGGTGGGAACTGAAAAGCAAACACTTCGATTGCGTGCTGTTCTTCAAAGTCGGCAAGTTTTACGAGCTCTATCACATGGACGCAGTAACTGGTGTCAATGTTCTCGGCATCTCGTACATGCGGGTCAGTCGATTTATCGAAGATTCATATCGATTTTATCCATAAAAAATCGTATTTTTGGGATTTAAATGGAACATATTGGGCTGGGAGTAAAATAATTGTTATATTTATGTTCAGCGGGAAAAAATACGTCGCATTTAGCCTTGAAACAAAAAAAAATCGAGTGAACAACGATTTTTCAATTTTTGAGCCACTTTCGAAGAAACGTCGATTTTCGTGATTTTCGAAGGTCAATATCTCGGCTCCCAATGGAGCTAGGGAAAATCCGAGATGCCTTTCGTGTTCTACGGGAAAAAATACACAAGATAAGGTTTTGTCCGAATTTCTAGAAGCGTTTTATCGCGCAGTTTCAGAACGTTGAAAGACGCGAAAAGTGGACTCGAAAGGGGTAAAAGGGGGGGGGGGGCCTTGCAATTTTTTGTCATTTTTTTTTTTTTTTTTTTTTTTTTTTTATGAACTGCCCCGTATTTCGACGTATCTTTTCCCGCTGAACACGAATTCGCTGGCTTTTTTGGGACTAAAGTATAGTGAGACATTGAAAATCTCGAATTATGCACAAAAAATCGTGTTTTTGAGATTTAAATGGAAAAAATTGGGTTGGGAGTAAAATAATTTTGTGAGGCGGAGGAGTAAAATAATTTTATGTATCGTAATGTACCATTATGTATCAGAAATTGAGATAATTTTCCTCTTGTAGGGTGAATGGGCTCACTCGGGCTTCCCGGAAATTGCTTACGGTCGTTTTTCCGTAAACCTCATCGAACGAGGATACAAAGTTGCGCGAGTCGAGCAGACCGAGACTCCGGACATGGCTGCTGAACGGTGCCGAAAGAGTAAGTCGATTTTTTGTCTCATGAAGAAATATTACGTGCATCGGTGAATGTGCATCCGACCGTTCGTTATATCGACTTACGATCGAACCATCTTGATCCACGATATTTGTTTTATCTCAGAGGCCAAAACGACAAAATTCGATAAAGTCGTTAATCGCGAAATATGCCAAGTGAGCACTCGGGGAACTCGAGTCTTCACGCCCCAAGATTCCGAGGTGATAACACCGCAGTCGAATTATCTCTTGTCGTTGGTCGAGCAACGGGATTCGGAGAGCACCGTGTCGTCGTACGGGGTTTGCTTCCTGGACACGACGATCGGCGATTTTCATCTCGGACAGTTTCAAGACGATCGTTGCAACTCGCGTCTGCTGACGCTTCTCGCTCATCATCCTCCGGTTCAAGTTATCTACGAACGAGGAAAACTCTCGTCGGGAGCGATGCAGATACTCAATAATATGTTGGTCGCGTCGATGAAGGAACCCCTGCAGAAAGAGGTCCAGTTTTGGTCGGCGGCGACGACGCTCAAGGTATTTATTACGTTATGTGGAAAGCTCGAGGAGCATTGCGTAATTTTTCCTTTTTTTCCGCGGACTGAAGAATCTTCACGAGGGTGGGTATTTCAAAAAGCAACCGGATTCCGATTTCGAGTGGCCCGAAGGTTTGAAACCCTACCTCAGCGAAGGTACGTGCTCGCTTCATCCAAGAACGCCAACAGAAATAGACGGAAAAAAAATGTCTCTTTTCATAATTTGATTATCTATTACTCTGACGAATTTCGCCTTTACAATCAAAATGTAATACATCATAAATATTAGAGCTCCTGAATAAGGAATTACAAAAGTTAAAAACACTTAAGCTTATGAATTATAAAAGAAAAAAAACTTAATCTTCTGAATTGTAAAAATTAAAAACACTTGAGCTTACAATGCATGAATTGAATTAGCACTTGCAATGATTTAACGACTAGAATTATAAAAGTTAAAAACAGTTAAACTTGGAACGCTTGAATTGATTTAACTACTAGCATGTGACTGGGGACCTTTCTTTTTTTTGTTAGTTTCTTTTTATTGTATTTAAAAACTTTAAACAATTTTTTTCCCGAAAATAGGAGACACTCTGGGCCTCACTCCAGCGGAGGATAAGGAGCTCGCCGTCAACGCTCTGGGTGGCTGCGTGTTCTTGCTGAAACGATATTTCCTGGACCAGCAGTTACTGGCGCAGAGACGCTTCCAGACTTACGTACCGCCCGATCACGCGAGCCAAGTCGTCACCTCCGGTATAAGGTCGGTATCCAATATGGTATTGGATGCGATTACGATCAACAACTTGAAAGTACTCGGCGGAGAAGGTGCGCTCATAAATACGCTGGATCATTGTTGCACGCCCTTCGGCAAGAGGTGAGCGATTCACTGAACGAACCTACCAGACGATCGTGTGGTACAAATTAATGCGTTTTTTTAAATTATTTTAGATTGCTCCGCGAGTGGATCTGCAGGCCATCGTGTCAGAAATTGGAAATCAAAAGGCGTCAGGAGGCGATTAGCGAGTTGCTGGAACGACCGGACGTGGTGCAAAAAGCTCGTGGCTTGTTGGCTGCTCTGCCCGATCTCGAAAGACTTCTCAGCAAGTTCGTAGCAGCATTTCGATTACGATTACTTAAAAAAAAAAAACAAAAATTAATCTTTTGAGGATGTTGATTTTTTTCGTCTTTTAGGATCCACACACACGGAAATGCCTTAAAAGCAGCGGACCATCCCGATGCACGAGCGATTATGTTCGAGAGGGACACTTACTCGAAAAGGAAGATCTTGGACTTTACGACCGCCCTGGAAGGTTACGAGGGAACGATGAAGATCGTCGCGCTGTTTGATGGTTCGCTGAAGCAAGACATTTTTTTTTAATTCAGTAGCGTTACCGCCGAACGGATCGTCATGTTAAATCATTAATTTTGTATTTCAGAATTTAAAACCGATCTGATAAGTCTCTGCACCAAATTCGCGCCGGACGGCGACTTTCCCAATTTACACGAGACTCTCGACTATTTCAAGGTACGTTAGTTTAGAACAGTATTTGGATTAGTAAGTTTAATGGCGCAAGTAAAAACATCTATTGGAAGCAGAGCCGGCCAAAGGTAAAATTATACTCATTGCAAAGTTTAGACAGATATTAATAGGAACAGGATGTCATGCAAGTAATCGAGCATCCGCAATACGAGCATGAACTCAAAAAGTACTTTAAGGGGAAGTGAAATATCGCCGTCGATAATAAAAACTGCAATGAACTTTTCTCAAGGATGGTAATTTTTTTTTTAGGAAAAAGCAAATTCGAGCTGGATGCGCACGGTAATTTCGCTTCGGCCCGAATTAATTTTTTTCTCAAAAAAATTAGCACCATTGAATAAAGTTAACTTGAAAATTGTAACTATCTCGCTCGTACGCACAGCTCTTTCACTTTCTCTTAATTGAAAAAATACTTGAAACAAGTACCCGGTTCTTCATGTCCTGCCCAGCTCGAATGAAAACAACCACGAAAGTTATATGCTTAGAATACTGTGGCAGAAAGTTAGTCTCTGCCATCTTTTAAAAATGTTTATTATACAGAATGTATAAATATTTGTGTATGTTTATTTGTCACGTAGGTCGCTTTTAATCACGAAGAGGCGAAGAAGGAGGGCTGCATTATACCGAAGCACGGTGTCGACATCGAGTACGATGCGATTTTCGAGGAGGTGGAAGAAATCGCAAAGGATGTAAAGCAATATTTGCAGAGCCAGATAAAACATTTCGGCGTTAAAGTGGCGCTCTTCGGAAGTGACAAGAAGCGTTATCAGATCGAAGTTCCGGACAGTCAGGTGAAGAAAATTGGACCGGGCTACGAGCTGCAGTCACAGCGGAAGGGCTTCAAACGTTATTACACGGCCGAGGGAAAGGAACTTCTCGCGAGGCAGATTAACGTCGAGAATAATCGGGACAAGGTTCTGAAAGACTTGAATCGAAGAATATTCGCGAAATTCAGCGAGAAGTACGATCTGTGGAGCACGGCGGCTTACAGAATCGCCGTTCTCGATGTCCTCATGTCTCTCGCCGAGTACGCGCGATGCGGCGACATGTGCGTGCCCGAAATAACGGACGACGAAAAGGTGCGATTTTTTTTTTTTTTTATTGAATTTTATTTTATTATGGTTTAATGGCGAAAACAATTTACTCGTTCTTGTCGCGATCGTAAAATAGGTTTTCACGGAGATCAAAGACGGCAAACACCCCTGCATCATCAGCGAGAATTTCGTGCCGAACGACACGCTTCTCGCCACCGAAGGATCCGCGTCTCTCGTCATCCTGACCGGGCCGAACATGGGCGGTAAATCGACGCTCATGCGCCAAGTTGGCCTCCTCACTATCATGGCGCAAATGGTCAGTTTCGTCTGTCAACCCCCTTCGACCTTTTCTGAAAATAGAAGCCTCCGACGTGGCGAGACCATATTTTATCCTCAATTTTTTTTCTGAAAATAGAAGCTTCCAAGACCTTTGTACAGACCATATTTTATCCTCCGATTTTTAATCTAAAAATAGAAGTTTCCGAGACCTCTGTGGCGAAACTATATTTTATCATGCAATTTTTAATCTAACAACAGCAGTTTCCAAGCTTCTGATCAATTTTCAATTACCAATTCTCGATTTTCAATTTTCACTTTTCAACTAACGATGAAATCCTCGTGTTGCAGGGTTGCCACGTACCAGCGGCGACTTGTCGTTTGGCTCTGTCGGACAGGATCTTCACGAGACTGGGAGCCAACGACGACATTCTCGCCGGTCAGAGTACGTTTTTGGTGGAGCTGAGCGAAACATCGGCGATTCTGCAGCACGCTACTCCTCACTCGTTGGTGTTGCTCGACGAGCTCGGACGCGGCACCTCGACCTACGACGGCACGGCTATCGCCGCCGCGGTTGTCGACGCGCTGACCAAGAAAAAGTGTCGTACCCTCTTCTCCACCCACTATCACTCGTTGGTCGAAGATTACAAGAAAAACGAGGATGTCACCTTGGCTCACATGGTGATTATCGACAATGTTTTTTTACCTCTAATTAATACCCGGTAAAATCTTGATAAATTGTTCTTTCTTTTTCCAGGCCTGCATGGTCGAGACCGAGGAGGAGGAGGAAATATCTCAGGAGACGGTAACTTTTCTGTACAAATTGAGCGAGGGAGCTTGCCCGAAGTCCTACGGTTTCAATGCCGCTCGTCTTGCCGGCGTGCCGTCGAAAATCACGAAGCGCGCTCACGAAATCGCTACGAGACTCGAGCGCGAGGCCAACCAAAAGCACATGTTCACCGCGCTCTGTAATATCGGCCAAGGCTCCGTCAAATCTCTTATCGCCACTCTTCAAGCTACTCTCTAAAATATTTCGCTACAAAAAAAAAAAAAAAATATTGCGCCGTGCGCATCTGAATCTCGTTACCGTTTACTGTTCCATGTCAAAATATCTCATTAATTAAATAACTTATTAATTAAGTGATTTATCAGTATTATGTAAAATGCGTTTCGCAGCGTCAAATTTCGTGGAAAGTTTCCAAATGTTTCTTTACATTTTCTTTTGTTTGCGTGCCACACGAAGAGGGCGACAAAAACCGTGTACCTTTGTAGAGATAATTCTTTTTTAACATTGCGCCGTGCGCATCTGAATCGTTAACGTTGATTGTTCCCTGCCGAAACGTCTCATTCTTTAAATAATTTATCAGTATTACGCTAAATACGTTGTACAGTGTCACAATTCGTCAAATGTTTCGTTACATTTTTTTTACGTCGTACATCGTGAGACGAGCATTTGTATCGTCGCGTCGATAATAAACTACAGCGTTAGCGAAGTATGTCAACCACTGTATTAAAACCATCGTCAGCAAACCCGCCGAATTAACCCCGTAAGAAAGGCTTGTGCGGACTTCACGAATCCCGCACTCTTCGTAGAGGGCAACGAAAACGACGTACCTCTTGTCTAAGATTTAGAAAAAAAATACATAAAATAAAATAGAAAATACATTACGCCGTTTGCATTTTAATCTTGTTACCGTGAGCTATTCTGTGTCAAAACGTCTCATCTAATCATTTATCACGAGACACGACGCCGAGTTAAAAAAATACCGACGGGATTTTTTAGTTTTCAAAAATGTCAAGTGGAAAAACATCGGAAAAGAAACAATTTTTATGCAATTTGAAGGATTCAAGTATTACGCTAAATACTTAGTACAGTGTCAAATATCGTCAAATTTTTTCAAATGCTTTACATTTTTTAAAACTTTTTAGATCATAAATGAGACTTGAATATTTGTAGCGTCACGTTGATAATAAATTGTAGCGTTTAGCGAAGCGAATCGACCGCTGTATTAACTACCAAGCGTCAGCAAATCTGCCAAATCAACTCTCGAAGGAAGACATGTGGAGACGACACGAACTTCTTACTCTTCGCAGAGTGCAACAAAAACTCACCTCTTGTCTGGGATAAACAAAAAAAATGAATAAATAAATAAAAGAAGATTAAATAAAATGAAATAAATTGAAAATGAAGAAAACACTTGCCAAATTGTTGTTTACAAAATTTTATTAATTGCCAGAGTACAAAAGAGGGGGGATGGGGTGTGGTAATCACGACTAATGTGATGCGTTACAGAGTCATATAATTTAACTCACACCAAACGATGACTGATTAACTTTCGTGAAAACGCGTGAATATATATTCATACACTTAATGAGTATGTGTATATGATATATATATATATATATGTAGTTATAGAGGATCCTCGCGAGTGAAATAAATACGATTTTTTGCGCGTGCCGTAAGAAAAAAATTTGACCAAAGCGGGGGCAGCGAGATTCATTTATCGTCAATCAATAAACAAATCGACAAATCAACGACGACGAGAATCACAAAATTAATTTTTTTTTTGATTATTCGGGACTGTGCGAATCAAGCCGACGAAATAAACTGGGAATTTCAATACGCAATTCGATAGCGTCGAATAAATAATCTATCGTTATTGCGAAAAAAAAAAAGAAAAAATACGTCGCCGTTCTCCGTCTCCAGCAAAATCAGCGTAAAAGTGTGTTGTGATAAAGGCACGGAATTAAGAAAGCACTTATCATCGACGTGGTTGGTGCACTTATTTTTTTTTCTTTTTATTATTATTAATATTATTATTAATTTTTACCTTTTCTTTACTTTTTCATTACTTATATTTTTTTTTTTTTCTCGAGAAACACAGACTACCTAGTGTACAATTCCGATACACGTCCGGGCATCGAAGAGAGCACGTGTCTGTCGGCCGATTGACGTCTACTCGATAATTTAATTCCATCAACTTTGCGAAACCGCTCGATCGACTTCGTGAAAGACTCGAACTAAATTATATACCAACGATCGCAGATTTTAGTCCGTTGCAATCGCTCCGAACGAGGACTTAATCTGCGACGAGAGTTTCGGGCGCTCGTTCGAGTTAAAAGTTTTATTGGATTTTATATTCGCGTCTCGCGAAATTTACGGAACGAAAGAGGCGCGAGAAAGTTTATCTGCAGAGTCTGATCGGAACGGTTTCAATTTCTGATAGGAACGACCGCCAATAGCGAATTGGAGTGAATTAATTTTGGGTTTTTTTTTCATTCTCTTATCGATGTTGATGGGGGGGGGGGGGGGGGGGGGTGGTTCGGAGAGGGCTTTGAGCGCCCTTACCAAAGGCCGGAAGAATAGCCGCCTGGAGGCACGCGAGCGCGCGATTGGCCTGATCCCTTGGTCGAGCCTGCCGGCGATGTATCGTTAGACTTCTCGGAGCCGTTCATGTTCGAGGCTGGGACTCCGTTCTGGATCGGCGCGACGTTGTTCTGCGGATCCGCGGTGTAGCCAGTTCCGGTCACTGGATTACCGTCTGCGGAAAAAAAATTACGCATTTAATAAATGAACTATATTCTCGTGTCGATTGTGTATGATGGGTGTGGAGAGTAAAAATGCCTTTTCAATGCCATTTTTTCTGCAATTTTTTTTCGAGTCTTGGAAACTTTGATGGTTTTTTTTTTTTACTACTTAGACGTCGATCGGGAATATCGGGGTGAATTAAAAAAACAAAAAAAAGTTAAGTATTCTTTCAACATATTTTTAAAACCCTTGCCCTTTACGCGTATTGTTCGAGATGCGAATTACGATAAGGTAAAAAAAAGTTGGAAACAAACATTTTCATATAGCTTTCTTATTAAAGTTGAAAGTGAAAATTTTCATATAACTTTCTCATAAAAGTTGAAGATTTTTATTCTCATATCGCCTTCTCATAATGTTCCTTTATTCGCAAAATTTCTTCTGCGAAAAAGCATTTTCGGCATTTTTGGCTTCCTCACAGAGGAAGCTTCGCGAATGAAGGAACATTATGAGAAAGCTATATGAAAATTTCAATATTCAATTTTTATGGGGAAGCAATATAATATAAATATGTCGAAAAAAAAAAATTGATAACTAAAAAACGGTGAAGTGTTTTTTTTTTCAAAGGGAGAACATAAAAAGGCACTATTAGACCTCGATCAGGAATATCGGGGTGAATATTTTTTTTTAATGTTGCCTATTTTCTACAACATACTTTGAAAGCCCTTGGCCCTTTACGAATCGCTGAAACCGCGAATTTTGAAAATATAAAGAAAATTGACAATCACAGACGGTGAAGCACGTTTTATTTTTCGAACGAAGCATATAAAAAAAGCCCTGATCGGAGATTTGTAGGACTCGAAGGAGTTTTTCAAATTAACAAACCCTCTATAATGGGCATAAAAAATAACTGGCTTTTGAGTACATCTTAAATTTTTTTCGAGCTGGAAACTTCGATTTTTTTTACTCATTATTTAGACTCGATCAGGAATATCAAGGTGAATATTTGTTTTTAATGTTAAACTGTTTTTTTCAACATGTTTCGCAAGCCATTTTCAATTACCCTTTACGAATTGTTCGAGGCTTGGATTGCGAAAATATTTTAAAAAATTGACAACTACAAAACGGTGAAGCATGTTTTTTTTTTTCAAACTGAGAAGATAAAAAGTGCCGATCGGAGACTTGCAGGATTCGAAGGACTTGTTCAAATTGAAAACCCCTTACGTAACATTCGGACATGGTAATAACTACGTATGCGTTAAAACTTACCCTTTAACAATCTAGAGTAAAGGGGCAAACAAGTGGAGGATTTGAGGAAGCCTGTACAATACGTTTATCGTGTAACTCAACTATCAAAGCCACACAATCGCGTTAAATTAAACACACGTCTAGACGGATCGCTGGTACAAGGTTCCACACTTCCCTGATCGATGGAATCGATTAATAAATGGAATTTCGTGAGCGGGGAGGAAGTGCACGTCAATAAATTGGGTAAGGAATATCGTGTGAGGGTAACCAGTCGAACAGTTCGATACTCGGATTCGAGTTATCCAATAAAATACGTTTTAGCGCTTTAACGATTGGCATGTCGGCGTTTTTCAATCAAAACTTTGGTACCGCCAGGATCAACGAACCTTGCGTGCGCGCTCGCGTCCCGGCTAGTGGGAAAGATCGAAAGGTCGACACTCTGTGAACTCGACTCTGAAGCTAAGTTAAAATCAATAATACATTGCTCGTCGACGAAAAGAAAGACAATATGGAATTGGTCGAGGCACAAAAAATATTTAATTAAAGTAAAATGGAATTCGCTGATCGACTGGATTGATAAATTAAGGATTTTTTCGTTTTATCGACTGATTGGAGTATTTTTTTTTTTTTTTTTGTGTAACTACCGAAAGGTCGAGGCGCTGTGAACTCGACCCTAAAGCTGAGTTAAAATCAACAATGTCTTGTCGACGAAAGCAAAGATAATTTGGGATTGTTCGCTGCAAAAAATATTTCATCATATTGAATGAAATTCACTGATTGACTGAATCGATTAATCAGATTAATCGGATTTTTTGTGACGGAGTATTTTTTTTTTTTTTTCGGAAAGACCGAAAGGTCTTCGCGTAAGTTAAAATCAATAACACACTGTTCGACGTCGACAAATCATTATAATTTGGAATCGTTCGCGGCAAAAAATATTTTTAAAAAATTGAACAGAATTCACTGATTTAGTGGATTGATTGAGGATTTTTTCGTTTCATCGATTTCGGAGTAATATTTTGTTTTGTTTTTTTTTTGTTTTATGTATCCGGGATCTCGAAATTAAGGATGGGCACGAACGGAGGAGCGTCGAATGACCGTGTGAAGGATCTGTGATTGCTTAAATAGGAAACGTTACCTCTACTCTTTCGTGCGCTGCGCCTCAACGGCGTCACGTAAACTCCGTCGCCGGTAACCGGGTTGCGTGGCATGCAGGACGATCCACCTGCAGACGTCGCAGGACCGGACGATCCGCCACCAATACCCAACAAAGCCGAACAAATTCACCCATGCACCGACGCAAACGCATCGCCAACGCGATTCAATCACAGGTGGTTAGTGTTACGTAATATCTCAGGAAAGAATCGTTTCATTTTTTTTTTTCAAATCTAATTTATCGAACTAATTTATTCACTTTAATTTTTTGGCGCTACCAGCAACGGCGATGCAAATTCATAGAAAATGTTGAAAATACAAAATATGAAAATGCACTCGTTTTAAAAATCAAAAAGGGAAACGGGATGTAAAAAATAATCACTAAAAAGTGTTTTAGTTGTTATTTTCATTTATTTATTATTGGAAGTTTTAGTAATTGTATATTTGAAAAGAGGAAACGAGGTAAAAAATAATTACTAAAAAGTGTTTTAGTCATTATTTTTATTTATTTATTATTGGAAGTTTTAGTAATTGCATATTAGAAAAAAGGAAACGATGTGAAAAATAATTACTAAAAAGTGTTTTCACCGCTAGGGTGGAGCTGGGCTTGTGGGAGGGTTGCAGGGACCTCGTTGCCGGTAGCCCGGATCGATAATACAAATTTCTCGAGGGCCCGGAGGTCCTTGACACGGCCGGGGGAAAAACGTGCGATATAAATCTCGATTCTTTCGTGAGACGCAATTAGTGGGGCAAAGACAGAAAATAAATGCTGCTACGATATGGAAGATGAAAATGAAATGATTAGGCGCTTGTATGTTCGAAAATTCTACTGCAAACGTTATTTTGAATCTCGTGAAAAAGAAAAAAGAGAATTAAAAGAATTATTTGGAATATAAATTGCTCGAATCACATGAGTTAAGAGACGAGTTTTAAGGATTCTGCGTCACGTCAAATACATCACTTCCAGAGACAAAATCATTTTGGACTACAAATTCGTTTAACAAGTCTCTATAATTACGACAAAATATCAGTTTCAGGATCGTGCTCGAAGCACTTCGTGCGACATAAGTTTAGATTCTTTCGTGATACGTAAATTAATGTGGCAAAGACAGAAAATAATGCTTTTACGATGCGGAAGATGAAAGTGAAACAATTAGGCGTTTGTATGTTTGAAATTCTACTCCAAAAGTTATTTTGGATCTCGTATAAATAATAACGATAACTTAAAAAAATTGAATTATTCAAAATGCTAGTTCGAAAGTTATTTTTCATCTGGTAAAAATAATAATGATAATTAAAGAAGAATTGTAGAATATAAATAGTTCGAAACACACGAGAAAACAGATGAATTTTAAGGATGCTCCGTTACGCCCAACACTTCGAGATAAAAGATCATTTCCGACTAGAAACTCGACTGAATAACGTTCGACGGTTGCGACAAAAAATCAGTCGTAGGATCGTAAGAACTCGTCCAGAGGATGCATTAAAAAAAAAAAAACTTAAACATAAGAAAACGTTAAAAAACGAAACAACAAAACAATCTACGAAACTCAAGTAAAGCAACAGTGGTGCGACAGTGTAATGGCGAGGTTGAGTAAGTTGATTAATGGAAGCAATAAACGATGTAATGACTAACTCAAAATATGTGTTTTTTTTCGATATTGTGATGCAGGCCCTACGTTACAGCTTATAACAGTCCCGCGATAAATCCGATCGATACAAAGTAACAAAACAATCGAATGCAATTTTCGCGAAGAAAATAAAACGAAAGGCAATCTCGTGCTAAATTATAAACTGAGTAAGTACTTGTTCTATCGATGAAAAAAAAATGTATCGTGTGTCAACTGCGAGGGACAACTAAGTGGAAACACATAGATATATTTTATATATATAGATATATATATCATATATTATATACGGGAAAGTGTCTTAGTGTCGTGTTATCTACTCGTGTCTCTCTCGTTGAACACTTACGAAATCGTTTGTTTCTCCTAAAAGCTGCTTGCGAACAGTAACAAGTAATTCGACGTACGATGAGTCATTAAGGATGCATCGCACATGAATTCCCAACCAAAAGTTTAATTCGATGAAAATTTCAATACTTCGCGATATGACAAAAATCCGAAAAAAATTAGCCGTATTAATTATCTCAAGACCTTTGATTTTGCAGTAATAATAATGACAAGAAGTTATTAACAAATTGTTAAAAAAATGGAATGTTCAAAACAAAATCAGAAAACCTTTCATCTTCGCATTTTAAATGAATTCGCCGATTTTTTAGAATTCATGATTCCGTTCAGAATTTTCTTATATTACAAAATACTTTAAAAAATTCAAAAACGAAAAATTCAGAAGTATAAGACAATTCTGAATAAATAAATGTGACTTCTATAAAATCAACGAATTCATTTAAAAAGAGGAAAAAAAGGCTTTGCTGATTTTACTCGTCGATAAATTATTCTTCAGCAATTTCTTAAAAACTTTCCGACATTAATATTGTACAAAATTAATGTTTCTGGCATTTTTAATACACTCGATATTTTTCAGATTTTTGTGCCATTAGGAAGTGTTCAAATCCTCACTGAATCTCACTTCTGGCCGGAAATGTACGTGCAATGCATCCTTAACTTCGAAGACACGGTTCCTTAACTGAGCATCAAAACGAGTATTTAGAAGAAAATTTAAATACATTTAACTTTAATATATTATCTCGATCGCTGTTCAAAGATTACTGAAATATTTATTGCTCGAATAGCGATTGGAGTAAAATTTATCGAAAAAATTATTTTGAGAGCCTGCTTTACACATATTTTAAGATAGGCGAATTCTCGTCCAGCTCGCACGTTTCATAATCGTACGAAGTGGTTCGTACCTGTGATATCGTTAGTGTTAGCGTTGCCGTTGATCGCGGCAGTGCCGTTGACGCCGAAGCCGTTGGACGCTGTGCTCTTCGAGTGAGTAGAGTCGGTCAGGCTCTCGCCGCTTAGGGAGATATTGCTGCGCGTGTGGTTTTTCGTGTTTTGGATGGATGGGGCATCGGGAGGGCCAAACAGACGTTTGTATGAATCATTACCGGGCTTGTTGCCACGCGGAGATTCGGGACTCGTAGCGCCGGTGCTCGTACCGTTCTTCGGTGCGCCGTCGCCGAATAGAGCTGATCCAAGCTGTGAGGCGTTGTGATTCTTGACGCGACGAGGGCTCGTCTCTTCGGGGGCACCGAAAATGTCGCTGCTCCCACCGCCTGGAGGCTTCAGCACCCTGAAATCACAAATTATTTGCGTATTGAGAAATTGCAGATTTTCTTTTTTCGATGTAAACATTAAAACTTTGTACATTTTTTTTTTCTATTGTTTCTTTACACTTCGTAGAAGCCGTAATTTTTTGTAAGCGTCGATTGACCAAAAAATTACCATCTTTCTTATTACAGAAAATTTTTGTTGTGAAATGACCTCAATTTTTGCTCGGGGTCCAAAAGTGACTAAAAAATTGAAAAATGGTTATTCATTCGATTTTCGTGGATAAAATCTAGACTTTCAATTTCTCACTGTACTTTAGCCCCAAAAAAGTCATTGGATTCGTTTTCAGCGGGAAAAAATACGTCGAAATACATGTCAGTTCATAAAAAAAGAAAAGAAAATATCGTCAAAAAATTGCAAGGCTACCCCTTTTGAGTCCATTTTTCGGGATTTTCAACGCCCTCGAACGGAACGATAAAACGCTTCGAAAACTTCTGGCAGATTCCTATCTTGTGTATTTTTTTTCCGTAGAACACGATGGGCACATCGGATTTTCCCTAGCTCCATTGTGAGCCGAGATATCGACGTTTGGAAATCACGAAAATCGACGTTTTTTCAAAAGCGGCTAAAAAATGGAGAAATCGTTGTTCGCTCGATTTTTTTTTGTTTCAAGGCTACATTCGACGTATTTTTTCGCGCTGATCACGAATATAAAAATTATTTCACTTCCAACCCAATATTTTTCATTTAAATCCGAAAAATACGGTTTTTGGGATTTAACAGAATCCATTTATTTTTTCTGATTAACGAGCTTGGTACTTTGTTAATTTTGAAATTTGTTGTCACACTGCTCTCATCTCCGGACCGTTCAATTGACGGTCACGTGACAGTCAATTGACAAAAAAAAAAAATGACCCATCACAAAATCGGCGCCCGTCTCTACGCGGGCCAGACCCATCGGCCACGTGCCGCTCCGAACGGTAAATTGGCCTCTAACGACACCCTCTCTACGATTAGATTTTAACTAACGCTTAATTGGCGCACGTCGGATCGTTCAATAGGGAAGATTTAACAAAAGCTGATCGTCCCAATTAGTGTTCTCATGGGAAAATAAGTCACTACTTTTACTCGCTTTTCTTTTGTATGTAATATAATATCATACATGTATTTTGTTTGTTCGTATGCTTGTGAGCAATTTTAACCCTCTGAAGCATACACTTTCTATTTTCTTTACAAGCTTGATTCTTCAAATAGATCGGTTCGTTAATAATGTATTTTTTCCTCAATTCAAAGTGTGATACAGCGTGCTTCAAAGGATTCAAGAATCGAGAGTTTCCTCGTAGTTATTAAACCCCTATATACGTCACTTCCAGTGAGAAAAAAAAGATTTTTCACAGCGTAAGATCGAAAGCGATATACTCTGAAGATTGCTGAGCTCGAACGGATCGTCAATCCAGAACTTGGTCCCGAGTAAGGGAGAGCAGGGCAAAATGGGACCATGGGGCAAAATGGAACAGCGGGCCAAATTGGAACAGTGGAGCAAAATGGCTCAGTGGGGCAAAATGGCTCAGTGGGGCAAAATGGCTCAATGGGGGCAAAAGGGCTCAGTGGGGCAAAATGGCCCAGTGGGGAAAAATGACTCAGTGGGGCAAAACGGGACAAAAAATTTGCGTTTTTAAGACTGCAATTTCCCAATAATATTAGGACAACCGATTTTGTCCCTTCGATGCATGCCGATTTTCTGTGCCGTTTTGCCCCGCTCTTCCCTGCACGAGTAATCGGAAAGTTTGCTGATGCAAGTAATGAGGATAATGAAACGATGGGTGTGTGTCCCAACGGGTGTGTACGAGAGGCTTCTGCATCTGTCCATTCCTTCGTCGCCGGACTGCCGTGCATCCGTGTTGCACGGTGCATTCGTGTCGCCACAGTCGACGCTGCTAATCAGCGTAACAACCTGCTCGGAGGAGACCGGGCACGTTCGAGAGGCGCACAAATATAATCGTCGGGTCGGAAGCGCGGAATGAATTTCAATCCACTCCACGCTGCCAGTTCACGTCTGCATGCTTTTACGTCGATCGCAAAAAAAGTCGATTATATAAATTATAAAAATGCAACGCTCGAACCGTTGGATTAATCGGAGCGTGATGAGGTCGCTCGAACTTGTAACAGTTCCGTAGCGGTAAATGGCACAATTTGTCGTTATCGCATCGATAGATTTTTATCGTCGTAATAAAAAAATTTAGGTCGACCAGTCGATTCGCGAGTTCCAGGCCGTGCCACGATAGAAGTCGGCACGATCCAATATATGAATGTTAATAAATTTTTTGGGGGACAGCACGAAGGTCTGTCTTTGAGCTCTTCGAACTTTTCTCGAGCGCGTGTCACACGCGGAGGAACCGCTTCGACGTCTTCCGTACGCTGACGAATAACCGCGTTCAGGCAAATGTGGCAATAAATAATGTAAACTGGAATCGATGCGGTACCAGGCTCTGCTTCCGATAAAACTAATTCGTTTCTTGCCGAAGGTCGATATCGTCGTGGCGATGGATTCGCCCTCTCTGTGCTCACTCATTTTTAGTGATGGTTTTTTTTTTTTTTTTATGATGTAACTCGGTCACGCGATTCTCGCGTTTGAGGCCTCGAAAGACGTCGGTAATAACGTCCGATTATTATTCGGGAAAAATTTCTTGGAGCCTTTTACTCAGGAGACTCTTTTACTTATCGGCAAAGAGCTGGTTCGCGTGCTCGTTCAGTTTTTATCAGAAAGTCGTCAAGGTTTCTTTTTCTCTAGGGTTCGGGTATCAGATTGTCGGATGTTTCTCGGTTATTGTGGGCTGGGGGATCGGAGGAAATGTATTTGAATCGGTGATTTTTTTCGTACCGAAGTTCCGTATCTTCGCGGAGATGGATCGCCCTCTGTGCTCACTTATTTTTAGAGATTTTAGAGATTTTTCGATCTTTGGATCTTTGGATCTTTGGATCTTTAGAAATTTGGATCTTTGGATCTTTGGATCTTTGGATCTTTGGATCTTTGGATCTTTAGAAATTTGGATCTTTATATTTTTGGATCTTTATATCTTTATATCTTTGGATCTTTATATCTTTGGATCTTTATATCTTTATATCTTTGGATCTTTGGATCTTTAGATATTTGGAAATTTATATCTTTGGATCTTTATATCTTTGGATCTTTAGAAATTTGGATCTTTATATCTTTGGATCTTTATATCTTTGGATCTTTGGATCTTTAGATATTTGGATCTTTATATCTTTGGATCTTTATATCTTTATATCTTTGGATCTTTGGATCTTTAGATTTTTAGATTTGAGATTTTCAAAATGACAATTCGGTCATATGATTCTCGCATTTGAGGCTCCAAAACTCTTCGAGCCTTCTAGTCACGAGATTTTGACTTATCGGTAAAGAGGCGTTTCGCATGGTTATTAAGTTTCGATCAGAAAGTGGTAAGAGATTTTTTTTCCTCTCCGGTCAGATATTTCTCGGATGCAGTTGGCTATTCTCGGAGGAAATATATTGAAGTCTGTGAAACATCGCTACTTCGCGTCGGGGACGATAATCGTTCGGACAATTTTTCTCGGTCTCCCATCGGCGATTGCAGAGACAATGGAAATTGCGGATAGTCCGTGAACATGGGAATGGGACGCGACACGATTCTCCTCGACGTCGTGGGAGACGGCTTGAATATTTAGAGTCATCGTCCGTGACATGGAAATCTCGCGTTCCGTAAAGGTTTCTTTTTCTTCTTTAACTTGAGTTTAGAAACTTCGAGGATAAATTTTCTTGCGAACATTGTGCCCGATGCTTGTGAGAATACCGAAAAGCACCGGAAATTATGGATTCGAGAGTCGTTGCGAAATTACCGAGTCCCTTCGAAGGGTATTCATGTGTCTTTCTGTTGAGCGTTACGAAGCCATTTTTACTGTGGTTAATAACACTGTAAAAATAAAATCGTATGAGATTTAATGCACCAGCACTGGAAATTTTTATGCTTAAACTGGTACATTAAATTTAATGCACAATTGTGATGAAAAATTTAAATGTACAGTTTATTGAAGATTTGAGAAATCCTGTACTTTTAACAATTTACTTTAATTTTACTATGAAAGTACTTTAAAGGTACGTTAATTCCAATGATTTAGTTTGATTTCGCTGTAAAAGTGCAATTGTACATGAAATTTAATGAAAGACTTTTGGCATAAAAACTTTCAGTCCGGTGCATTAAATTAAATTAATTAAATTTCCAATTGTTTTTTTTTTTACAGCGTAGGTCATCGATAGCATCGTACAGTGTAAAAAAAAAATGTAAGTTTAATTTACGGGAAATTGAAGTTACCTTAGATTATTTACATTAATTGAACATTAATGTACTTTTAATGTAAAATTACAATACGACATATGAAGATTACAAAACTTCGCCTGAAATTTACAAAAATTTCCATCGAATATATGAATTTTACTGTAAAATTGCAACGCATATGTATTCGAAATTTCAGAAGCAGTTTATGTAAAAAAAGTTTCCAATACTGTTCAGTAATTTTCAAAGAAATTTTTTTTACAGTTTATCCAATATCCACAAAAGAGAGAGACACGGCTTGGATCAGAGCGAAAGGTTTCAATGTTCGCTGCGGATGAATATTTAGAGTTATCGTCCGTGACATGAAAATCTCCCGTTCCGGCAAAGGCAAGACCAGGTTTCTTTTTCATTTTTAACTCGAGGTTTAGAAACGTCGACCATAAATTTTCTTGTGCACAGTAAAAGTGGTAACGACGTTTTATGTCCACAAATTTGCACAATTCTTTGATCACAAATTTTCCAAAAAAAAAAAAGAAGTCACGCATTGTACAACAAATATTGGGAAAATTACAATATTTTTTATTTAGAAAATTAACAAGAAAATAATTGTGGACCTTTGTGGAGAAAAAAAGGTTCTTGAAAGTATAAAACTTTTGTACCGTTGGATGGATTCGAGAATCACTAGGAAATTACCAAATCCCCCTTCGAAGGTTCATCGATGTGTCTCTCTTGAGCTCACTCGGTAAAAAAAAAAAAAAAAAAAAAAAAAAAAATGTCTGCACTTTACATAAACTTGTGCACGAAAGTCCACAATTTTTAATTTTTTTTATTTTCCGATCTCACCACCCAGCTCTACTTTTGTAAAAAAAAAAGTACAAACTAAATCGTCAATTAAAATTACATATAAAATACAGATTTTTCAGTCAACTTTGATCTTTTTTAGTTTTTTCACACATTTTTTCCACATAAAAAAAAAAAAAATCAAAGTTGACTGAAAAATCTGAAAAAATTCATAGGTATTCAGAAAAATGAACGAATCATTTTCATAAAAAGAAAAAAAAAGTTATGTTGCCGAATAATTTGTTAAACAATTAATTTTTTGATTCACTTGTTAATAACATTTTGAAATTATTATTATGCACAATTAATCTTTTCACAGTGCCCTTTAGTGTGGATGAATTTTCGTCAGAATTTTATACCATCGACAAGTACATGCAATTTTCTCGTATTTTTTTCTCGAACTTATGCGAAATGAGCGCGAAGCGACATAGCCGCCTTGACGACACAGGAAATAAAGGGACCCAGTTTGTACATCGATGGCTGAACAAACGACTTTGTCACTCACTTGACAAAAATCATTTTTACGAAACTTCGTATACCGATTTTACAAGACGACGTTTTTTTTTTTTTTACCGTGCGACGAGGCTTCTCTACCGCGCCGTACGAAGTCATTAGCCGCGTTTAGCGAGCGCCATCGGCAGATCCAATATCGCGTCCAACATCCACGAAAGAGCCGCGCGGCCGGCCAGCGGATCAGCGAAACGTTTTAATTTTCGCGGTGGATCCTGGAGCAGACTTCCTGCGGCATCGCGAGCCGTAACGACTTCCGGCGAGCGAGAGAGCGAGACAGCGAGTGCAACACAAACGATGGTAATTGCGATGAGTAGCTGCAGTGGCAACACAGTGTTCCCTTCCGGACGATGCCTCGAGCTCGCCTCCCGGGTGAAAAACGAGTGACCGAGTTGCACGCTCTTCGGCGGTCGTGCATTTACCCGGAAATAACGAATAATCCGCCTGCAGACGTAATTAATAACATTACGGCGCTAAAGATTCGTTGTTCGTTACGGGGCAGGAAAAAAAAATGAGAAAAAAAAAAAATACGCTCACGTGCAACGATTGGATGGCTCGTGCGTGCACTCATGAGAATCACGGTGGACCTCTCTCGAGTTTCTTTCCTTCGACGAGAAAGCCGACTATCACGATTCGTGTAATTCCATGTTATTCGTTTTACCTCGAGCGCGGGTCATGCCGGCAAGTTCATTGCGTAAAGAAGGCAATTATCGCGTCGTGTCGTTTCAAACCGACGTGAAGAACGCACTCGATTGCCCGCCGAGGAATTTTCGTCGATTTCGTCAAGATTTTTGTCGCGATTCGGGGAATTTCGGGTTATTTTGTTTGACTCGTCGAGGCTCGCTCGGCAAGTTCGTTGCGCAGACTGTCAATTAAATATTGTAAATTTAATGCAGCTTGTTGGAAGTTTTTATGCAAAAAAAAACTGGCACTTCAATCGTTGAATCGTGATGAAAAATTTAGTGAATTTTTACAGTGAAACTGAAGCAAATTATTGGACTTTAAATACTTTTATAGTAAATTTCATGGTCAATTGTTAAGTGTAAAATGTTTCTAAAAAAATTTTCATTTAATGTACGTCAGTTTTTCATCACGATGGTACATGAAATTTAATATACGAGCTTACGCATAAAAACTTCCACTACAAATACATTAAATTTCTAGGAATTTATTTGATTTTTTTTACATCTAATGTAACAAAAATATTGTAAGTTATAATACACCGGACTGAAAGTTTTTATGCAAAAACTGGTACATTTACTTTGATTCCTACAATTGTAATGAAAAATTAGTGAATTTTTATCGTGAAACAAAAAATAGAGTTTTTCTAAAATTTTTAATACACTGTGCGTCAATTTTTCGTCACAATTGTGCATTCAATTTAGTGCGAATTTTTTTTTTTACCGCACTGAATTGTCCGCCGAGTTTCCGCCGTGCGTTTCGATGACGAAGACGAATTCATCGATCTCGTTTGACTTTTGTCATGATTCGTTGTTCCTCGCGGAGGAAACAAAAAAAATAAGAAAATATGTTTGCGTGCAGCGTTCGTACGTGCACTCATGGGAATCACCGTGGATCTTTGAGTTTCTTACCTCGCCGAGAAAGCCCCCCCCCCCTCCCCCTTTATCGCGATTCACATAATTCCATGTTATTCGATTCACCCCACCGTAGGTCACCGGGCGAGTTCATTGCGTAAAGTCGGCAATTATCGCGTCATTTAACACTAGGTTTACGGGACCCGTCAATTTGACGGATTTCAAACTTTGAAATGAAACACGCAATTAACCATAGCATTAATCTTAACTATTTTGCATCGTAAATTTATAATTTCATTTAAAGAGTTTATACGCACAATTATTATTTTCCTAAGCTTTATAAATTTTGAAAATTATACCTTGTATACCTATTTCTACGGAACCCGTCAATTTGACGGGTTAGCTGATTGCGTCAACAATCCTTATTATTTGCTTCGCTTGTAAAATTATACCTCCAATAGCAAATATAAGACTGAAAGAAAGGTCTAAGACCCCCCCCCCCAACTTATAATCTCAATAGCGCTTCGATAACGAATTGTGTAGCCCGGGTGTCAAATCCTCGCGTTATTCGAAACTCAAAGCGTGCAGCAGACTAAATGTCGTATCGAAAAGATATTCAGTGGTGAAACATAAACAACACACACAAAGAACTTTCACAGCCTGCGGTAGCCGACGTTAGGCTGCGATATGAACCTGCGATAATCCCTGCTGTCTTCAGTATAGTCGCTGCAGTGACCGTGGTAAGAACATTTTTTGAAGACAGTGTGCAAAAGTTTTGGTTATTGTAGTCACCCGCTTATTGTAAGTTTTTACAATAGGGTAATTGAATTTTGCACGGTATTTTTTACTTTCACCGATCACCCTTTTCTAGCAATCATGAGTAGAAACACGCGATATAATAAGAAATTGACAACAATTACCAACATCAATGAGGATTGTTCTGAGGTGTCCTACGAAGAAGATCAATATGAATTAGGTGAAAGTGATGATTACAGTAAAGATTCTGAATCCACCGAAACTGTAGAAATGGAAGGATCTTCGGATAGTGAAGAGGAAAACCTCTTCAATATACGTCGTAACAAGAAAAGGAGGCGGATTATTTCTAGTTCTGACACCGAGGATGAGAGGACGAGTATTTCAAGTACATCCAGAGATGTAATGGAAGAAATTGAAATTGCAGGTGACGGGACACGGTGGGTGAGACTGGAAGCAGGGAAATCTAGGGGTCGGCCGTCCGTTCATACTATATTCAAGGATATCGTAGGGCCTACTGGTTACACAAAAAGAAAAATTATGTCGGGTTGTGTAACTAGTGCTTTTGAATTGATAATTGACGATTACATTATGAAACATATAAAAGACTGCACCGAAACCGAGGCACGTCGAGTTTTGAAGAACGACTGGAGAATTACAGTTTCCGAATTACGTAGTTTTCTAGCAATACTATATGCCCGGGGCGCGTACGAAGTAAGAGCATTGAAAGTATCTTATCTATGGTCCAAAAAATGGGGACCTTCTTTTTTCCGAGATACAATGCCCAGAGATAGATTTATACAAATTCTAAGATTTATACGCTTTGATAAAAGAACCGAACGATCCGAAAAGTTACAAACCGATAAATTTGCACTCATTTCTGAAGTATGGAACAGATTTATAAGTAACAGCCAGGCTTGTTATAACCCACATCAAAATATCACAGTGGATGAACAACTGTTTCCAACTAAAGCCCGTTGCAGATTTACACAATACATGCCAAATAAGCCGTATAAATTTGGCATTAAGTTTTGGTTAGCGGTTGACGTTAAATCAAAATATATTCTGAATGGTTTCCCTTACTTGGGAAAAGATGACACTCGATGCTCAAATTCGTTGGGCCAGTTTGTAACGTTGAAATTAGCCGAACCGTATTTACATCGAGGAAGAAATATCACGACCGACAATTTTTTTACAAGCATCCCGCTGGCCAAAAAATTGCTTGAACTAAAGACAACTTTGGTTGGGACCATCCGCTCGAACAAGAGAGAACTACCAAAACCAGCGAAAGAAACAAAGGACAAAATGCCGTTATTTTCATCAAATTTATATAAATCAGACAAGTGCACGCTTACTGTATATAAAAGTAAACCGAAAATAAAAGTTCTTCTTCTAAGCACCAAGCATAGAAATATACAGATAGAAAACAATAGAAAATGTGTTCCAGAAACTATTACATTTTATAATAAAACAAAGTTTGGTGTCGATGTCGCGGACCAGATGGCACGCAAATATAGTGTGAAAGCAGGGTGTTTTCGATGGCCTCTCCAAGTTTTTTATAATATTTTAGATTTGGCAGCGATAAACGCGTGGATATTGTACAAAGAGTGTACCGGATCGAAAATATCCAGAAAGGAGTTTATATTTTCTTTAGCCGATGAATTAGCTGGAAAAAACAAGGAGAACGTTCGTCACAGTTCAGACGTTTCTGATCGGCCACCTTCAACATCGGGAGTGCGAAAAAGTTGCCAAGTGGGCTACTGTAATAAAAATAGAAGCAGTAATTGCTGTATGTATTGTAAAAATATCGTATGCGGGAAATGCACAAAAGAAATTCAATACGTATGTAAAAAATGTCCTCGATAAATATGATTATGTAGCCTTTATATTATTGTTATCATTTTCGTAATAACTTAATAAAAAATTTGACTTATTAGTATTTTATTTTTACGCGAAGCCTTATATCGTTAAACTCAGATTTAGTTTAAATAAATTGATTTTTTAAAAATAAATACGTATTTTCATCCACCCGTCAATTTGACGGATGCTCGTAGAGATAGGTATATAAGAAACGCCCGTAAACCTAGTGTTAATTAGGAGTGCGGTTGCATAAGTGCGCGTCTCTCGTCGCGCAGGATTATCGCGTGCACGGTGAGCCGGCGTCGCACGCCCGACAAGCGGCACGTGTGAATCCGAGGGACACGGCGCACGAGTACGTTTCCCATTATTATTCCCCATGTTCGAGAACGTCGACGAGTCTCGGGCGGCAAAACGAAGAGCCGCCAATCGTTTCGTCTGTCTATCCACCTATCTATCTTTAGAAGTGCACTGTTAAAAATGCACAGTAAAAAAAAATGTGTACATTCGAGAAATCTTTTTTGTCCACAAACGTCCACAATTAATTTCTTGTTAATTTTACAAAGAGTACTCGTAAAATTAACAAATAATTAATTGTGGACAAGAAACGCTGTTACAATTTTTACTGTGCGTTATGAAATTAGCAATTCACATAGATTGTATTTGAATTTTGATAACTTAATCTTAAATGCGATACCTGTATATTAAAATTATCGGTGATGACATTGAAAATTAAGACATCCGTGTATGAAAATTATGTTACTATTACAAATATTGTAGAAATAATATTGTTTTAATGTACTGGTAAAGCAATATTTTTACATACGTGTCAATGAAATTTCATATACTGTGTATCCATAAAACTTCATATATATTTTATGAATTTTCAAACAGAAATTTTTAACAGTGCACTAATGAACAAAAATTCGTATTGAACTTAATGTACTGTTACCAGCAATTTTTATGTCCATACCGGTGTATTAAATTCCATGTACAATTGTGATGAAAAATTAGCGTACAGTACACTAAAAACTCAGCAAACACTTTGCTTTTAATAAATTTCCTTTAATTTTACTATAAAAGTAATTTAATTCCAATAATTTACTTTAATTTTACTCCAAAAGTTCATTAATTTCTCACGTCAATTCTACGCTAAATTTAATGCACCAATTTACGCCTAAAAACTTACAGTCCGGTGGATTAAATTTACAATTGTTTTTAACAGTCTATCGATCTGCGAAGTCCTACATATTTATTTCATCGATCTACTTGTCGATTTTTATTTATTTTGTTTGAACCTGCTTTATCTGATCAATATGCTATTCCCACTATCTTGCTTACCATGCTTCGCTTATTGTGCTGTGTCCTGTCTCGCTTATCTCGCTACGTACGCTGTGTCTATTAAGGCTTAATCCACCACCCGTTCTGCTTGTATCGCATCGATCCTTAGGGTAGATATCACTGAGCTCAATAAAATTATATCTATATCTATTCTCCTATCTACAAAGAATTCTCTATCCACTTATTTACTTTATCGAACCGCCCGCTTATCAAATTTCCGTTACAATTTATCTGCACTTGCCCTATACGATCATTATGCTCTGCACTCATCCAGAAAAATCATTTATTTGACGGCCACCCCGTTTATTTTGATCAAATAAAATATTTACTTCGTTCAAGTGACTATTTTACTTAATTGAAAAATAAATATTTATTTAAATCAAATAAATATTTTACTTGATCTAAATAAACGGTGGCCCTCATAATAAATTATTCATCTGGCTGCTGTCTCGCTTACACTAAAAAAAAAAAAAAAAAAAAAAATTGTAAATTTAATTTACGGGAAATTGCGGTTTCCTTACGTTACTTACATTAAATGAAAATCAATGTACTTTTACTGTAAAATTACAATACGAGATATTAAGATTACACATCATTTGCCCGAAATTCACAAAAATTTCCATCGAATATACTAATTTTACTGTAAAATTGCAACGCATATGTATTTGAAATTTCAGAATGGAGTTTATGTAAAAAAAAGCTTCCAATACTGTTCACTAATTTTCAAACATTTTTTTTTTTTACAGTGATATCTTGCGATCTACGCTGCACCTTAATAATCTGTTAATCCACGACGATTCTGTTTAAATCGCATCGGTCTTCAGTGGAGATTTCCCAGGACTCAGTGAAATTCTTTCCATCTACTTATCTATCGCGCCGGGTGAGCGCGACGCGAAGAATGTCCCGTCTGCACTCTCTCGAGTGCGACAGCCGAGAGTGCAGAAGTCTCCGTCGTCGCTCTCGACGAAGACGAATTCATCGATCTCGTTTGGCTGGGGGCGTCGCTTCGTAAGGCCCGTGGCAACAAAAGATCCTTAAAAGCCGAGGCTAATTTGTCTCGAGAGAGAGAGAGAGAAAATTGTCGTCTCCGTCCGTTCCGCAAATTGAGCGAGAATTTGTTACTCGACGTCGGAGAGACGAGACAGCAATTAGTTTTTTTTTTCTTTCTTCTTTCCTGTCGGTAAATCGTTATAAATTGGTCAAATGTATTTCTTTTAGCAGTCACGGATGACTCGCTCCGAACGATTGCCGCCTCCAATGCACTTTAATTACACTACGGTGTACAATTTGTCCGTTCGGCCCCCGCTCATCCGTTTCCGATCGAGCAGTCCTCCGCTGCTTTTTTCTTTTTTTTTTTTTGTGCTGCACGATGTGCTCGCGAAGCGCGAGCAAGCCAGTCAGCCTTAATGGCATCCCGATAGGTAAGTAGCAGCCTTATAAAGAAAGCGGTCCGTCAGCAACGAGAGTTAAGAGGCTCCTTATGCAACGGAATACGTCGGTATAACGTCGAGGCACCCGCGTAACGATCCACCGGATCGTCGGAGAGTGCCCGCGATACATCGGCCTCGCGGAGCCAACGAGCAAACCCTCCGAGCGAAGCGGCGCGGTGGAATTTACGAGAAATTAACCGATCGGCCAATTACGCCTCCGTTCGACCGATCGAGCACGATGAACGAGCGTCTCGCTCGGTTCCGGTGTAAGAGCATCGATTTATCGCTCCGTGACTCGCGACTATCGGGCGAAACTCGGCCTCGCACCGCTCGTCCGCGTCTTCTTATCATCGGCGATTTTTTTGATCTTGGCGTGAACGAGCTTCGAGCGTTTCGGACATTTTCGGAGAACTATTCGGATCTACACGATAAAAATGGTAACGACGTTTTTGTTCACCAAAAGGCGTACAATTATTTTTATGTTAAGTTTGCAAAAACGTCCTTTTCATTATAGAGAAATGTCTTAATTTTAGGATTTTTTTTTTTTTTTTGTGAAATTTACGACAAGATAATTGGGTACGAAAAAGTTTGTTGAATTTATAAATCTTTTATAAATTTCTCTTCTACACAGTAAAAATGTTACCCAATGTTCCTTGTCCACAAACGTGCACAATTCTTTTCGTGTTAATTTTGCAATAACTGTCTTGTTCATTTTTACAAAAATGTCGGTTAATTTTAGGAATTCTTTTTTTTTTTTTTGTAATATTGACAAGACAATTGTCGACAAAAAAAAGTTTGTTGAATCTCTAAACTTTTATGCACAAATTCGTAAATTAAATTTAACGTTCCATTCTGACGAAAAATGAATGGAATTTTATGGAGAAATTAAATGAAATTATTGGATTTAAACGACTTTTACAGTAAAATTAAATTAAATTATTTCTGAAGTTTTCAATGTCCTGCACATTAATGTTTCAACACAATTCTACATTCAATTTAACATACCAGACTATGCATAAAAACTTCTAGTACGCCTACATTAAATTCCATATTTTTCTAAGTGTATATTTAGTTATATTTAGTGAATTTTTTTTAGTGTAAATTTACACGGTTTTCAATCAGATCTGACGTGTAGTACTGCGCTTATTATCGTAGAATTTTAGTAACCTGAGAATCGTCGAGCCTCAACTGTGGCGACCGATTCGGACCAGCTCGGATCGGTCGGAAGGAGTTTCAAAGTGGGAGCAAGTAAATAAAAAAAAAAAAAATGTTAATTTCAGTACAACCGATAGTGCAGCGCTATCGATGAAAATATATCGACGAAAGAATTGTACCGGATCGAGTGAATTTATTACAAACAGATATGGTGGCCGTGCGGCGATCGGTTTCCCATCCACTTCCGGGTGTATTTACGCGACTTTCAGCCAGATCTAACGAGGTGAAAGGACGAGACTCTCGTATGTAAACACGTGTGTATATATATATATATATATATATATATATATATATATATATATATATATATATATATATATATATATATATATATATATATAATACACGTATATATCAGCGAAGAGAGGCCGTTGTGCCGATTCGCACACCCCACCAGCTTAATTTACAATGCTTTATTTAATATCCGCATGCGAGTTTCTCGATCTCTCGACGCTCGAGGATTCTACTAAACAAATTTGTTGCTGACCGTACGTCTGGCGCGACCTCCCGCTCCGAACAACTATTAGAGAGTACCGTTTTCCATACTTTACTCCGATCCGTCCTCTTGCCGATTGCCGTTTTTTTTTTTTTTTTTTTTTCCAGCGGAAGTGGGCTTGGCCCTTGAAGACTCGAACAAATTAGTTGTTCGCGCAACCGATCGATCGGCTGGGGCCTGTTGGAGACATCGAAAAAAAAAAAATTGTAAAGTCAATGTACCGGACTTTTTTATGAGAAAATTGATTTTTATGAGAAAATTGAAGCGCTAAATTTTATGTACAATTGTGATGAGAAATGAATATACTTTTTCAGCGAAAGTAAAGTGAATGATTAGAATTAAGGTACTTCGAGGTGAAATTAAAGTAAATATTCAAAATAAAGTATTCTCAATGTTTTTAATAGACTAAACATTAATTTTTTTTTTATCACAATTGCACATGAGATTTAATGTATCAGTTTTTTTCAATAAAAACCTCCAGTCCGGTGCATTAAATTTCAAACGATTTTTTTTCATTACAGTGCATGTGCCGTGACGGTCTTATTTGATCCCAGAAAATGGTCCTCATGTCGCGGTCGTCATTTCTCTTTGGCGTCGCAAAAAATTGTCGAATCAGCGAGAAACATCAGGTTAGAATTTGATCGTCATTTTTTTTCTTTTGGTCCTAAATTTGGTCAACTTTTTGTTTCTTTAATCTCGAGGGAATTTATCTGCCTCGTTGACTTCAGTGATCGTCCGTACTTTCATATTTCCATCAATTGATTCATCAACGAAACAGTTACAAAATAAATAACAAAATGACTGTTTTTTTCTGTTTGAAGAGATCCTTTCTTGATTTTTGAGTTTTTTTTTTAAGGGGCCGCGAAGGTTTCCTTTCCGAGTTAACTTCGCCATTGTCATTGCGGTAATTTCCGGACCAGTCACGTGACAGTCAGTCGAAAAAAAAAGAGCGTCACAAAGTCGTCGCCCTTTACTATCTTTTTGTTTACCGAAAGACGATGCGCCAGTATTGTTCTTCGAGTCTCGTTTTCTCACCTCCGAGTCGTCAGCTGTTTTCGTGAGTGCCGGTCGTGTGGGGCCTGAAGAAACGCGCGCAAAATTAAACGAGCTGCTCCCATTGTTTTCGGCACTCGAGCCGCAGTACTCGAGCCAGATATTTCCGCAGAGGACCCTTTCTTTTTATTCTTTTTTTTTTTTTTTTTTGCATCGTACTAGACTAAAGGCGAAGGGGGTGGAAAACGAGCCGAGGGTGGATTCCGGTGTGGCATCACAGACGATCGTGGAGTGGTGCCTCTACGAGGCTTCCCGGATAGCCTCCGGCTCGGTATCACGTGAGAGCCGCCGGGAGGGAAGCCCGAGATCGCTCATCGCCAACCTCCCCGAGGGGGATCGGCTGGCCCTTGCCGGGCCGCCGATCCCCCTCGTCTCGTGCGCCTCGTGCCGACGCGTGCCAGGGGTGATCGAACCCTTTCGCAGGCTCAGGTTCCTTCTCGCGCTCGGCGGAGCCGTCCAGAAGCCGTCGCGGTGCAACGGAAACACGCTTCTCACTCGCCAATCGCTTATCTTAATTTTTCTTAACTAATTTACTTTAATCATTACTGTTTTTTTTGTTTTTTTTTGTATTGTTTAATGACGGTGCGACGGAAATAATTCCCTCGGCCATTGGCCTATACAAATTGTTTTTTGTTTTTTTTTCGGACTAATATTTCTTAATGATTATTGTTTTATTTATTTAATGTCGCTAGATCGGTGCGACGAAAACTACTTGTTTATCCGGCATATTTACATCTTCACCACTCACAATTCTACTGAATTTCACTGGACTCTACCAGAATCGAAATAAAACTCTACCGGAATTGATCGAGCCCTTTCGCAGGCTCAGGTTCCTCCTCGCGCACGGCGGAGCCGTCCAGAAGCCGTGGCGGTGCAACGGAAACACGCTTCTCTCTCGCTACTCGGTTATCTTAATTTTTCTTAACCAATTTACTTTAATCATTATTATTTTTTACATTATTTAATGACGATGCAACGGAAATGGTCCCCTCCAGCTACTCGCCCATACTAATTGTTTGGTTCTCCAGACTAGTATCTTTTAATAATTAGTATTTTGTTTATTTTTTTATTTAATGTTGCTAGATCGGCGCAACGGAAATGCTTCCCTTTAGCTACTCGCTCGTCCGGCATATTTACATCTCTAGCATATTAGAACTCTACCAAGATTCCACCAGAGAGTTAAAAAAACTCTACCAGAATCAAAATAAAACTCTACCGGAGTTGAAATAAAACTATCTTTGCTTTCCGATAGAGTTTCATTTCAATTCAGATAGAGTTTCATTTTGATTCTGGTAGAGCTCCAATACGATAAAGTTGTTATCCGGTAGAGTTGTGAGTAGTAGAGATGTAAATGTGTCGCTTATCCTATTTAAAAATTTTTTCAAACTGATTTATTGGAATCGTTATTGTTATTAAAAAAAAAAAAAAAAAATGTAATATCGGTGCATCGGTGCCCAAAAGCTGACGATGAATTCAAGCTGGATTGTAGCGGAATGCGCTGTCGCGCTGGACGTATCGGTTATCGGACTCCGCATGAGCCCATAAAACGTGACAGCCTTCGACATAAAAAAACCTTCATGGAAAACTAAACTTGAGAGACAGCCAATCAAAGCACGAACGAGATATTGACCGAGCTACTCGCGCATTTACGACGATGCATATATTCGTCACTTTACGTCGAGCTCTGAGCGATATTCTGACCTAATGCGCGAATGCGCGTACATAAAGTACGAAATTTTCTTAATGGCGATCATTGTTACCCTACAATCTATTTTTTTTTTTTTTAATGTTAACGTACATTTTCATTCAAAAAGTGAACTTCCTTCGGTCACTGAAGATTGCTACGTTTTTCTCCATTTTATGTATTTTTTTTTTTTTTTTTTAAATGTTAACGTACATTTTCATTCAAAAAGTGAACTTCCTTCGGTCACTGAAGATTGCTACGTTTTTCTCCATTTTTTTTTCTTTTTCCCTTTCCCTAACCGGTGCGATGGAAGCGTTAGTGCGTAAAGCTCAGGCGGCACATCACGAGCGGCGACACACGCTCTGTCGAGGGACCGGAGCGTGTACTCGCGCATTACGTAATTAGCGTAACGCGATCTTTCGATCAGGCGGCATGGGACGATATTCGACGCTTCCTGGTGGTGTGTCTCCGATAGGTTCACGCACCGGCGATGATCGCGATACGTGTTAGGCTTCGCATTCGACGATAGGAAAAACAAGAGGCAGCAAATTTTCACTGTTAAAAATGAATGTAAACTTCATTTTCATGCAAAAAGATGTTCATTAAATTTAATGTACAATTGTCATGAAAAATTAGTGCAATTTTACAATAAAATCGAACTAATTTATTGGAAATAAAGTGACTTGGAATTGTACATTAAATTTCATGTACAATTGTGATGAAAAATTACTGCACTTTTGCAGTAGAATCAAACTAAATTATTGGAACTAAAGTACTTGGAATTGTACATTAAATTTAATTTAGCAGTTTACGCATAGAAATTTGCGGCACTCGTGCATTAAATGTCATACAATTTTTTTTTTTCCACCGCTCTTTCCGTCCACAGTATCGATATCTTTTCCGTACAATTGAGATTACGAGCCTATTATCGGACTGCAAATAAACGACATCGTGCCGACGAACCGCAGTGATAAATTTTGTAAAAAAAAAAAAAAAAAAAAAAAAACCCCAGTAATCCTGAACCGGAGGGTAATTTCGATAATAGCAGTGCGCCGATCGATCGTGGAATAGTTAAATCGCTCGTGTAAACCCGAGAGCCGCGTCGGTCGTCTCCGTCGGAATCGGCTTCGACGCGATTATCGTCGTTGTTTATCGAAAAACTCGCGAACCGCGCGCCACCGCCTAATCCGTCGATTGCGAGTGGGTGGCGAATTTTTTTTTCGGAACGATCGCCGAAACGATTGTGGTGAGCGAAGCGATTGACGGGAACGAGAGAACGATCGAAGTAACTTTCAATAATTCATCACCGATTATCCGACGGACGGAGGAGCTCTCAGTGTTGCCCGCTCTTTTCTTTTTTTTTTGCTTATCCTCTTTTTTATTTCTAGCGACTCGTTTATTTTTTCTCAGAGCTCCATCGGAGCTGGGACGAGAAGGGCGATGTTGCCTCGTTGCTCAAATCGACCATTAACCTTCTTAACGAGATCTTCCTAACGAGGTTAACGAAGCCGCTCCACCTCCAAAATTAAACCAGGGGGCAAGATGAGGCCGCGTGGGCTACAGAATTAAACTTCGTTCTACCTTCCGTCCATAAATCGAGTTAAATCTTTATCTTTTTCCGTTCGCCTTTTTTTCCCCTCGGCTGGCGCTTAACTACCGTATGTAGACCTGTGTACTATATAGTGTACTATACATATATACATTGCGTATGGCGCTGTACTATGCACTGTACTGGAGTGAGGGAAGGTTCTGATAGAAATTACCATGAATCTGCACTAAGAAGAGAAATCTATTGAGTCGAAAAAAATGTGCTCTTACGTGTGACGAAAGAAATTTTTCGTTCATTGAACGAAATCATTATGGTAAGTAAAGAAACACTGGATTCGGCGGCCCGTTAGTTCGATCATGGAGATATTTCTTTCGATCAATCGAACATTTCTTTCGCCACCCGCAAGCGCACATTTTGTTGCCTCAATGGCGATTTTTTTTTTTTTTGTCTGAATTGAATTTCTGAATCTGAATTTTTGTTTTTTGATTGAAATCCGGCGAGATCCTGGAAAAATGTTTGTATTAGACGCAATACATTCTGACAGAAAATATGGTGACTTCAGGTATCGCAAATGTTCTTTGAATATCCAGTAATTTTTTTTTATAGAATATAAGTGCGTCTTCGGATAAAATATAGTAATCGGTGGCGTCGCGATCGCGGATCGTATGAGGAGGTAATTTTTCCGAGATTCTTCTCGCAGTGTATATTATTTATATATACTGCGAGAAGGATCACCACTCTACTATATGTTATCACATATAGTACTGTACTATGGACTGTATGCTATGTACTATGGACTGTATGCTGTATACTATGGACTGCGATTTATATGCACTGTAAAAATAAATTGTAAATTGAATGTACTGCAATCGGAAACTTGCTTACATTACTTCCATTAATTGAACATTGATGTATTTTTTTTTTGGGAAAATAAAAATATCACATATTAAAATGACAAATCTTTTGCCTGCGATTTATAAAAATGTTCATACAAAATAAAATGTACTTTAAAATTGCAACGCACATGTGTTTGAAACTTCGGAATCAGTTTAGGTAAAAAAAAGCTTCCAATACCGTTCATTAATTTTCAAACCAAATTTTTTATTTTACAGTGCTAATATGTGCTACGGATTATGTACCGCACTATATGCTACGTATTATGTACTGTACCATGTTCTACGTGTTATGTACTGTACCATTTGCTATTTATCATGTACTGCACTATATACTATGTATTATGCACTGTACTGTATACTATGTATTATGCACTGTACTATATACTATGTATTCCGTACTGTACTATATACTATGTATTATCTACTGTACTATATACTACGTATTATCTACTGTACTATATACTATGTATGATGTACTGTACTGTATACTATGTATTACGTACTGTACTATATACTATGTATTATGCACTGTACTATATACTACGTATTACGTACTATACTGTATACTATGTATGATGTGCTGTATTATGTACGTCAGATGTACGAGTCTCCGCGTGGAGTATTATGGACGGGACCGTTCGGTGCCTTCGCCCTGAGAAATGATTCCGGTATTCCCCGAGAAAGCGGTCCGGGGAACAAAACCGCTGCACATTCGCGATAGCGCATCGCGAAACCGGCGAATCGTCCGCGCGCGCCTATGCCGTGCATTATACCGAGATGTTGAACAGCCACGGTATAATGGGACTGCACGAGAGTTCTCTCGCGGTTGCGGACAGTTCCGGTGCACCGGGAGCGAGAGAGAGAGCCTTTATCTCGAGCGCGACCCGTTACTCTCACTGTGTTTAATTAATCCTCGAATCGCTCGCGGGGCACAATAAAAATCGATAACGAAGTTACCGGAGATAATCGGAGGCCTAACGCGGCTAACTATCTTCCTTCTACCGGCGCTCACCGTTATACAAAGCGAAGCGACGAGCGAACGCCGATAAGTCATAAGCGAGCAAAGGTAACACACTGTGTACGTGTGTGTGCGTATGTGTGTGCATCTGCATCCGAGTATTATTGTACAAAGTATGGACGGAGAACATACCAAGTCACAGTCACGCTTTCTAAGCTCGAATCGTCGCTCGCCGGCCACTTTGTACCACTCTTACACGGATCTTCCGTTTTACGTCTCATTTCGTTTCTACACTTCATTTTTTTTTTTTTTTTTTCTGATGGTGGTAAAACTTATTTTTGAGACATCGAAGCCGAGCTGCGAGATAAAGCGGAATATTTTGGGCAAGCTTTTCGGGGAGATGGTTGCAGATTTTTATTTTATTTTTTTAAATCATGAAAAAGAGTTTTATTACACTCGGTGCGAAAATAGCTGTTTTACGCACGCTTCTAAGTGTGCGCATTTTATCGCACTAGTATTGTAAATTACTATTAACTCCCTTACTCCCTTATTATTAACTCCCTACTTTGAAGTCTCCTTTTTTTTTGCATATTGCCCGAAGCTTTCGAGGACCTCGACGTAGATCGACATCTCAGGTTTCGCGGAAGTTAAAAAAAAAATAATGAGTGAGCAACGCTGATTAAAAAAAAAAATGTTTGCACATTTTCCAAAGCTTTCGAGGAAGTCCACTTCGACCTCTTAGAGAAGTTTTTGCGGAAGATAAAAAAAATCCCCAGAGAGCAATGCTCAAATTTTCTATATGAACTAACGCGTTAAAATGTTTATTTTTTTTTGCTTCTTGCGAAGTGAAACGTACGTGCAACGAGTGGAACGTGCACTGGACTGACGCAATCGTCTCGGATGTAATGAAGTGAAAAGAGCGTTCCGATTGATAGCGTATCGGCGGCGCGGCGCGGCGCGACGTCGTGACAAGGGCTGATACGAGCCACACACGAAGACGATAGAAATAGAAGATAGGTGGCATTATAACGTGCGGCGCACCGGGTTCGAAGCACCCGCGGTAGGCAACGATGAATGAACGAGAGCTTGACCGGAGAACCTTGAATTCGCACAGCGATTCACGGTATACCGCAACCTGACCTCGTCTCGCAAGCATGCAAGCAGAACGTTTAAGAGTTTAACCGTGGCTGTTGCTACTGCCGTGCGGGCTATCGTTACGGCTCTCGAACTTTGCCGGCGCTCGTTGTCGTACACGTACTTTTTTCTTTCTTCCTTTTCTTCATTTTTTTTTTTTATGCTTCTTTTTTGATATCGCGATATTTAATTATCGCGGGCCGGTGGCGATCGATATCAGCAGCGAGACTTCTCGTCTTGTACACACACACACACACACACACACACACACACACACACACACACACACACACACACACACACACACACAAAAACGCGCGCGCGCGCGCGCGTGTGTGTATATGTATGTGTGTATATGTATGTATGCATGTATGTATATATATACATATGTAAAGTGCTGTGTCGGTAGGAACGAAAAGCTGAATAAAGCGGAAGCCTTTAAAAGCAGGAAACTTATTTTAAGATCGCCGAAGCTATCGAGCCACGGCGTTGATGAAACAATGGGGGGAGGAGTTCTTCATAAATTTTTCTCATCTTGAATTTTCGACCCTGATGAAGACGCCGCGCATTCAAGCCGTCTCATCTTATTTTAAGCTGTTACGCCCTTTATTTAGAATAATCCGCTCGAACGATTTCGTAAAAATATTAATTAAGAAGAAAGATAAATTACGTTGCCTTTATAACGTTTCTTAAAAAAAAAAAAAAAAAGGCTGTACTTAAAAATTGCAAATTTAATGTAGAGTAATTACAATTGTGATAAAAATGAATATCCTTTTTCATTGAATTGAAGTTTTTATCGAAATGATTAAAAATAAAGTATTTCGAATGTTTCTAATACATCGAACATCAATTTTTTCATTACAACTGTACGTGAAACTTAACATATCAGTTTTCGCACAAAAACGTTCAGTCCGGTGCATTAAATTTCATAGGAATTTTGAATGTTGAGTATATTGAAAACATTGCAAACGCTTTATTTTTAATAATTTACTTTGATTTTACCACAAAAGTGCTTTAATTTCAATGAAAAAGTATATTAATTTCACATCACAATTGTACGTTAAATTTAATGATCCAGTTTTTCAATAAAAACTTCAATCTCCGGTGCGTTAAATTTACAATTTCTTCTTACAGTGCCCACAAGAAAAGCCGAATAAAGCCGAAGCCTTTGCAAACACGAAAAACTTGTACCAACATCGCCGAAGCTATCGAGCGACGTTGATGAGACGACGGGACGGAAGGACGAGTTTCTTTATAAATTCTTCCCATCCTGAATTTTTGACTGACGAAGACGTCGCGCTTTCGGGCCCCGCCCGTCTATTTTTAAGTGTTATGTGCATTGCCCGGGCAGACGTGTTGACCGACGCGAAAATTGCCATCGCGTGTAGACACGCGTTATCGAGCCGGCTGAAGATTTTTTTTTTTTTTTTTTTTTTTTTTTTTTCATAGAGATTTTTTTGTTCTTCCATCGAGCTATCCACTCTCGGACTGTCTATCGGAGGTGTTCCGTACCGATCGCACTGTGTATGACTCGCGAACGTCGTTCGAGCGAACGGACAGTCTGACACGCATTGAACGTCGGGACACTGCGAGATGGGGAAGAGGAAGCTCCTCATGTCTGCGTGATGTACGCTTGCTCTTCTGTTGAAACTGTGCATCGGCGAATACGCGAACTCCAATATCGACCGCAGGCGTTTATTGCGTCATTTTTTTTTTTTTTTTGGTTTTAATTTAAGGGGAGAGAAGTGCACTATCGATCGGGTTTTTTTTATTATTTTTGAAAACTCAGAACCGATTGCACTAAATTTGCGGAATATCTTCAATTTTATTCGATTTTTGTGAGCGGGACTTTTAAATGTATTTTGATTTATTGCATTTGATGCATTTTTTTTTTTAATTTATTGATACTTGTTTGCGCGACGATTGGTGTAAAAAAAAAACGCCAGTACCGTTAACTTGTTACCGTGTTTATTTAGTTAACTCGCTCGACCGATTTCATAAAAATGTCAATTTAACAATAGAACGATAAGTTACGTTTTCTTTTATAATGTTTCTTACAAAAATCATTAAATTATCAGACGGTAGTGCTTTTTCCTGATTTTCATTTAATTTTTTTTTTTTTTTTTTTTTTCAACTGGAGACAACGCAACGAAGCGTTTTAGCGAACGCCGATAAATCGTTGCCGAGTGAAAAGGTGGCGGACGCGTTATAATTTTTGTTTTTTTTTTTTTTTGTTAAGGGAAGAGAAATGCGCACTATTGATCGTATCACGATTATTTTTGAAAACGCAGCATCTCGCACGAAATTTCCTGTACATTTGCAATTTCATTCAATTTTTTCTGAGCGCCACTTTCGTGAAGCATTTACAAAAAATGTATATTTATTGTGATTTACGCGACGATTAGTCTGTAAAAGAGGGTTAAGAGAACGGTTAAGTTGTTAGCCCCATTAACGTAGAATAATCCGCTCGAACGATTTCGTATTGGATTAATTAAAAAAATAAATAAATAAATAAAAAATGATGCAATTAAGGAACTGAACGTTCCTTACAAAAATTATAAAATTACATTAGAGAACAGTGATTTTTATCTCATTTTTTATGAATTAAAACATTTTTTTAGATACCAACAGGAGATAGCGCAACGAAGCGAACGCCGATAAATCACCGCTGAGTGAAAACGCGCCACATCGACCCGTTACAAAAAAATGATTAAAAAAAATCCCTCCCAATTAGGAGCCATTTTACACCTGCGTAGCCCCGATTCGGTGTAACGATTGCGCCGAAAGCGGTTCCGTCGAGCGTGAATCGGTGATATTTCCGTAAAGCCTTGCATGCAGAAGCCTCCGACAATTTCGACCCTCGACAAAATGCGCCCGAAAAAAATCGTACTCGAAAATTTCAATGGAACTTCAGTTCCGCTTCACGCTCCGTATCGATCGATCGACTTCGTCCTCGAATTTTTCCCCGATCACCGACGAATTCTCAAACGTTATTATACTTCGGCCCAACGCACTCGGAACTCCTTTTAATCGCCCTCGACGATTTACCTTTTTTTTCCATAGCCCACGTTGTCGAGCTCGATGTGCCTGTACGCAGCGTATGTCGCCATGTCGTCCGACCGTTCGTCGACTGCTATCCCTAGCCCGTCGCCGAGTGCACCCTCTCAGCAGCCTCCTATCGAACTCTTCCCGCTCCACCCGCCGCCCGCTCAGCGAAAAACACTTCCCTCACCCGGGAAATTCGATTCGACTCCACAACGAGACACTTCTGGCAAAATCCAACAACAAGCCTGTCAGAAAAAATCGCCCAAAAAAAAAAAAAAAAAACTTGCAATAGAATCGACACATTTAGATCTTTGCCACTCACAACTCCATCAGATAGCAACTCTACCGGATAATAAGCCTGCCAAAAGAGGCAGCTCTGACAACTCTGACACGTAACAACTCTACCGTATTTGACACTCTACCAAAATCTCTACCGGAGAGTAAAAAAAAACTATACCAGGATCAAAATAAGAGTTGACATAAAACTCTACCGGACTTGAATAAAAACTCTACCGGAAATGAAATAAAACTCTAGCGGAATTGACATAAAACTCTATCGGAATTACAATAAAGCTCTATCGGAATTACAATAAAGCTCTATCGGAATTACAATAAAACTCTATCGGACTACCGTATTGCCTTGTATTGCGGTATAGTTTTATTGTAATTCCGGTGGAATTTCATTTCAATTCCCATAGAGCTTTATTTCAAATCCGCTAGAGTTTTATTGTAATTCCGGTGGAGTTTTATGTCAATTCCGATAGAGTTTTATTTTGTTTCTGGTAGGGGTTTTTTTTTTTTTTTTTTACTTTCTCGTAGAGTTATCAGAGCTGTATTTTTCGGTGGAATTATTATCCGTTAGAGTTGTTGTCATCTGGCAGAGTTGTGAGTGGCGGAGATGTAAATGTGCGACAGGATCCGCGCCCTGTGATCTTACTTTTGCCTCGAAGGATATAAATCTCGATAATGAACCGTATCCAGCGCCCAACTCTCTGCACCTCTTCGTAACAGTATCAATTTTTTTTTTTTTTTTTTCACTGTCGCTACAAACTGCCGTTTGTCTTTAGCTTCCGGTTTCTTATTTCCAGCGATTAAACGATTGGCGTTCAATTGATTAAAAAAAAAAAAGAAAAAAAACAGTCTTCGGATCCGTGTTCTTGTTATTTTGTTAGAATTTTCTTTTCCTCCTCAACGAAGTTTTCCTCGATCTTGTATCGCTGGTGCGACTTCCGTTCGGCGGTAACGCGTCCGTACGAGAGACTGGCGGCGGTGCCGGTCAGCCGGGCCGTATATAACGCCGTCAGTCCGCCGGTCGGCGGTCGTCGGCGCCTCCCCACCGTCGTCCTCCCACCGCCGGTGAGCCGCGCGCACCGGGACGCACCGAGCGCCGCCGTCTCCACCCCCGCATGACTCCTCTTCGTGCCCGATTCTTCTTTCTCCCGAGGCTCTCCTGCCACCTTCTTCCGTCAGTTTCCACGGTGCCTGATCGTCCGATGCGCCCTGCACCAGCGCCGTAACTGTAGATACCGCGCGATACACCCCCGCCCGCCCGCTGCAACGCGAGACCGAAACGGCAGGCGAACGGGCTGACGTCGACGCGTAGTCTCCCTCTCTCTCTCGTGCATTCACCTCAATCAATACACGCTCGAGGGACCAGACGAATACTCCCGTGCAGCATCACTTCCTTGCCGTCCGAATTTTTCTTCCGAGCCTCCGCACTTACGGAACACCCTTGCCGAGACTGGGAAACCATTCGTGGCTCTTGTTTTCTAGTTCCTGATGAATCTCCGGATGCACGTATGGAAAACTGCGTGCAGAGGTTCTTATTTTACTTTTGGGTTTTATTATAATTGCGGTTTTCGATGGAGTCGAGTGCTCTTGTGGAGGTTGGACGAATGTTCGTTGAACGGTGGATGCGCAAAAAATTTTGAACGCTCGGAAACAGCCCGGAACAGCAATCGCTTCCTTGTCATTCCCATTATTTTTTTTTTTTTTTTTTTTGGCTCCCATCGCACTTTCGGGACAGTTTTGGAGAGACTGGGGAAACCTTTCGCCGTTCTTGTTTTCTAGTTCCTGATGAGTCTCCGTTGCACGTACGGAAGTTCTGTTTTTTTACTATTTATTTTGTAACAATTGCATTTTGGGTGGGTTGATGTGCTTGGCCGATAAAACGAATCTCCGTAGACGAGCTGTTTTAGCATCGAGCAATAATTGCATCCCATTCCTTGCCCTTTTTAAAGTTTCGCTCCCCACTATTGTGGTTATCATTATTATTTTATTATTTTCCTCTTTTCTTTATATTTCTTTATAGTATGTACAATTATTATTTCTCTTCTATTTGTTCGTGTATGTGACTAGAGAACCCTTGGTTCTGTTGTGCAATAAATCACTTCTCTCTCGTCTCTTCCCCGTTTCGTGTCGTGATTAAAATTACAGTTTTGATGCGTCGATATGCTTATGTCAATTAGTCAATAACACGAGACTTTGGAGACGAGCTATCTTAGCGTCGGGCGATAAACGAATTTCCGTTAGCCGGCGTTTGCGCAAAAAAATATAGAGCAGCCTAGAACTCCCCTTGAGAGTTCTAGGATGAGAGGCAAGGGGAGGGGAGGGATGGATTAGAGATCGAGGGATGAAAGGGCTCAATGGAGATGCCGTAAAGGCGGAGCGAGAGGACAGAACTCTAACAATCAGGCGTCGATGGCACACGGCGTTTTATTATTATTATTATTATTTTATTAAAAGTACAGTTTAGGTACAATATAGAGCGCTTGGAAACAGCCTAGAACTCCCGCGGAGTGGAGGGGAGGGGAGGGGAGGGATGCATTAGAGATCGAGGGATGAAAGGGGTCAATAGAGATGCCGGGTAGGAGAGCGAGAGGGGACCGAACTTTAACAATCAGGGGGTGGATGGCGCACGTAGGAGACGCGGCGGGTGAGGTTGCGATTCTGCGCGTCGCCGTGCACAACGACCGTGACTACTGCGGTGAACTTGGAGCGTTCGCCGTGTTCCCGGGACCAAGGTGTACACCGAGGGTACCCTCTTACATATATCGCCCAGCGGCGACTATCGATCGGACGGCTTGCAGCATCCATTTGCCGCTGGCAGCGTTTTTCAAAGCCAGCGAGGCGCGTTTTCCTTTTTTTTTTCTTTTTTTTTTTTTTTTCAGTAATCTCGAACGACCGAACGAAAATCATTTGAGCGAGGTAGGCCGAGGAGTTGCAAGTCAACTTGGCCGTAACAACGAGATGAGTCTGCGCGCGCGGCCGTGCACGACGAGAAACTTCGCTACTGCGGTGCATTTGGCGCAGAGTGCATATAACTAATATGGAGATAGATATGCTATTACAATGGAGGCGCGCTGAGCGCCCCCGTAAATGGATCGATCGGCTTCCTCGTTGTATTTAGTGTCAGAATCGTCTTCGCAGATTCGAGAATTAATGCACACCAGTGGGACGTACCTATATGCGACCTTGCGAAATAAAAGGTTTGTTCTATTTTTTGTTTTTCTGTTTCGAGGAGGAATTAATTTTAAATTTGAATACTCGCAAAGCTATATTAAGTAGTAGTAGTAACACTTGTTTTTTGTATAGTCTGATGGGTGTTTAGGAATTCGTTCCCTTACGTACATTGTAAACAATATTTGTAAATTTAATTCACCGGATTGCAAGTTGTTATGTTTGATGTAGCATTGCGATGAATAATTAACGTACAGTATATATTTGAACCTTTAGAAACACTTTATTTTTAATAATTTACCTTGATTTTACTATAAAAATACTTTAAATCCTAATAATTTACTTTAATTTCACTGTAAAATCCCATTAACTTTTCGTCATAATTGTACATGAAATTTAATATACGAGTTCAAGCATAAAAACTTCCGGTAAATTAAATTTAATACTAATTTTTTTATATATATAAAAAAGTAGATCGCCCCCTTATAAAGTAAACTCATTTGTATTTAACTTGTTTGATACTGGACATTCGTGTGCTTCACTTTTTCTACGTTCTGTAAATTTATATTTTCACCTTCCTCACTTCTCAAATTCTCCGACATTCTCGCATGCAACTGTGATTGGCTTCCCCTTTAAAATGTCATTCACTCTCCGGCTTAGCTTTGAGCTCTCCGACTTTCCATTCCTCCAGACCATTTACCGGCCTCTTATCAATTCTTTCCTGAGCCACTTTACACTCGCGTTTCTTGTGTACTAGCATTTCCTCCCTTTTGCATAATGCACATTTCCTTAAAACCCCTGCATTTGTCTTTCCCGACGCTCCCACACCTATCAGGCTATAGTAATTATCTAACGTGAACGCAAAGTACTCGTTCACTACACTGCAAAAATAAATTGTAAATTTAATTGTACTGGATCTTGAAATTTGCCTGAGTTACTTACATTAATTGAAGATTAATCCACTTTTCGTAAGATAAAAATACCCGATATTAAAATTACAATTACTTTTGTCAGAAATTTGCAAAAATATTCATTAAAAATAAAAAAAATGTTGGTGTAAAATTGCAACGCGCATGTGTTTGAAACTCCAGAAAGGTTTATGTAAAAAAAAGCTTCCAAAACCGTTGATAAATTTTCAAATAAAATTTTTGTAGTCTTTGAAATTTGAGAAGCAGTTTGTGTAAAAAAAAGCTTCCAACATCGTTAATCAATTGTCGAACATCTTTTTACGGTGCAGTTTTATAACCTTGCTTCGTGTTGCGTTATTTTTCCTCGCAGCAGGAAGCTAATTTTTGCTTAATTTTTACGGAACATAAATGTGCGCCTTAGGTTTATTTAACGACGGCGTGTAATCCGAGTGGGCGGTGGACGTCTTCACCGAGTCATCGGGGGAAATAAGCGAAACGTATAGTGAAATTAGTTTGTCGAAGGAGCGCCCCACCGACGGGACTCGGGTGGATTTCTCGCAGTAGACTGTTAGATGGCAGTATCATTGCTCGAGCGCGACGTTTGTTCGACAAAGCGAGCTTCCGGTTGTCGATAATTAAAAATAAAAGGGCTTGTCCCCTTCGGAGGAAACCCGAGTCGGCCACTGTCCGAATGGAATAGATAGGGCTGTCTCGAATTCAGCTCGCCCAACCACAGAGACTCGCAGACACCCGCATAGAAGTTACCCTCAATTTGCATTGAATTATCGGGTCGGAGATGGCGAAGGTAATACGAAAGAGCTCTTTCATACCCATTTACTGTGTTCAGTTCGGTTAAGTACTTAGAAAAAATAATTTTTAAAAATTTTCTTCAATAATTATAATGGACAAACTTTGGGGAAATTTGAGGAATGGTAATTATATCTTAAATAGTTTTTTTTTTTTTTTTTTTTTTTTTTTTCCGAAGTGGCGAGACCCGGCAGAGGGACGTTTCAACCATACGATTACGTCACGATAGACGAGCTCCCATATATTTCAGACGTTTCGTTTTTCTTCGAATAGAATTTGAAAAAAAAAAAATTAATAAATTTTGTCGCTAATAGAAATTGTCGATTATAATTCTTCAATTATAATGACAAACTTTGGGAAAATTTGGGGAATGGTAATTGTATCTTAAATACATTTTTCTTTCTTTCAATTAGCCACAAATTTTGGGAAAATTTGAGGAATGGTAATTGTATTCCAAATACAGTTTTTTTTTTCGGAGCGGCGAGACCCGGAAGCGGGACGTTGCAAAGATACGATCATTTTATGATAGAGGAGCTCCCATAAATTTCGGCCCTTTCATTTTTCCTAAATTATGTCGTGATAAAAAATTAATAAAAAAAAATAAAACAACTGCCTCGATTGTAATCCACAAACTTTGGGAAAATTTAAGGAATGGTAATTGCAGCCTAGACATTTTTTTTCGAAGCGGTGAGACCCGAAACAGGGACGCTTCAACGATACGATCATGTTATGATAGACGAGCTCCCATAAATTTCAGCCCTTCCACTTTCCCTCAATTATGTCTTGATAAAAAATTAATTAAAAAAAAACAAAAAAAAATAAAACAACTACCTCGATCATAATTCACAATCTTTGATAAAATTTAAAGAATGGTAATTGTATCCTAGACATTTTTTTTTTTCGAAACAGCGAGACGGACGGAAGACGAACGTTTTAACGATACGATCATTTGTGATAAACGAGCTCCGATATATATATATTGTTCCGCTGTTCCATTTTTCCCCAATGACTTGAAAAAAAAAAAAAAAAAAATCCCTTCAATATAATCCAGAATATTTGAGAAAATTTGAAAAAAAAAAAAAATGGTAATTGCATCCTAGATATTTTTTCAACGATAACAACAACGATCGTCTTATGATAAATGAGTTCCCATCTATATATATATACTTCAGCCGTTCAGTTTTTCCTCGATGACTTGGGGGGGGGGGAATCGAACACCATTTTTTTTCTGAGACGAAAAAAAAAAAATTTCACCCACACGGAGAATCTCGTATTTCCGCCTCTGCGGCCCTATCGAACGGCAAGTATGGAAACTTACCGAGCTGCAGTGTGACTGCATCACAAAAGGAAAGCTCCGCCACTCTCATGGAACGAAAATACCGCGCTAACATTAGACAGCGCGAGGGGCTTATTAAAAGAATCTCCTCGTACGCTTTATTTTTACGTGTATAGTCGGCAGTGCCGCTTAACGCTTAGACATAATCGAGAGGAGGGAGCGGCGACACGTCGGCTGGCAAGACGTGCGCGACCGAAGTGACTGATGTTCAAAAAATGACGGATGTAACACGAGACACGAAATCATTCGTTCATTCATTCACCGGAAACCGAAGGAAGAGAAACGATTCCGCTGGATCGTTAACTCATAGACATCTTTTTTTTTTGTTGTTTTCATTACCGTCTCTTTTTATACCTTTCGTTTAGTTTTTTCTCTCCCTAATTGTGGGAACTTTTCGACTTTCGGTGTAATGCAATAAAAATGAACTTGGAGGAAAGTTGGCTCGAATCTCGAACGACACGGCGGATGCCAAGACGTGTGACCGAAGTGAGTGATATTTAAAACAGACTATCTCTGTAAAAAAAAAAAAAAAAAAAAAAAAAAAAAGTAAATTGAATGTACAATTGTCATGAAAAATTGAAGTACATTACTGGGAGTTAATGTGGAAGTGAAAATAACGTACAGTATATTAAAAACTTAGGAAATACTTTACTTTTAATAGTTTACATTAATTTTACTTTATAGTAAAATTAGAAAATTCTTCATGTTAATTAATAATTATTAATACCATTAATATTAATCAATTATGGATATAAATAATCAAAAGTAAAGTGTTTCTTAAGTTTTTAATGTAACGTACATTATTTTTTCATCGCAATTGTTTAAAAAATATAATATAGCGGTTTATGTATAAAAACTTCCCGTACCAGATATTAAATTTCATAGGATTTTTTTTTTTTAACTATATAATGTAACACGAAACATGAAGTTGATTAATTAATCGGAAAACGAATGAAGACGAACGATTATGCTCGGACGTTGATTCTTCATAGACGTCTCTTTTTTTTGTTGTCTTCATTAACGCGCCTTTCATAACTTTCGTTTAGTTTTCCTCTCGCAAACTATGAACCTTTTCGACTGTCGACGGAACACGAGAAAAATGAACTCGGTCGAAAGTTGGCCCGAATGTCGAAGGCGATCTAGGAGAGATCTTCGATTGCCGGAATGGACGATGGAAGAGATCTTTCGCCATGGGTATCGAAGCGCAGAGCTCGCATGGCATGACGTGTGATCGGAGTGAGTGATGTTTGAAAACGGTCTGGTGCAACACCAGACACGAAATCATTAGTTCGTTCATTCACCCGAATACTAAAGAAGACAAACGATTCCGCTCGATCGTTAAGTCATTGAAATCCCCTTTTCTCGTTGTTTTCCTTATCGTCCCTTTTTACTATACTTTTTCGTCGAGGTAGCCCTTTCGTTATCTCTGAACGCCACCTAAGTTCGAGAGATTACAAACACCTCTCGACGGAATAAAAGTCTGAAAAAATCGAGCATACGGAAGATTTAACGAGTTACTCAATAACGAGTTATTGAAAAATAAAAATTGTGCAACAAATTACCGGTCATCCTAATTCTTTTTGTCACGAAAATAATGTGTCAATTTTCTTGAAAACGTATCAATTTTTTTCAGAATTTTATGCGACGTTTCAGAATTGCGATCTCAAATAAATTTTAAGCTAAAGAAAACGCAATTTTCAAACATTACATAAAATTCTGAAAAAAATTCATATGTATTAAAAAAAAACAAAAGTACCAAATAATTTTCACGCGGAACAAAATTAGGTTGCCGGATAATGTGTTGCCTAATTTTATTTTCAGTAATTTGTTAATAACATTTCGTTCTTGTTATTATGCACAATCTTTTCGGTGTCTTCAATACGCTTGATTTTTTTTCGTTCTTGTCCCTCTGTTTGTAATCCTCTCATATTCCTCTCTCGAACTTAGGCGGCCATGTTTTTTCAGATTACGTCGAACGTAACGAGACGACTAGCTTAAGTTTTCCTCTCACCAACGCCAGGAAGCTCTCCGACTTCCGTCGAAATACAACAGAGACGAGCTTGGACGAAAGTTGGCCCGAATCTCGAGCGGGATCTACGAGAGATCTCTGATCGGCAGGACGGACGGAGGAAGGAGATCTTTCGCCACGGGTATTATTTCGTAGAGCCCGCTCGGATAGATCGCCCTGCGTGAGGGCGACAATCAGAGCTTGACGCGGCCGTTCGGTCTTCGGTTCTTTCGGGATCAAGCGAAGGAGATAAGCTGTAAAACCAAAGCCATCGTCGCGGTTGGTCATTCTATCGCTGCCCGTCGACACGAGTCACGCAATGTAATTCACGTCGCTTCGCGAGGCCCGAAATATGTTTCTAACGTGACGAAAAAAAAAAAAAAGAGCAAAGAAAAAAATAATATGAGAGCAGAGTGCGGCGTTTCTTCTCGTTCGAACGGATGTAGGTGTAGCGGTCGGAGCGAAGAAAATGCGGCGCGCTTCGTGCCGCGGCGATAGATTCCATCGAGAACGAAGAGCCGAGGAAAAAGATTTAATAAGAAGAGGCATCGATGACAAGGAGAATCGATGGAATCTCGAAGCGCGTCAAGAACTCGAAGAGGTTTCCGAAGCTCGAGATTATCGTGGAAGTGTTGCTAAAACACTTTTTTTTTTTTTTTTGTCGCCCCGAGTAAATAAAGTACACGAAGAGAACGGGAAGATTCTCGGTGTTTCGCTGCGTGACGATTTCATGAGAGGATCATAGAGCAAGAAAGTAAAGGAAGAGGGCGAAGAAGTGGAAGGATCGTTGCAGAGTTCGCGGTTCAGTGGTCGTGTGGTCGGCCGGCTGTAGTGGCCATTATTCTTCCCTATTTTTGCGCACTTGTTCGACGCAAAGCGTACGGGGGGAGTCATCCGTTCAGTTGGGCCCCCAAGGGAGAAATCGTCGGAAGGACCGGCAACTGCAATCGGTTCCTTCGTCGTTTAGAGAGTCGTTCGATCGCGACCATTAACATTCTCCAGTTGGATTATGTATTTTCGTTGTTTCTCGAAAGTTTAACGGAGGAACGTTCGAGCCTATGTTAATACCGACTGCGAACGCGACGCGCAAACCCGATATATGTCGAGCCTTGTGGAGCCTTTACCAGCACGTGGCGATCGAGCGTTTGCTGTCAGTGCACGTAAGTGGCGACTGAGAATCGGAAGGATTGGCAATTGCAATCGGTTCTTTCGTTCTTTGAACGAGGTATTTATAGCTCTACACAATCACAACTCTACCGTATTAGAACTCAACCAAAATCTCTACCAAAATGTACAAAAAAAAAACTATCAGAATCAAAATAAAACTCTACCGGAATATAAGGCTAGACAAGGGTAGACTTGAATTTCGGCAGAGTTTCATTTCCATTCCGGTAGAGTTTCATTTCCATTCTGGTAGAGTTTTATTTCAAGTCCGGTAGAGTTTAATTTTGATAAGGGTAGAGTTCTTTTAATTTCTGGTAGAGTTGTGATATGGTAGAGATGTTATCTGGTACAGTTGTTTGGAGATATATGTAAATGTGCCAATAAGAATTCTGTCAGAAAACATCACTACCCAACTAACTCTACCGGATTGGAGCTCTACCACGTAAATTCTACCAAAATATGGCAGGCCAAGAAAATCTCTACCAGAAAAAAGATGCTAAGAATATGAAAATAAAACTCTATCGGCAGAGAATTTCTCGGATCCTTATATTCCAGTAGAGTTGTTATGTGGTAGACCTGTTGGCGACCGTTTCGCTCTGGTAGTTTTGACATTTCATCTTTGGCAAGTCATTGTCAGTGCACGGCTTTGGGAACAACGAAATTGGTGCATCTGTAGAATATTATTTCACAAGTGAACTGTCCCGAGCGAAGTTTGTGCGATGCAAAACGCAGCCGTTGAAACTTTATGAAGTTCAGTCACATGCCGGTATATTTTCTGGTAGAGTAGTTATCTGTCAGGGTTCTAATCCGACAGAGTTGTTATTTGTTAGAGCTCTAATCCGATAGAGTTGTTTGGCTTAGTTTGATGTTCTCTGGTAGACTTGTGAGTGGTATAGACATAAATGTGCCGTGAAACAGTTATTCGATCGCCTGCATTAAATCCCCTAGTTGGATTATATCTTTTCGTTGGTTCTCGAAAGTTTAACGGACGAACGTTCGAGCCTACAATAATACCGTTCGACTGCGAACGCGACGCGCAGACTCGATATCCCCGCCCTATGGGCTTTGCCAGAACGTACCGATCGTGCGTACACTGTTCGTGCACGTAAGTATTCTAAGTATCGACTGAGAATCGGAAGGGCGTATGCCCTTTTCGTTTTAAGCTGTCGAAATATGCATGCATATATGCATATAATGTATGCAAATACGCATGTATATATATATATATATATATATATATATATATATGTATATATATATATGGCATGGAAACTATTTGGCGCAGATCGGTAAACCGTACCGAATGGTCAATGACTGGTACGACCGCTTGGCAGCCGATAAGAGCCACGATCCGTCCATTATGCGGTTGCAACGATGGAGGTTCGCGCGCGCCTGCCGCCACACACGCAGGAAGTGACGGCGTTGCGTCCAGAGAATTTCTACGATGCGTCTCGACACGCTCACGTGCCGCCGGTCGAGTTGGGTCGCGTGAGCGCGTGCGAACCCGAAGAACGGTAAATTCGTCGTAGTTAATACCAAGTTCATACTGTTCTTCTGGCTACTAAATTACGACTTTTTTTTTGTTGTCTTTTTTTTCGTTCGTACATCGGGAATGGGAAGAAAAAGGAAATATATATATATATATATGATCGAGATAAAAACGGAGTTGGAACGAGCTGCGGGACGATAATGGGAGATGCGCGAGATGCGACCTGGGCGTCGTCTGCCGGAGTGTCTTCCCCGAGAGATATGAGATATGAGATATGAGATATTACTGTATCCTGTGGTCCCGGTCACGGCACATTTACATCGCCACCGCTCACAACTCTACCAAAAAGACAGCGCTAACAACTGTACCGGAAAACGTCTCTACCATATGACAACTCTGCCGTACTAAAACTGTACCCAAAATCTTTACAACAGAATAAAAAAAAAAAAAACTCTTCCAGAGCGAACCAGTCGTCAAAGGCGTCCAAGAAAACCTCTACCAGAAGTGAACAAAAACGGTACCACAGTGGAAATAGAACACTGCCGACAGAGATTTTCTTGGATCCTTGTTGTTGGAGTTGTTATCTTGTAGAGTTGTTATCTGGTAGAGTTGTTATCTGGTAGAGTTGTTATCTGATAGAGTTGTCATCTAGTAGACTTGTTATCTGGTATAGTTACTATCCTGGTAGAGTTACTATCCTGGTAGAGTTGTTATCTAGTAGAGTTGTTATCTGGTAGAGATGTTAACTGGTAGAGTTGTTACTTGGTGCGGTTGTTAACTGGTAGAGTTGTTACCTGGAAAGGTTGTTAACTGGTAGAGTTGTTACCTGGTAGGGTTGTTAACTGGTAGAGTTGGTACCTGCTAGGGTTGTTAACTGGTAGAGTTGTTACCCGTTAGGGTTGTTAACTGGTAGAGCTCTAATCCGGTAGTTGTTCGGGTAGTGATGTTTTCTGGTAGAGTTGTTATTTGGTAAAGTTGTGAATGATAGAGATATGTACCCCGGACACCGTGCAGTAAATTATACGATCCGTTGTCTTGGCGACGCGCGATGATTCATCTCGTAGGGGACGGCAAAGACCTATACTGTTATAGTGTTTCGGTAAGTGATCGGTTCTTTCGACGGGAATACGAGGCGCCGGGTTCAGCCTCGTCGTCTGGGATCGTTTTCTCACTTGCCTGTTTGCCAAACACCACGCACTCGGTAGTCATAGGGCCTCGACCGCTCGCGATTTGTTACGTGCTTCGCGCTAAAAACACGCAAAGTACGCAAACTCGCAACGACGAGAGGAACTGCGGTGCATTTTCGTTTTCAAGCGGAATGATAGGCCTCTCGAAACGAACGAGAGGAATAGTTTCGTTTCGCTTTTGGGAAGTTGTACGGAGACAGTGTAAACAATTGAGAAAAGCCGGAGTTTGCGCGCTCGCGATTCTTCATGTGCCTCGCGCTGAAAACACGTAAAATACGCAAACTCGCGACGACTCGCCAACATCACGAAGAGAGGAACTGTGGCGCATTCTCGTTTGGGAGGAGAGTTACAGACCTCTCGAAACGAACGAGAGAAATAGTTCCGTTTCGCTTTTGGGAAGTAGTACGGAGACTGTGTAAACAATTGAGAAAAGCCGGAGTTTGCACGCTCGCGAACATCTGTGATGTGACAATCGCGGCGACTGTTCGCCACTGCGCCAGATGTGAAATAGTCTTGGGTTCGATCAAACAAAAAAACGAAAAAATATATATATATGTATGTATATGTCGACTCGAATAACGGTATATCGCGATGGAAATAAAGAATATGTAGGATATATAAAGTATACCTTCATACAAATTATACCAATCATATTGAACTTACGGCTTAATACGAGGAGCGGAAGTCAGTGATAAGAAGAGATAAGCCTAGCGGTAATGGGATTTTAATAATAAAGATAAAGAAACTTGGAATTCGAACGAATTAATTAACCAATCGATGTCGGTCAGTCAAACTCCTGGAATTGTGCCGCAAGATTAGATCATCCTGAAGATATCGGGCACGATGTTAAATATCATCAAGTTACATCTGCTGTGCTCTGCATCGGCACAAACTTCGTTCGGAGAACTTCACTTAGAAAACAAAATTCCACAAGCGAACAATTTATTCTCTTCCTAAAGGGGTGCATTGTCAATTCGTAAAGAAAAAAAATGAAAGAAAAAGTTATTTCACTAAAAACAATCGTAACTCCATGAATTTCTAATGTTCTTGCCTAAAATTAGGTGCTATTAGCTATCGATTGTTAGGATTATTGCGAATCCTATAATTGCGAAGGCTCAAACAAGGACTCTGTACATAAAGGGTTGAACCCTCCCGAGGCCCTTTCGAGCACTTTGTCACGGCAAGACGCAGATTACACCCGATACACATATAGCGCGAATTCAGACAGGAAGAGATGGTTCGGTGGTAGCCTTGAAGCATCCCGAGGGAGACAATGGAGTCGTCGATGCAACAACGTCCGGTCGGGAAGCACCGAAACACGGGGATATTATATATTCCATAATAGCAAGTTCGTACGGTAAAGTTGACTCACCGGCCGATAAGTTGCTCAGCTAGCGAGTCACGGGCCAGGCCGGTCAGCCTCACCGCTTCGGATGCACGCAATTGTGAGCGTGTGTTTGGTGAACGTTGTTTTGTGAACGTATAAGGAGAGCGCAGACAGCGTGGATGTTTGTGAGAGGGGGGGAAAAAGTGCCGCGCCGAGAGAACACACGGGCGTGTGAGCACGTCGAAGAAGATTCGAACGAGCGGGTCGCGAGTTGGTCACGCGAGTCCGGTGCCGAGCCTCGATTTCGTTTGACCCTGATCGGGCGAGGCGGAAGGTCGGGTCGATCCCTAAATGCATCGTCGTCAAAGAGACTGGTAAAACTGCGCCACGACACGTGGGACTCGTGGGTGCGGTGCGATTATTCTCGAGACGAGACGAGTTGAGACGAGGAAGAGTTCGGTAAGTTGGCCGATTACGAGGACGGCAAAGGATGAATCTGGTTCCAGTATAATGAGACTGAGGGATTTATGGGCCAAATTTATTGTCTGTGGCGATGGGTTGGATCCAATATATATATCTATATACATATACTGTAACGACCGAGCGAGGAAATAACGCGGTTATTTGGGTTTGGGGGCAGATATCATTAATTACGATCACAGCTATCTAGTTCGAGTACGAATTGTAAAATGCCTGCTTCTTTGAAAGTCTGATCAGGACTCTACAATGCAAAAAAAAAAAAAATCAGTGGTTCAAGTAAAATTTTCTTGCAGGCTGCCCAAGACAAAAATTATTGTTTCTACTTTCAATTCATACAATTCCATACGGGATTGAAATGATAAGATGTCACCTGGACGGAGCTGCAGTCGTTCTTTCAATATCGTATGGAATTGTAAGAATTGAAAGTAGAATTGAAATTAAAAAAAAAAATTCTTTGGCAGCCCGCAAGCCATTCTTTTTCCGTGTAGTCATCTCGTCAATCGATAATCGTTTGTCATTTGTCATACCGAGCTATTCCGGTCATCTGTGTAATATCGTGACTCAGTCAATCCTCGTCTCTTTGTTCGTTACTATATATATATATATAGATGGATCGTTATCGGCTCTAAGGATGATCTGAATTGGAGAAAATGTTTCTCCGAGCGGAGAACCGGACAGTTGAATTACAGTGGAAATAAACTCATTTTTATGAGATGTTTTAAGATTATTTGAAATATGGCTGTCGGTAACAAAAACTGTAATTCATTAATTTACGGGTCTGCAGTTTTCGTTGCCGATTGAGCCGTCTTCCTCACATGGCATCGATGCATCGTGTACTGTGTTCCGTTTCGTTTCGTGATGATGAACAATGCTCGAATCGAGACGAGACCGGGAGGAGTTCGGTAAGTTTAACGATTGCGACAACGATAATGAAAGAATCTGTTTCCAATATAATGAGACTATAAAGATTTATGGGCTGAATATATTATCTGTGGCGATGGGTTGGATCAATATGTCTGCTCTCATTGAAAGTCCGATCAAGACACTGTGTCATGACGATCGATCTTCGAGTCGACCGTCCGTTCATTTGTCAACTGTCGTAGCGAGCTATTCCAGTCATCCGTGTAACATCGTGTGCCTCGGTCAGTCCTCGTCTCTACGTTCGTTACAATATATACAGATAGATCGTTATCGGCTGTTAAGGATGATCTGAATTGCAGAGTGGTTCTCTGGACGGAGAACGGGACAGTTGAATCACGGTAGCGACAAAGTAGTTTTTACGAGATCTTTTTAAGATCATTTGAAATACTGCGATCGGTAACAAAAACTGTAATCCATTGATTTCAGTTACCGACCGGGCGGGGTTATTCACATCGGCTGTTTTCCGTTTCGTATCTGGACGAATAAACTAAGCACCTGAAGTACGCATTGAAATGTCAATAGATGGACAGGCATTTATTGTACAGTAGAAACTGAGATCCTCTACACCAAGAAAAATAATTTATTTCACGGCCATCGTTTATTTAGACGAAGTAAAATATTTATTTGATTTAAATACATAGTTATTTAAATTAAGTAAATAGTTACTCACATCTCAAAACAATGAACGACAGAGCATAAACTCAGAAAAATCTATACGAACGCAATTAGTGTCTAAGGAATAAACCGTCGATAATCCGACGAATATACAGAGCGCAAATAAACCGCGAATAAGCGCAATGTTGATCGACAATGCATCGATGAAGAAACGTGAGTAGATCGGCTCGAAAGATACTTTTGTTCGAAACAAAATCATCTTCACGAGATGTTTTAAGATCATTCGACAATACCGCAGTCGGTAACAAAGTCTGTAATTCCTTAATATAAGGTTCTGCAGTTTTCGTTACCGACTGAGCGGGGCACTTCACATCGGCTCGATGCACCGAGTGAAGTGTTCTCTTTCGTATCGGGAGAATGGGCAATGCGTTCATTCTGCGGATCTCGTGCTGAAGAGACGTGGACATCGAGGTGAGTTGTTCGGCACGAAAGATCGCGTTACGTAAGAGGAAGGTGCAGGGCGAGGTCAATATGTAGGCGGTAGTAGGTCAAATCGATATTCACTCGAGATTATGGCGACCCGTGCATTACACTTCGATGCTGCCGGCCTCGGCAAAACGTTGGCACGGGCTCGGTGCCGTTATCAGACTCTTCGGGGCCGAATTGGCGAGCCAGCACCAACCCTCGAAACTGTTACGCCCGGAGCTCTCTATTCATCCTTGCGCGCTCTGCCGGCAGCAGCAGCAGCAGCAGCAGCAGCAGCATCCGGCAGACCGGAGCTTCCAGCGAGGACGACGGAAAGATGGACACAAAAAAGATACACGAAGCTCTCCAATGTCTAGCGCCGGCGGGAGCAGATTAAAGAGGCTGTATTGGACAGCCCGATAGAGCGAGATTGGTTCATCGCTTCCCTCTTTTTTTTTCCCCAACCACCCAAAACTACCGTTCGAAGAGATAGATTCTTTTTCATGAGAAAGCGATTACCTTCACGGAAAAACCTCGTCACTTCGTTTTCCACTAAAGATGCCCTCATACACCCAGAAAAATAGTTTATTTGACGGCGATCGTTTATTTGGTTTAAGTAAAATATTTACTCAATTTAAATGAATATTTATTTTAATCAAATAAATATTTTACTTGAACCAAATAAATTATTATTCCGGGTGTATCAGCGAAAGACACAAATAAACACCAAACTTCGATGTAGTTGCGGCTATAAATCGCGTAATGATTAGTCAACTTTAATTTTTCTATTTCCAACCGCCGAAAACTATTGTTCGAAGGAATACGTTTTTTACATTTTTTTTTGCCATGAAGGGGGCGATTGGCTTCGCGAAAAAACCTCATTACTTAGTTTTCAACTAGAAATTCCCGTACATCCGCAAAAGACACAAGTAAATACAAAAGTAGACGAGAAACGGTTGAAACTTTCATGCAGGTACGGCTATAAATCGCGCAATGATTAGCCAACTTCGAAGGAATATGTTTTACAAATTTTTTTTTCTAAGATGAAGCGATCTCCTTTACGGATCACCTTCACGGAGAAAACCTTTTTACTTCCTTTTTCCGCTTAAAAATTCCGTCATATCTGCAAAAGACACAAACGAACCTGAAAGAAGACGAAAGAAAAGCGAAAAAGGGGGCGAAAAAGGGGGCAAAAAACGGTTGAAACTTCTACACAAGCACGGCTATAAATCGCTCAATCATTAGCCAACTTTAATTTATCGGATCGCGTATATTGAACGTAATAAAAGAGCGTGATGCATAGGTATATATAGTCATCGGGCAGCAAGTTTCTCGCTCGGCGGCATAATTCGCTATACCGATCGTCGATGGATACGCGGTTAAATTCCTGTTGCGGTCAGGAGGAATTTCAATATGCGTTTAGATGCTCGCGCGATGTACGCCAGTCAAGGATGCTTGCAGTAATTTCCGGACTCTGATCCAGTCTCTTCTTCGCCGTGTCTATCCGGCAATTCGTCTCTTACAGTTTCGACGGTTCGTCTATCGTGAGATTTAGATTTGCGAACGAAACGTATGTGACAAAATGAGAATTCAGGCAGGAATTTGCCGACTCTGATGCGGACTCGTATTTAGCGTGTCCTTTTTGGTGTCTCCGGCAGGTCTATCCGTCAATTGCACTCGGAAAAATAATTTATTTGACCGCCATCGTCTATTTAGATCAAGTAAAACATTCATTTGATTTAAATAAAATATTTATTTCATTAAAGTAACTATCTACTTAATTTAAATGAACATTTATTCGAATCAAATAAATATTTTGCCTCATCTTAATAAACGGTGGCCGTCGAATAAATTACTTTTTCTGGATGTGATCTCTCAAAGTTTCGAACGGTTTATCGTACAGTGAGATTTAGATGTTTAAATGTTGTTCTCACAAAAACAGAGTTCTGGCAATTTGTCAGCGAGGAGCGCGCTTGCATTAACTAAACTAAGCGTCGCGCGTCGTAAATTGCGGGAGAGGAGCGGGGGAGAGAAATGAAACTAACGAAACGCCGAAGCGTCTCGACGCATCGCGCGAACCACCCATTGTGATTAGAGAATAGAAAGCCATCCGTGATGCACGGTGAAAAGGTGAAAATTTCATGTGCCGATTTCCAATCGACGATTCGTGCGAGATTGTATGTCCGTGATTCGGTTCGCTATGCAGTCACACGATTTTTGTTGTCGATTAAGATTTTTTTGTTTGTCGAGAGAATAAAGCGAGAATTTAATTGACGCGCGTGTTTCGCACTCGCAATCTTCATCCCAAATGACCTTTGGCAATTATTTCATACATCCGTTACTGTTGCTTGCTAGTCCTCGATTATTGAAGCTTTAGTCTTTATTGTCGTCATCGTTTAAAAGGAGAAATCCATGAATAAATCAAATTAAATTCAGAAAATGAAATAAATAAATTACCGCTGATAATCGGTGATTGTTATGATTTTCTTGAGCATTCCGGACTGTCGATGTCTCGACACGTTATATCCGACATCAAGCGTCACACATTGTACACTCGTTATGCAAGCGTTATAATGCTTGCAAACTTGCGGTTCATAGTTCTCGATTATTGTAACTTCAGTCATACACGCCCTCTCGTGATCTCGCAGCAACCACTGTCGTCTCAATTATTATCACCATCTAAAAGAACAAGTTAGTCAACGAATGAAATGTAAAAAATTTAAAAATTCAAAAAACATTACCATCGATTGTCATAATTTTCTTGGCCGTTTCAGACTGTCGATCGCTCGACGCGCAATATCCGACGTGGATCACCGCGCATTGTACACTCGTTACGCATGCGTCATAATGTCTACAAACTTCCGTCTGCCAGTCGTCGATTGTTGTAAACTTTAGTCTCTATTGGCATCATCGTGTAAAAGCCAAAATCCGTCAATGAATAATAAAAAAGAAAAAAATGTTTAAATAGAAAAAAAAAAAAAATTACCGTCGATTACCGTCAATTGTCATAATTCTCTTGGCCGTTCCAGACTGTCGATCGCTTGACGCGCAATATCCGACGTGGAGCACCGCGCATTGTACGCTCGGTACGCAAGCGTTGTAATGCCCGCGAACGGAGAGCGACGGAGAATCGGGAAAAGGGCCCTCTGTAAGCTATCCTCGGTGCCGAGGTTTGCGGTCTCGTTGCGTGACGTTCGTCGTTAAACGCACGCCCGTGAAACTTCCGCGGGAGAGATCGGCACAACGGCATCGGTATATCAAGTATACGGGCCGGACAGTGAGAGAAGCGTCCCGACGTTATTCACGAGCGTAGCGTAAACTTTGAGCGTGATACTAAAAGCTCGCACGATCCGAGCCGCATAATTATTGCGTTCATAAATGTTCAAGTGCTCGCGGGATTTATAGATAGGCCCGTCGTGGAAGCGTTCGCCTGTCCCCTCGCCACGATCTCGAGGCGCAACGGAGAGTAACTGCATCGGTGTGGCATTGCATCGCAGGCTGCGGGGAGGCGGAACTATATCTGGGACTCGCACGAAAGATCGCGGAATGTTCGAGACCGGTGGAAAATTAAAAAAATTCGCACGCGTGACTCGGGATGGAAAAGTAAAATAAAAATAAAATAATGATGATTATTAAGAGGAAGAGAGTATAATGGTTGCAAATGACGATAGGGAGATGTATGATTAGATGCAAGTTCGCGCCATGTCGTATCGCTATGGGCGCGGATAACGGCAAGGCGGATCCAGGTCGGCCGCGCAAGAACTCAAAAGATTTTGTTCACAAAAATTGTTTTATTTTTTTTAGTCAGCGAGACGAAAAAGAGCGATTTTTTTTCGTGAAGGTGATCCGTTAACGAGATCGCGTCCTCACAGAAAAAAAAGTGTTAAAAACATCTTCCATCGAAGAATAGTTTTTGGGGTGGTTGAGCAGACACAAATTAAAGTTGGCTAATCATTACGCGATTTATTGCCGTACCTGCATGAAAGTTTCAACCGTTTCTCGACTACTTTTGTATTTATTTATGTCACTTGGGCGAAAATAACAAATTCGTACGCGTGACTCGGGATGGAAAAGTAAAATAAAAATAAAATAATGATGATTATTAGAAGGAAGAGAGTATAATGGTTGCAAATGACGATAGGGAGATGTATGATTAGATGCAAGTTCGCGCCATGTCGTATCGCTATGGGCGCGGATAACGGCAAGTCGGATCCAGGTCGGCCGCGCAAGAACTCAAGAGATTTTGTTCACAAAAATTGTTTTGTTTTTTGGTCAGCGAGCCGAAAAAGAGCGAGTCGCTGATCGGGGCGGATCTGAATGGAGCGAGAGGAAGAAAAGAATGCTGTGTTTATCCTCTCGCAGTATATATATAAATATAAATACGATATACACATGGCGATGACGGTGCGTCCGGAAGGAGGGCAGAAATATGGCCCGGGCGTTGGGCCAAGCGGCGCCGAAGCGCAGTGCCGGGGCCGGGGAAAGAAGACGATCGCCATCGACCCGTGAATTACGAATGTACACGGTCGTGCTTGAAATTAAATTAACGATAAAAAGGGCGCCGTGTCGGTGCTGCCGCGTCTTCCATTTCAACGCGGAGGGAGGACGACATGGCGGGCATGAACGCGCCCGGTCTAGCCGGAGAAAGCCGCGAAGGACAAGGGACGATTGACGACTGGAGCGAGTTCAGCCGCTCGCTCTTTCCCCTCCGTCAAAGTGTTTATCATAGAATTGCAAAAAAAAAAAGACCAAAAAAATTACAACAATGATCCACTTTTGTAATTCATGGAACACTTTTGTAAGAGAATTGTTCGTGTACGACAAGATCGCTAACTGGAGTGACTTCGGTCGCTTCTCCATTCACTGTGTCAAATTGTTTGCCATTTAAATGACCAAAAAATAAAAAATAACCAAACAAGAACGATGGACAATAGGTGGGACGCTTTTCTGTGAAACTTTTCGTGTACCAAGAGGTCGACGACTGGATTGTGTTAAGCCGTTGCTCCTTCATCGCTCGCAAATTATTTGTCATTTAAATTGAAAAAAAAAAAAGCAACAGTGATGGACAATTGGTGGGACACTTTTGTAAGAAATTCCTTGTGTACGAAAAAGTCGACTGCTGCACTCAGAAAAATAATTTATTTGACGACCACCGTTTATTTATATTGAGTAAAATATTTATTTGATTTAAATAAATATTTATTTGCATCAAACAGATATTTTACTTAATCTAAATAAAACGGTGGCCGTCAAATAAATTATTTTTCTGGGTGTACAGACAAGATGACGACTGGAACGAGTTCAGCTATAAAAAAAAAAATAACAACGATAGACAATTGAAGGGACATTTTTTTATGGAATTCATCGTGCACGGAAAGGTCGCCGAATCCTCCCTTACATATAATTAACCCATACGCGGAGCGTGCGAATGAGAATACGTACAGAGGAGAGGCTGGGCGCGTTCCTTCACGCACTTCGTTTCCTGCAGCATCTCTGATCGATTCCCAACACGTCCACCTCTCGATACCCCGACTATACTGCACATACAGTATTTACACGATAACAGATAGTGCACGCGTGTATCTGGGCGTTGCACTGCGAACGCAATAAGCTCGCGCCATATGGCGCAGCAGACACATAGAAACACCTCATAGGTGGAATGCCGATGCACCTTCGGACACCGCGAAGCAATACCCGTTCGCGATCTGCCTCGCGCGACCGGACGCTGCGAATGGTAAACTAAATTACTGTCCGTTAATTACCCAAAAGGTGAATCACCTCCACGAAAAAAGATCGATAAAACGGTAATTTTATGGTCATATCAACGATTATGTTTATGTTTATGCTCGTGTTTATGTTCATGCTTATGCTCTTGTTCATGCTCATTTTACGGTCGTGTTTATGTGTGCGTTTATTATTGACACGCCCTGCTACACATTGAGAGCACTATTGAGTGAAAAATCGCGAAAATGCGGTGAAGAAAATTCGCTTGCGTAACCGGATTTTTGGTACTTTCGACCAAATAGATTTTTTTTTTTTAAATAGACTTTATTGCGGATGGAATAATGCTGAAGGTTTGAAAACGAAGGTGAAGAAAATGTCTTTACTTCATCTCGTAGACCGAGTGGGGGACAAAATTGCTATAGGTTAATTACCCAAAACTATAGGTTAATTACCCGAAAGGTGAACCGCCTCCGAAAAAGCAAGATCGATAAAACGGTAATTTTTGTTTACTTTCCAGTGAATAGATTTTTTTTTTAAATTGAATTCATTGCGGATAAAATTGTGATTAAAGAATGAAAACGAAGATGAAAAAAAAGTTTTTTTTTTCGTACTAAATTATTATCGGTCAATTGCCTAAACGGTGAATCACCTCCACAAAAGAGGATCGACGAAACGGTACATTGTTTTACTATCCAGTATACACATTTTTTTTTTTTTATTGAGTTTATTGCGAATACAATCTTGGGTAATTTCGTCATTGTAGCACATAGTTCGCGCCGAAAGACAAAAAAATTCGGGCGGTAAACAAAATGAACGAAATGAAGAGAAAAACAAAAGAAAAACGATCGCCGAGCACGACGAAGCGTTTCGAATCGCACGGAGTCATTCGAGCAAATGATTTCTATGGCCGATGACGGGGCGACCGGAGTCGCTGGACCTAAACGAAGTCTACGCGGCACGTAGTAAACGGGATGAAGAAGAAGCGGTAAATTCGTGCAAACCTCTCGCCTCTCCATAGCAGCCCGATAGATTTTTACTAATTCACAGCGCTTTACACTCAGCGATCTCGAAGAAATACACCCAGAAAAATCATTTCTTTGATTTTGATAAATATTTATTTGGTTTAAATAAATATTTGATTCACTAAATAAACATTTATTTTATTTAAATAAATATTTATTTCGAACAATTAAAATATTTATTTGCGGGTGTCTGTGAAATAAATGATTGCTCTGGGTGTAAGAAAACGAAATAACGAAAAAAAAAAAGAAAATCTTGGTTTTCTTGTATCGTCAACGATTCCGATTTCTTCAGTAGCAGCGTAACGGGCAAACTTTCGATAGCACAATTATCTCCGTAAATGGCGTGTTGTGATAATGATGATTGATGAAATACCGGAAATTTCGCGAATAGTCGTCCGGTCGATATTGTCTTGGAGCGATGGAGAGAGAATTCAAATCCGGGGAAAGAAACAGATGTGCGAGAGATTGGCTCGGAGCCAAACGATATTACATACTATTAGAGCGGGTGAACCGAGACGATTCCGACGAGAATCCGGAAATAGTCGAGCGAACATACGACTATATAACGAACGAGTCTCTACGTACAATTATCGCGCTTCTCGCGCATTGCTCGTTGCACTGAGCGGAGATCTAGTCATTGCCCTTTCCTCGCAATTGCGAATCCAACCCCGAGCTAATGCCGACGGGGAGACTGTCTACGGAATAAATCGAGTCTGCGAGGGGCAGAGACCTATTCGTACTCGTCAGTTGGCCGGACTCTGTGAGAAAACTTTCGTGATCCGAGACCTCGAGGCCCATCGAATATTGCACGTGATGCTCAATAAATAACATAAACATTTCATGCGAGGACGGATCGAATCTGTTGAAGTAACATATTAAACCGCGAATAAAATAACTTATTAAATTATCATTTTTAAAAACAATCATTCTTACAAATAATCATTCTTAAAAACAATCATTCTTAAAAACAATCATTCTTAAAAACAATCATTGTCGGCAAAAATCATTGTCGGCGAAAATCATTGTCGGCAAAAGTCATTGTCGCCAAAAATCATTGTCGGCAAAAGTCATTGTCGGCGAAAGTCATTGTCGGCAACAGTCATTGTCGACAACAATCATTGTCGGCAAAAATCATTGTCAGCAAAAATCATTGTCGCCAAAAATCATTGTCGGCAAAAGTCATTGTCGGCAAAAGTCATTGTCGACAACAATCATTGTCGGCGAAAATCATTGTCGGCGAAAATCATTGTCAGCAAAAATCATTGTCGCCAAAAATCATTGTCGCCAAAAATCATTGTCGACAAAAATCATTGTCGCCAAAAATCATTGTGGGAAAAATTCATTGTCGGCAACAATCATTGTCGGCAAAAATCATTGTCGGCAAAAATCATTGTCGGCAACAATCATTGTCGACAAAAATCATTGTCGGCAAAAAATCATTGTCGGCAAAAATCATTGTCGGCAACAATCACTGTCGGCAACAATCATTGTCGGCAACAATCAATTGTTAACAATCATTTTTAAATGTAACAATTTTTAAAATAATAAAATTCGTCCAAACTCTCCGCACAGTGATTTGCGTCAGCAACACTATAGACATCGATGTATCGGTGACGCTCCCAGTCAGCACGAATCTCATAGCTACAGGCGCGAAGGGAATGCCCGGCGTAAGCCTAGCCTTCTCGCTCCATTAAACCCGAAGAAGAAGAAGACGAAGAAGATTCGCGGCACTGAAAGCCTCCCGTCCGGCTCGGAAGCAGTCCGCAACACCGTCAGCTCGTCGGGGCGCAATTACAAACGCTTATCTCCGTCACGGACCAAGCGAGCGAGACAGATTTTTCGCGTCACGTCCGGTACGCGGTTTATCGTAGCGTAGAGGAAAAAAAAAAATGTTAAAAAAATCTTTATTCTCCACGTTCGGCGTTCGCCGCGGTCGTGGTTTATCTCGTTGTTTTTTTATCTAATTTTTCGAGCATCCCGCGCGATCGAGAAACACCGTGCGACGGCGAGACGGGGAAAATCGTAGCGCGACCGATTTGTCATTTTTTCTTGTTGGTTTTGCCACGGAATAAACTGCGGCAATAGCGAGAAAGGTTACCGACTTGTAAACCGAACGAATTAAAAGGACGGTCGATCGACTCAGCCATCGAAGCATTTGATAATATATGTATATATATATATAGATTTTTTTTTTTGGTCTTTTTCAGCGACCGTGAAATCGTGTTTCTTGCTTAGAATTCGAGCAAAGAGCCTGTGCGGCTCTTGTACAGATGAAATTTTTCATCCGGGTCGACGTACCTACTTGCCCAGCTTGACTACCGAACGGCTGCTACGGATGCGGCTAGACGGACCGATACGATTCGTTTCACTTTCCCGCGAGCACTGACGCCCCAAGCGCCGAAAGATCATCGAACTTGTCGATCGAGCGAGATCGAATTATTCAGCGACAAATAATACTATAGAGATCAAATTGAAAAATTTAAAAATTTAATGTACATTCGAGAAAATAACATCGAAGTAAGTATATTAAATCGGTAGTTCTGCAGGTTGATAATCGATTCGATCCCAATTTCGATCTCAGGTTCGATCTCAAGTTCGATCGCCTTAACATTTGAGGCATCGGGTATTTTGTTTCAAATTGTAATGGTCATACATCGCAAAAAAAAAATATTCAAGGCGTGACATATTCCATAATTCAAGGTGTTGCATATTTCCTTGAAATTCTAATTTTGACCTCGCGAAAAAAAAAACCGCTCACGAAACTTTTCCCAGATTGAGAATATAAGTTCTAAGTTTAAGAACTTTTTAATTGAAAAATAAAAATATGTAAATATACAAAATAAATTTTAAGTGAAGTAAATTAGCACAGGAAGCTTCGATTCGAGCCCAATAATGCAGGCTACTACTTTAACTTGATAACTTCGATAGCCGCGAGGAATTCCTGGGTACCCTTATTAGGAACACGTAAACGCGTATCCGAGAATACAGGAACTCCGGACAGCCTTATGTTTAATGGCCAACAACGAGCTGCGAACGTGCGTCCTGGATTAAGATTCTAGCACGGTCAGGAGCCTGAAGATTACAAGTAGCTACGGGCGCAGCGTGCAATCGGCGTGTTAGCAACCTGCTGTGGCAGGACGACGGGCCGAGAAGTGCAGCGGCACCAGCAGAAGTGCAATTCCGTAAAGTCACAGCATTTATCGCCGTTTCTCTCTCGAATTGCGATAGCGAGAACGAGAGAGAGGTGGGGAATAATTTATTAACTCAACGGACGTAAGCTCCTGCGCATTGAGCGCGCGCGCGCTCAATGCGCAGGAGCGTGAGTACGCGAATACGGTACTTCTCGCCTCTTTCTCTCATTCTCGCGTTGCATATTATAATTAATAAACGGGATCCTTTCGCGAGAGGACGGATAAAGGCCCGCGTGTAATATACAATAAAGTACATCGCGCCGCTCGCCGGTACCGGATGATAATAAATAATTAAAAAAAAAAAAAGGAAAAATAAAAAAACCCTCCGATACTTTCACGATGACGCGTGGATCCGCGCGAAAAGGCGAGATAGCATCTTCGCGTTGTTGCACATAGGTATACGTTACCGAGCGGCAGCGAATCGTTAGCATCATTTGAAAAGTATGACTCACCTGAAACAAGCGAAATGAAAAATTGTTTAGTACTTAATTGCAAGCTCGGCGTGTAACTATTATATACTTATTATATATTATGATATTATATGATGCACTAGAGAAAAACTGTTAAGTGTAAAAAAAAAAAAAAAAAAAAAAAAAAAAAAATAGGAATTAAATTTAATGGACTGGCACTGGAGGAAGTCAATTTGTGCGTATAGTTGAAACTTTGGAAATACTTTACTTTTAATAATTGGTATAGTTGGTACTTTACTTTTAATAACTGGTATAGTTGAAACTTTGGAAATACTTTACTTTTAATAATTTCCTTTAATTTCGCTCTAAAATGGACTGTTAACTATTCTTCGTCACAATTGTACGATAAATTTAATGTAACAGTTTTTGCATAACCAACTACCGGTCCGGTAGATTAAATTTACATTATTCAACAGTTTAGTTTGATAACAGAAAGGGTAATACTCTGTAAGAAAAAATCGTATGAAATTTAATGCACTTGTACTGGAAGTTGTTATGCATAAAATGCTGTATTAAATTTCATGTAAAATTATGATGAAAAATTAACTTACAGTGTATTAAAAACGTTAGAAATTCTTATAATCAAGTGACTTCATTTTCACTCGAAAAGTCCTAAAAGTCTAAAAAGTACAATATGAAGTGCCCTTTTTTCCCCGAAGGAAAATTGAAAAACATCGCATTGCTGTCGAAAAATAAGTTGAACGCGTCACGTTTCCAATAGAGTCTCCTCGTTCGACATTGTCCGAAAAGCGTTCCGCTCGAAGTGGATACAATCGCGACCTCGCGTTAATCTCGCGGTTGCGGTTGTCCCAGGAAATCTATTTAATCGCGCTTCGCGTCCGTCCTCCAGCGGAAGTGCGAGACAAGAGTCGATTCGTCGTGATGCGCGTCGGTGGACGCGACTCGCGCATGCGCGCCTTATTTCACACCTACGTGCAGAGATCTCCAATTGCACCCGGTGTCACCCCGACAATCAAGTCGAGCAGCTTCATTCACCTCGCAAGATTGACGTATAAAAGCCTTAATTCGCGCGTGAGAAAGCACCGGCGACTTCGCCCGCTGATCGTTACTATTTAATTCCACCGAGAAGACGAATTACGAGTAAAAAAGGGGGACAAAAAAATTTGTAGAAAGAAGCGCAGAAGCAGCGAACGGGAGAAACAAGACTGGTAGCTCTCGTTGGGTGCGAGTGGAAGTTTGTGAATTGAAGAGAAACACGGTGCGATGGTCGCCGCGAACGTTAACGATACGCGCACTATGCGCATTCGGACGCTCCGCGTCCCTCGTGCAATCTCTATCGTTGGGTCTAGGTCTACGCACTCGATGCACCTCGCGCGGCAAACATTAACGTGCGCGGATACGTAACGCATGTTGCGTACAACCACTTCGCCAAAGCATTTCGCAATAACGCCGCGTACATGGCGGACCGTGAATTATTAACCGGCAAAATGCACGATAGGCCCGTACTCCGACGTTCATCGTAACAAAATTTACAATTCCGTGTCGAAGATATGTTATTAAAGCTTTTATGCATTTTGCGGTCGCGCCGAACGACCCGATATTCGCAATCTCGCGTTAATTACCCCCAGCACGATTTACGATTTTTTTATTCCCATATCAAATATGTTTGTTTATTTATGGAATGTCAACTCGCATTAAAAAAAATACAATGCTTTTTTTTTGTTAATTTCTCAATTATTTGCTTTGACCGTGAATTATTAATCGGCAAGATGCACGGTAGGTTCGTACTCTGCCGTTCACGTAACAAAAGTTACAATTGTCTCGAAGGTATGTTATTAAAGCTTTTATGCACTCTGCAGCCGCGCCGAACGACCCGATATTCGCAATCTTGCGATAATTGCCCAGGCAGGACTCAGGATTTTTTTTTCCGTCTTTTCCGCCCATAAAATACATTTATTTATTTACGGAGTCTCTGCGCGCGTTCTCGCAACTTACATTAAAAATTAAATTAAATAAAGTTATTTTTGTTAAATTTTCAATTATTGGCTTTGCTAAAGCATTTCGCAACAACGCCACGTATAAGGCGGACCGTGAATCATTAACCGGCAAAACGCACGATACGCCCATGCTCTGCCGTTCACGTAACAACATTTACAATTCAGTATCGAACGTATCTTATTAAAGCTTTTATGGATTTTTGTAGTTGCGTCGAACGACTCGATAATCGCAATCTTGCGTTAATTGCCCCAACACGATTTACGATCTTTTTTTTTCCCTCTACAAAATACATCGATTTATTTACAGAGTGTCCATCAATAATTTCCATAAACATTTATTTATTTTTATTTTTATAAAAAAAGCTTTTTGTTAAATTTTTAATTATATTTTTTTTTTTTACAGCGTGCTAGGCAAAACCCGGTGGAGAAATAATTTCGTAGCGAGGAGAGTTCCGACCGCTGGGACTATTAAGAACCGAGAGGCAGCGTTGGATCGCGACTCGTTACTCCTAAGCAGCGGTACGAGGCTTCCGATGCGTTACGAGCTCTAATTAGAAGGCATCAAGAGCACGCTGCTAAGGTCCGTTGTGCCGAGGTCCGCGGAGCTTCTCGTTAACAGATTTCATATCGAGCATTGTTCGTTAATGTACAATGTCCGAGGGGGACAAGAGCCCGTGGGGCTTCCTAATCGTTCCCTTTGCCAGCTTGCCGCGCTGAACAACAAACTCTCGCCCTCGACATTTTTTTCCGTGGAAACATTTTTAAAATTGTTTTTAATTGTTTAGAATTTAAATTGACAAAATGCCTTCCTTTTAACATTGAGAAAGAAAATTCCTTGTTCGGGGTACAAAATTGAATTGAACAAAAAGTTGTTTCTGCTAAAATTGAAACAATTAATTTTTTTTATCCGGAACCGCAAGTTCCTTCGTTGAATTGAAGAAATAGTATATTGTGCAACAAGGGTCGAAAGTTGGCGATTGCGACGAGTGTGAGGTTCGTGGCCCGAGCGAAGCGAGGGCTGCAATCACACGAGTCGCAATCGCCAATTCGACCCTCGTTACACATCATATTTTTTGTTACAAGTGCATGAATCTGCGGCACTTGGAATGGCAGTCGCGCGAGACGAATACTGAGAAGGTTATGTCTCCAGGGACGAAAACGTGAAAAGTAAACTCCCAAGGGACGAAAACGTGAAAAGTAAACTCCCAAGGGACGAAAGTGAACGAAATGCGAACTGCGCATGCGCGACTCCGTCATTTCACAACAGGTTCACAACTGGCATGCAATGGGCCACTTTCGGCTCGCAAGACTGCCATGTAAAGTGCCGCGATTCATGCACGTGTGACAAAAAAGCTTGTGCTGAAAAAGCGAATTAAAAAAAAATCCGTATCCGGAACAAGAAACCCGAAGTTGTTTCGGGCACGAAAATGGATTGAATAAAAAGTTTTTGTGCTGAAGAAACAATTGTTAAAATAATCCGCATTCGGAACGAGAAAACGGAAGTTCCTTATTTGGGCTACAAAGACGAATCGAATAAACAGTTGTTTGTGCAGATTTTTTTTTTTTTTATCAGCGGCGAACGGACGGCAACGAACGGGAGGCGCATCGAGGTAAAGTGCAAAAAAGTATATGCACACCGAAGCATGATTCCGGCGGCCGACACCTTGCGCGCACTTCGACCACATCTCAGATCTCGAGTGTTTCAGCCCGCTCGAACTGTACTCGTCCTGCACAATATGCGTACACCTTCGCTCCTACCGATACACACGCCAACACGGCCAGTTCCAATGCAGCTTGGCCACGACATCGCACCGCTCCATTATTCGTACCTTATCTGTGCGCAATCTTAACCCTTTCGCTCCTATCGTCAAATCTCCTTGCGCGCGTATCTTTCGGGTTCGAAAAAATGATTCGACTTTTTTTTTGCTATAAATAATTTGTCAGTCCTGTATTGCTTATGCAGTTATTTATTTTGAATAAATCTTAGCGGGTTTTACCTCCGGAAGTGGGAAATATGCTACAGACCACAAAGTTTTATGACCCTGAAGATATCTGCATGAGACTGAAATTCATTCGAGTTATAACGGCTGCATTTTGCATCGCGTAAACTCCGCTCGGATAAGTTCATTTGGAGAATAAAATTGTGCAAGCGAACCATTTTTTTTCTTCTTCTTCCTAAAGCAGTGCATTGTCATTTCTGCATCTTCAATTGCGGAAACTTTAAGAACAACTTTAACTGATGAGTTTAGGAATGCTAGTTATCTTATTTATATTGTTAACGTAAAATACATTTGCACTGTATCTGCATTCTATCTTTAAGAATTAGAAAATGATGTCCAATTTTTTTTGGTTATGAACAATTTTGCAGCTCTGCATTACTTGCAACGTCTTTTACGCTAAATAAATCCTATCGCAAGATTTGTCTTCGGAAGTAGGAAATATACCACGAGCCACAAACTTTTCAATAGTCCTTGTTCACTACTTTTACTCCACTCTCTATAAAAGTTTGTGGAATCGACCAAAAAAAAAAAATTAAAAATGCGTTTGACACGCGAAAATAAATGCCTCAAGATAGTCTTCGTATCTTCGACTGGGGAAAACTTTGGGAGCAACTATCTGGATCCGGTTAAGCAGTTCGAAAGGAATCTCGGTCACGGATCACCCGTTCACTCGTGCGACTCCTCGTCGTCCAGGAAAAAAAAAAAAAAAAAATTGTATTACAACCATCAGCAAAAAGCAAACTTTTTAGTTGTCCGTATTCGCCACTTTTGCTCCATTTTGTACAAAAGTTTCTGGAATCGACAGAAAAAAAAAAAGTGTGTTCGACGCGCGAAAGTAAATCCTGTAAGGTTGCTCAGTATCTTCGACTGCGGAAATCTTTAGGAACAACTATCCAGATCCGGTTAAGCAGTTCGAAAGGAATCTCGGTCACGGATCGCCAGTTCACTCATGCGACGCCTCTTCTTCTTCAAAAAAAAAAAAAAAAAAAAAAAAAAAATGAAATTGTATTACTACTATCAGCGATACACGAATGCTCTTTATCATTATAATATTGTTTACGTAAAGTGTATTCGCGCTGTTATTTACACCTACGTAAAGGATGTTACCCCTAGGAAACATTCGCGTGACCCGGGTTGCAACCCACGAGTTTCACGTGATTCCTATCTATTCGACAAAACAGTCTGCGTTTATCCGCCGCGATTCCGTGCAATCATCGTCGAAATCGAGAGATAGCATGACTATAGGACGAGCGATACACGAAATGCTGACCGCTCGAAGATTTTTCCGCGTTTTCGTTCCGGTATCAATTACCGATACATTCGATTCTCAATCCGCCCCGATGACCCATAATTGTCTCGGATCTCGCACGCGATTATTGCACGCCGGGATAATCCCGAAGCGAACGAGAGCGAGCCCGCGATGTACACGCCGTGGATATTAATAGAGGATTAAAAGTCTCGAACGTTCCGAGACATTAATGTGTATGCATGTACCGAAGTCGACGGGCGTAATCGATTTTCCAGATCGAACTAATCCGCCAACCGTGCACGAGCCAACCCGCAACCATATACGAAGGTAATCCGCCCATCGGATACTCGCGATATTCTAGATACCTATCGTTTTCATACCACTCGCTGCGACGCCGATGCGGGTGGTGGCGCTCTCCTCGTTTCAAGATCGTTTACAAATTATCATTATAGAAATGATCATACAAGTTGTGGCACATTTATATCTCTACCACTCGCGATACTATCAAGTAACACCTCTAGCAGAAAGCATCACCCCACGAACAACTCTACCGGATTAGATTCGCCAGATAACTCTAACTCTAACAAAAAACGACGGCGCTAACCACTCTAGCGCATAACAACTCTACCGGAAAACATCTCTGCCATATCACAAGTCTTATGTACTAAAGCTCTATCCAAAATCTCTGCCACAGTATGAAACAACTCTACCAGAGTGGACCAGTCGTCAACAACACATTTACATCTCTGCCACTCGCAACTCTACTGGAAAACATCACAATACGAACAACTTTACGGGATTAGATTCGCCAGATAACTCTAACTCTAACAAAAAACGACGGCGCTAACCACTCTAGCGCATAACAACTCTACCGGAAAACATCTCTGCCATATCACAAGTCTTATGTACTAAAGCTCTATCCAAAATCTCTGCCACAGTATGAAACAACTCTACCAGAGTGAACCAGTCGTCAACAACACATTTACATCTCTGCCACTCGCAACTCTACTGGAAAACATCACAATACGAACAACTTTACGGGATTAGATTCGCCAGATAACTCTAACTCTAACAAAAAACGACGGCGCTAACCACTCTAGCGCATAACAATTCTACCGGAAAACATCTCTGCCATATTACAAGTCTCATGTACTAAAGCTCTATCCAAAATCTCTGCCACAGTATGAAACAACTCTACCAGAGTGAACCAGTCGTCAACAACACATTTACATCTCTGCCACTCGCAACTCTACTGGAAAACATCACAACACGAACAACTCTACGGGATTAGATTCGCCAGATAACTCTAACAAAAAAGACGTCGCTAACAACTCTAGCACATAACAACTCTACCAGAAAACATCACAACCCGAACAACACTACCGGATTGGAACTCCACAACATAACAACCTTGCCGGAAAACATCTTTGCCATGTTACAACTCTGGCGTACTAGAACTCTATCCAAAATCTCCTGCCAAAAAACGCTACCACATAACAACTCTACCGGAATATAAGTATCTACAAAAATTTCTACCAGTAGAGCTTTATTTTCATTTTAGTAAAGTTATTTTTTGTTCTGGTAGAGATTTTCTTGAACGTCTATATTCCGGTAGCGTTGGGATTAAGATTTTGGGTAGAGTTTTAGTATATTAGAGTTGTTAGCGATGTATTTTTTGGTAGCGTTGTTATCTAGTAGAATTCTCATCCGGTACAGTTGTTCGCGTAATGATGTTTTTTGGTAGAGTTGTTATTTAGTAGAGTCGTTTGCGTAGTGCTGTTTTCTCATAGAGTTGCTATTCGGTAGAGTTGTGACGGGTAGATATAAATGCGCCCGAGTTATTATTCCTTCAATATTGTATATGAAATGAGCATACGAGATTGTGCGAATTGTCTTTATTGATCTGTAGAAGCTGCCACGGTTGCGAGTTCAGTTAATTTTCTCGCTGAGAAAGCTTCGCGTTCGTCGAATCCAATCAGCACCAAGTTCCAAATCGCACAAGATCCACTAATGAAAATTCGGCATTGATAACTGCGAAGTCGACATGAAATTTCTACATGTATTATGATCGGTCGAGCAACCCGCGAGGTAAAACCGCAATGGAGGAGCCGCCTGCCAGTTGGGCGTCAGGAAATCACGCACGCGAGAGATAATTAAATTAATATGGAGAGAGAAGAGAGGCAATGAGCGTGCATGTAACGTTAAACTTGGCTCCGCGTACGTCCCCGCCGCGGTGCAAGAGAGCCGGTATTGGCCTTGCTTCACGTTATCCGCGACCAAGTGTAGCGATATCACGTGCGCTTGACTAATTCCTGTTACTTATACGCCGCACCGAAGTTGAATACGACTCCGAGGCTACCATGTGTTTCTACGAATGAGAGAAAATATCCGGAGGATATAGCGAATAAAAATGTGTTATTACCTCCTTGATTATTCATAATGACTAATTCGAAGTTATAAGATCCGTACTGTGTAATCGGAAGTGTCAATAGCCAACCGTGCCATCAAATTATGCACTGTTAAAAAAATGTAAATTTAATGTATAATTGGGATGAAAAATTCATACACTTTTACAGTGAAATTAGAGTAAATTGTATCCGAAGTTCTTAATGTACTGTAAATTAATGTTTTATCACAATTGTAGATAAAATTTAATAAACCATTTTAAGCACAAAGCTTCCAGTACTTAGGATGTCTTATTATATCCTTGATTATTCGCAATGACTAATTACTGTTCGGAGTTAAAAATCTCTGCTGTATAATCGGAAGTATCGGTAACCACCCGAGCAATTAAATTATACACTGTTAAAAAAGACTGCAAATTTAATGTATAATGTAATGAAAAATGAATACACCTTTACAGTAAAATCAAAGTAAATGATTAGAAATGGTGTACTTTTATAGAAACTAGTAGTGAATGGGATTTATTGCCAATACTTACACAGTTATCTTCCTATGCTAGTTTTATTCCCAATGATGATTATACACCTTGGCAAAAAGCCATCGACCCGAATCTTTCGGCCCGAGATTTTCTTTGGTATATGCGAGGTTTTTCCTGTATTTCCTTCCTTAGATTACGATTAAAAAGATTTGTAGCTTTTATTCCGTTTCATAGAAAAAAAAATAAAAAAATAAACTAAACTATTAAAGGCAAAGTGTTTCTGAAGTTCATAATATACTCTAATGTAATTTTTCATCACAATTCTACATGAAATTTAATGTATCAGCTCGTGCACAAAAACTTTCAGTACCGATACATTAAATTTCATGCGATTTTTTAAAAACATTATAACATTACGACGAATACTTTCCGAGTGTGCGCGCATATTGTCGTACACCAAAATCTTGTCAGTCTATGCATGACCCGTCCAGCGAATTGCACGAAACGGTGCGATGCACAAAACGAAGGGTCGGCCCGGCTAATATTATGACGGAGGAATGCACGTGCGTCTCGCATCTCCGAAGCTCGCGCCGTTCAACCAAAACGTCTGCGAAGCCGAGGAACACGAGACCAGGAGAAAGAGGCGAACGCGCTGAGGCCGAGACAAGACGGGGAAAGCCCGCAGCTTCGTTCCCATTGCAATTGGACACCGGACAACAGTCTACTGTAACGTGTATATGCCGACGACGAGCGATGCGTATCGAACACGAAACGCGACACTCATCTATGGGAATGAGAAACTAGCGACGGCCAAGAAAAAAGAAAAAAGAAAAAAAAAGAAGAAAACCGATCGAAATGAAATGCCCGTTGTTTAATTTCTCGGTTATTTCGAGACGATAGAAAGCGACCCGCGCCAATGCATGTAGACCGTGCACATCGGCCCGGAGCTGCGGGATCACGCCAGCATCACTTTAATACACATCTATATTTATGACGATAATTTTTTTTTTTTTTTTTTTTTTTATTCGTCCGAGCGCAAACAGACCATCGAGTCGGATCTAGCATTATCGCGTCCTGCGGCAGATCGAGCATGGCGACGGTCTGTTATTTGGTTAATACCGAGCTTTTATGCGCCGAGATTAAGACGTAAGATCCGTCGAACGAGCCCCGTTGTCCACTTAGTTCGATGACCCTCATTACGTACTTCTCCGCTCGGGAACAACTCGCTTTCGTCATCGATGATAATTGAAATACTTTTCGCGGAGGGGACAAATCGGCGAAACTTTCGATGATCGCTCAAATAAGATCGCGGATAAGATTCTTACGGTGTCGGAGACTGAACGTTCGTTCGTTAGCTCGCCTGATCATCGGCTCAGAGCTAGTCACGCTAGCATCGCTGCAATATATATAAATATTTTATATATATATATAAATATTCAGTGCATATCAATATTTAATGCTTATATATATTTAGTACAAATGAATATTTAATACAAATAAATATTTAATGCGTACACCGCAAACAAAATTTGTTTGCAGATAAACGAACGGCAATGGTTTTTTTTTTTTTGTTTTCTTTTTTTTTTTTTTTTTTGAAACTGTTTCTGAAATTTCAGGCAAAAGATTCGTAATTTTAATATACGCTCTTTGATTTTACGAAAAAATACATAAAAATGCTCATTTAATGTAAGTGATTTAAGCAAATTTTAAATTCCGGTGCATTTACAATTGGTTTTTACAGTGTATGTATATTAAATACAAATAAATATCGATATCTGAATCAACATTTTTTTTTTTTATTCGTCCAAGCGGCAAACAGACCACGGAGTCAGATCTAGCATTATCGCGTTAGATCTAGCATCGTAGGCATTACCCGTTAGAGCTACCGGGTCACGTCGGGACCACTTTAATAGATATAAATATTTAATACATACACGGTAAGAGAATTCTGTTTGAAAATCAACGAACGGCATAGTGGAGCTTTTTTTACATAAACTATTTTTTGAAATTTCAGTCACATGTGCTCTGCAATTACAGTAAAATGTTAATGTATAATACAGAAAATGTTTATTGAATGTTAATTTTCAATAAACATTCAATAAACATTTTCTTGTCAATTCAATGCAAAAGACTTGTAACTTTAATATCAGGTATCTGTAATATTACCTAAAAGTAAATTCAAAACCTTCAATCAACCTAAGTTCAAGTTCCAGTACATTAAATTTACAATTTACTTGTTCGGTCTCGGTAAATTTATATAAACATATATTTTTATATTCGTACAAGCGCAAAAAAGACAATCGACTCGGGATCCAGAATTGTCGCCTACCACGGTAGATCGCGCACGGCGCCAGTCTGTTATTTTCCTTACTGCGGAGCTTTTATGCACCGAGATTAGGACGTAAGATCCGTCGAGCGAGTCTAGTTGTCCACTTACTTCGCTGACTCATTACGTACCTCTCCGCTATATGGAACAACTCGCTTTCATCATTGACGACAATTGAAACATTCTCGTTTTTTGTTGTTGCTCGCTCTTGCGGAAACAACTGTTTGTGATACGTAATGTAGCACAGGAATGGGGAGGGGAGGGGAGGGGAGGGGGGGGGGGGGGGGGGGGAAGCAAATTCGCGGAACTTTTGATGATCGTTCAGACAAGATCGCGGATAAGATTCCAACGGTGTCGGAGACCTAACGTTAGTTCGTTAGTTCGTCTCGCGTGAAAGACCAAAGGATTCCCGGCGTCGGCGTTCATCGCGCCGCATCGGACCGAGCGCCACAACTCGGCGAACTCGAGACGGGATAACGCGCCCTCGCCCATTCGCGTGCACGTGATAATTACCGCGGCTCTCGGCAATCCGTTGTCCCGTTGTCGACGATTCGACGCAACGAAAATCTTTGCGATTAATCGCGGCGGCCTAGGAGAGCCTGCTTTTTGGCGCATTCGCGGTGCACACGCGGGAGAGTTCGGTCGAGCGGGTTTTATCGGATCGTCATCAGGTCGATAGGTAAGTAGTGTAAGAAAAAAAAAAAAAAAAATTGCTTTAAAATTAATGGCACTGGAAGCTTTTTTTTAGATAAACTGTGTTACTGACATTTCAAACACATGGGCGTTGCAATTCTTTACAGTGAACATATATATATATATATATATATATATATTTTTTTTCTTAAATTTAATTGTAAATTTCAGGGCAAGATTTTTAATTTTAATAACATATTTTTCTTTTACAAAAAGAAAAAAAAAGTAGATTAATGTTCAATTGGGTAAGCGATGCGAGCAAATTTTAATTTCCGGGACATTGAATTTGGAATTTATTTTTACAGTGCAGTTTTGTCCGTACGAGATTGATCATAAACCGGTTGCTGGTGTGTGCAATTTCGCGTTATTATTTATTAATTATCTCACGGTGACGATAATCGAATAGCTTAAGATTGCCGAGATCGCCCTCGGCGACGGATATTGGCTATCGAACGGATTATGTTGTAGAGCCGTTATGTGAAAGGTGTAAGAGAGTTTGGTACGCGGTTTCTAGAAATTTACTCGAATTCGATGTGCAGCAACAGAAGAAAATTATTTTATCGTTATCAATTTTTGTTTTCTACTTGGTGGAGTTTGGTAAAAGTAAATAAAAAAAAGCACGGTTTCGCGATGGATTGCTGGATGACGAATGATGAAAATTAAATAGGAGAAGTAACAATGTGTAATTCCGGCTTATTGTTTATTAATTACTTCGTGGCGACGATAAGGAAACACTCAGGATTGTCGAGATCGCCTTCGGCAACGGATTATGTTGTAGAGCCACTATGTGAAAGATATGCGAAACCGCAAGAGTTCGTGCGCGATTTCAAGAAATTTGCTTCAAACCAATTTGCAATAAGAGGACAAAGTTATTTTGTCATTACCGATTTTCGCTTCGTTCTTGGTCGACTTTGGTAAAAGTAACTAATTTGCTGGATGACGAAATGAAGAAAGTAGAAGTAATAATGGAAGGAAGGGTCTATGCATAGCAACTGAGCGCGAAATAATGATCAATTATTTAGTGGTGACGATTATAAAACACTAAAGTGAATGCTGGACCCATTTTTAAGTCCTTTCTTGCCTTTTTTACCGATCGAACTAGACGATTTCCTGGTTTCAATTTAGAATTATTAAAATGTTGCGCTTATGCTTCAAATCGTTCACAACTACAATATTGAGATAAACACCGAATTTTTATTAACAACCTACAAGAAATTAGGAAAATTTAATATTACAGTTTGCAAAAAAGCTCGTACGTAATGTCAGGATTTACGCACCGGTCGTTTTAGATCGTTCTCTACACACATTCATGCGTTTTTAATCGGCTCCGATCATTTGTCACAGCTGAACATAAACGTGAAGGCAAAATACACTTTACATGGATTTCTATTGTGCAATAGACTTTGTGACGATTTTGGAATATTCGGCTAATTTCAGAGAATCTACATGCACTCTCGCTTTATCTATGCGAGTTTCAGAATATTTTACTTCCTACAAAATAGATAGCGTTGAAATTTTCAGCGGCCATATTGGTTTTCTCGCCAATCTGTAATACTCGATTTTCTTAACATCCTGGAAGTTTTCAATCGAAAGTCAAGTGCGTTCATGGCTAATATTACGGTTCCGTACAAATTGAAGCATATGCGCAGCATATTAATTATGTAAAGTCGATTCAACGAAATCGTCTCGATGCGTCGGTAGAACAGGAAAGTCCAGTTGCTCTTTAAGATTGTCGAGATGGCCCTCGGCGATAAATTAGCTATCACATGGATTATATTACAGAGCACTTAGGTGAAAGGTATACGAAACCACAAGACTTTGGGGGCGGATTCAAGAAATTCACTTCAACCTGATGTGCAATAACAAGAGAAAATTATTTTGTCGTTACCGTTTTTGTTTCCCGCTCGGTCGAGTTTAGTGAAAGCAAATGAAAAAACACAGAATCGCGAAGGTTTGCTGGTTGACGGATGACGAAATGGCGAAAGTGGAGGCAATAATGGAAGGAAAGGTCTATTGCATAGCAAAAGCGCGTACACAAGCAGAGAACTTGACAGTCGTTAACGGTTATAATTAATCATTTATTTACTATCTCGCGGCGACGATAATGAAACATTTAAGATTGCAGAGATCGTCCTCGGCGACGTATATTAGCTATCGCACGGATCATGTTATGGAGGCGTGAGGTGAAAGGTACATTGTAAAAAAAAAAAAAAAAATTCCTATGAAATTTAATGTACTCGTACTGGAAGTTTTTATACACAAACTGGTATATTAAATTTCATGTACGAGTGTAATGAAAAATTAACGTACAGTACATTAAAAACATTAGAAATACATTACTTTTGATAACTTACTTTGATTTTACTATAAGTGCTTCCATTTCAATAATTTACTTTAATTACATCGTAAAAATCCATACATTTTTCGTCACAATTGTACCTTAAATATGATGTACCAGTTTTTGCATAGCAACTTCCTGTCCGGTGCATTGAATCAACAATTTTTTTGGAGCACTGTACAGGAAACTTGTACAGAAAATTTAAAGAAATTTCCTTGAGCAGAATGTGCAACAACGTAACAAAATTACTATCTCGTTACCGATTTTATTTCGCGCTTGGTCGAACTTTACTGAAAGTAAATAAAAAGTCAGAGAATCGCGAAGGATCGCCGGATGATGGATGACGAAATGGAGAAACGAGAGGCAATAATGGAAGGAAAGGTCTATGCATAGCAACAAAGCGCGTGCACACGAGCAGTGTGCTCAGGAGTCGTTAACGGTCTCGACCGAGACGAGAAGAGTGACCTGCAACGACTGACTCTCGGCTCGCATATGTCTGGTGCCAGTCGCGTTCGGGCCCCTGTTAAACGTGAACGTACACCCGGTTAACTATGCCTGTAATGAGGAAATACGCGCGGTAATACTGTTTGATTTACCGCACGAGTGCAGACGTTAAAGTTCCACATGCCAACCGCGGGCACAACCGAGCGTTAGTCCGCGAACGACTCTGCTTCGATGCCCTCGCATCTTCCCTCCTCATTCTGCTCCTCCTCTCAATGCCGCCTCCCGACGAGACCAACTTCTAGTCTAGCGGTTAATACATTTCAATTTTTTTTTCTCTCTCCTCACTCTTTTTTTTTTTTCGTTTATCTTCGTTTGTTTTTGTTCCACTTGAGCGTTCCGGAATATGCCCGCGAGGCAGGAGTACGTTGTTGATTTTTTCCACGTTGCGTACAGGTGAAATGTCGTTTTTTTTTTTTGGTCATTCGCACTCGTCGTCGGGAAAATGTGTTATTTTGATACTGAAAACTGATGGCTCGATACACAAAATTGAGTTGTTTTTACTTATTCGTACTTGCCCTCAAGAAAATATGTTATACCGGTATCAAAAACTGATAACTCAATGCACAAAATTGAGTTTTATTTACTCACTCGTACTTGACAATAAGAAAATGTGTTATTCTGATATTGAAAACTGATGGTTCGATCCACAAAATTGATCCCCGCACCGGATTAATATGCGGGGCAGGAACTGCGTTTTTTTTGTTTCGCTAATTCCATTCTCTAACGACCACAACAGTTGATGCGGCGTTAAATAAAAATAATTAAAAAAATAAATAAAAATGTGTGTTCTCAGCGTCCGAGTGAAACCCGTGAGGAATCGGAAGCTCTAATACAGACACCGGTCGGACGGAAGAATAGCCATGCGTCCTCGGAGATTTATAAACTCGAGACGCAAGATCTCGTTCCGCGGGTGCATGGATATCGTATAACAACCGAGAAAACCCGTTGAGAATCGTTGCATCGAGGATGATGTTCGAAAGAGTATTACCCGACCCAGACATCGACCCACACGGCAACAGGACCAAGCCGTGACGTGGCCGACAGCCACTTTCTTTTTCAACAATAAGAACGAGTCCTGCCTACGCATCACGCGCTCGAGACCAAACGGTTGCTGCCGGGACAACGTCGTCGAGAGAAATGCGGCCGAATCCCCGATAAACCCGGGTGCGATAAACCTTATTAACCCCAAAAATAATTTTTGTCAATAAAAATTTCATTGAATACCAAGGATTTAAATAAACGGAGACCTCGCTCAGAGTGCCGAATACTTTTTCCATCGAGAAATGCGACCCAATCCCAGATAATATCGACGGCGATAATCTTTATTATTTTTTATCCTTATTTTCACAAATAATTGTGAAGACCGAGAAGGGTAAATAATCTTTTATGAACCTTATCGGGTTTTTTTTTAAAAAGAACGTACCAGTCATTTTTGTAAATTAAAGGCAGAAGATTCGTAATTTTAATATCCGTTATTTTAATAGTACGATAAAAGTACATTAATATTTAAATTTACACTGTAAAAATAAAGAGTACGTTTAACGTACTGGAACTTGAGTTTGCTTTCGTTATTTGCATTAATTGAACATTAGTGTGCTTTTTTCGTAGCATTAAAACACCAAAAAATTTAATCGCATCCGAATGATTTAATTGGCCGTCGACTCGTCCGGCTGCTCGAGCGCCGAATACATTTCCCATCCCATCGGGTATTCCAAACAAAGAAACAAACACGGACCGGGCGACCGAACGAACGAAGGGGAGGCAAACGAGTTTCCACGGGACTTCCATTTTCGTACTCGGAAGACCTCGAGATACTCGACGACATTCGTGACAGACTCGATTTGTTCTCGTTCACTTGGCATTAACCTTCGAATAGTTTGGGCGCGACATCGCGCCCGACTCTCGAGTGTCGTTGTCACGGGAATAGAAACCGGATCGGGACGACGAGGCGAGCGGTGTGCCGTCCGTTCGGACACGACGGCATTGCCGTCGATCGACCGACTCGTCCGATTTCATTGCGAACAAGCCCATCATCGATAACAGGAATTTTCGTAAAGTCTGCTTCCGATTCGAAATTCCATCGCGTGCGAAATTCCGAAGGGGGTTGCGAGTAAATCTCGCCGAAGAGTTGTTTCGACGATGTTGATCGTAATGTTACGCGCACGAACGGGTCTCTGGAATATCTCCGAGGATTATGACTACACGAGAGTGGTGTTATTGAGCGGAGTTATATGGGCACGCGGACGGCAATCTGCGATCGAGAACCTGTCGTCAGGCGAACGACTGGAAGGAGAAAGGTGGTGTTACACCTTTGCCAGCTTCGCTAGAGTAAATATTCGAGCGACGAGGAAAGGGAGCAGTGAATCATCTTTCGCGCGGAGAACAAAACCGGGAGATAAGGTGACACGCTTTATTATGAATGATTGCGACGAGGAAAGTCTGATATGGACAAGCATGCCTCTTTCGAAAAGTCTTTATCTCTGTGAATTCGCATCGAATCTTAAGGTGAAGTGAAAGTCACGTGACGGAGCCAGCAGTGTGGGGCAGATAAGCGTTCCACTTCACCTCAACGAAAGCTGAACAAAGAGACGGGTCGTGGTTCAAAGAAACTGAATGCTAAATGTTGTCAAGAGATTTGTTACCGATTCGGAGAAGACTGGAAATCAAGAAAAGAGCCAAAGTCACGTGATTGCCGTGATGTGCGTAATTCCCGTCTTTTGGACTTTCGGCAAACGAGAGTTAATAATTGGATTCTATCGATTGAGACGCTTGCAATTTTTGGTGCCAAAAAAGGTGTGATTCCAATTGCACGAAAGTTAAGGGAATAGGAAATATAGTGAAGATATTCAAGCGGCAAGGGGAAGAGGATCGGTGAATCATCTTTCGTCGACGGACACAAGATAATGAGACTCGTTTAATTGAAAATTGTTTCCAAGGATCAAAACCTTTGGAATTTTTGTTGCGGATCAAGTTGCTAATCAAATTGCACCAAAGTTAACAGAATAGAAACTAAAGTGAAGGCATTCAAGCAGCAAGGGGAACGAGAGTGGTGAATCATCTTTCGTCGACGAACAAAGTCAGGAGATAACGAGACGAGTTTTATTAAGAATAGTTTCCGATGATTAAGATTCTTGGAATTTCTGTCGCCAAAGAAGTCGCTAATCAAATTGCACAGAAGTTAACCGAATAAGAAATAAAGTGAAAATATTCAAGCGACAAGGGAAGGCGATCATCCTCTTCCCCTCCCGCCGCCCCTTCTGCAGTGAATCCCCAGTGAATCATCTTTCGTCGACGAACAAAACGGAGGCAAGGAGACTCGTTTTATGACCCCGAAGAGATATCTTCGATAAATTTCATCATTGGCAAGTCTCTCTATCAATGCTTTGCTTTAGGAAGAACAAAAAAAAATTGTCCACTTATAGAATTTTATTCTCTAAGTGAATTTCCTCAGGCGAAGTTTGAACGATGCACAAAACAGCCGTTTTCAGCCATCACTTTTTATCAAAAATAGTTTCCAACGATTCCAGACAGTTATCAAAAACTGTTTCCAACGACAAGACCCTTGGAATTTATGTTGCCCAAAAAGTCACCAATCAAATTGCACAAAAGTTAACCGAATGGGAGCTAAAGTGGAAAAAATTAGGGCGACCGCTTCGAAGCCGAATTGGACTGACCTGGTCTTGTACTTTTGCGTGTCATCCTGACCGGCCCACATGCTGGCGCCC